>JARHVA010000703.1:465000-902500 GCA_037957365.1 Torreya grandis | reverse complement strand
AATAAGTTAAATCTTTATGTTGATTCCCTTGTCCATGCAAATTCTTTTCCTCTCATATAATTTTTTATTGGTGCAACAAGACTACTAAATTTTTTAATAAAGGTTCTATAAAAAAGTTGTTAAATCATGAAAATTTATTACCTTAATGATGATTTTTGGATAGAACACTCAATACTTGCCTTTAATTTTTATTCATCCATTCTTACACCATCTGTTGAATCTACAAATCCAAAAAATACCAAACTATCCTGTATAAAACTGTACTTCTTCAAATTTTCATAAAGCTTCTCTTTTATTAATAATTATAATACCATTCTCATGAAGGAGAATAAATATTGTAGAATGCAATGACAGAATGTTGTGATTAATTTTATTGAATAGAACCAAGATTATATACATTGAAAAAATAAATTAATAGAAATGTACAATTATAACCGCTATGCCACATAATCTTCCAACAAAGCCTACTAACCAATGTTATAACTATTAAACACAAAACCTAATCACTAAAGTAAGCACTAACCAATTAGGAAAATAATGTAATATATCATATTTTTCCAACATTCCCCCATTTATTGCATTGTTTCTACAAACATCATATTTCTTAATAGTGGTCCACCTTTATTACAAACACTATAAAAATATTTACACTCTCTACGTAGCCTACTCACTTTCTGAGGTGGCATGCCATCCTTGTGTCTTCAAAGTCTTAGTGTCACCTTGTTTTTTTCCTTCGAAAATTACCAAAAACTTGGAAGTGTTAAGAACACTACTCACTACAAACACCTTCGATGGTTTCTTGGATTATGAGGATTACAACAAACCCATATGATTTTCTACTTCAGGTTGACAATGAACCTGGAGGGTTACAAGAGGTTTCTACTACACTTTGATGGTTTCTCAAATTACCACAAACCATTTTCCAAGAACCAAGAGCTAATTTAGTGATTTTGATCCACATAATGTTCTTTTTTAGGAGGTACCAGACTAGAAAATAATGCTCAGTAATTTATTGAAAAATAAACTATAAAACATAAATAAACACAACAAAATTTGTCACCATAGAAATGGTGCAACCCCATCGTAGGTGACTCATGAGAGCACACCAATTGTCCTCTAGCCTCCATGTATCCTCCAGACTCTAGTAAATGAAGCTAATTCACTCAGTTGATGTCTCGATGAAGCTTATATGCATGTCATTTATGAGGGGAAAACTCTCCCACTGACACATATGATTAAGGACATTGGGTTCACTTGATAATGCATCTATACAAAATATTTATTGACTTTTGACAATATCATATAAATAATGGACCCAAAACAATATTAACTATATACGACATGACTTTTGACTCTTTTTGACTCATAAATATCTCACTTTAACTAAAAACGAGTATTTATTTGACAACGTAAAACTATGACACATAATCAACATAATAAAAATATACTAAAAAGACTTTTTTGTTTGTTTGTTTGTTTGTTTTTTTGGATGAAAATAACCTTTAATAAACTTATGAAGGATATATTAACACAACCTAAACTAAAGGCTAATAAACCAATAACTAGACCAGAAAACCAAAGACCACTAAAATAACAAACTTAATCTACCAAATTACTAAGACCATAAAAAATATTTTGACATCCATAATCCAAAGTCGATAAAAAACTTAATCATAATCCTTAAATGAATTTAGACTTAAAATAATTAACTAATTGAATCACCACTAAACAAAACTACCTCCAGTTAAAAACTGAAGTGATGGCATTTTCATGTTACTAGCTGTGAGAAAGTAAAACATGAATTCATGGCTAAATGATTTGGCAGTTCACATTATTCAAGATTAGAAAGATCTTAAGAAATCAATGCTCTATTAGCTTCCCATGTCGGCTTCCTCTCTCTCACTTCTACAGATGATTCAATGGACTATTGTGTTTGTAGACTTCATCACTTCTACAACCATTACATTCTTTGGGCATCATTCAAATCTCATGGTTAGGGGCAATGATCAAACTTATTCTATGCACCTTAGGATTTAAATGGATCCAGTGTCTTCCTCCCTGGCTTTTGAGTTAATTCCTTCATAAGGATCACAAATTCTTGATGTCTCTTACAGTCATAAGCTCTAGACTTTCACATCTCTCTTTATTTCACTACACATCAAGCTTAGCTTAGTTTCAGCACTTCATGGTGCCTCTTCAATAAACCACTCTAATACCAATGAAAGAGAATGAAGGCTATAGAATGCAATGCTAGAATTCTATGATTAATTTTACTTAATAGAACCAAGATTGTATACGTTAAAAAAATTGATTAATAGAAATGTAAACTTATAACCTCTATGCCACATAATCTACCAACAAAGCCTACTAATCGATGTTATAACTGCTAAACATAAAACCTAATCACTGAAGTAAGTGCTAACCACTTTAGAAAATAATGTAATAGATCATATTTTTCCAAAATTTCAAATGTCATAAGTGATATTCTTTAGTCTTATTGAAAATTAAAATGTCATCAAAATAAACTACCATAAAATTACCATTGTATTCTCATAACATTGTGTTCATCACCTTCATAAATGTGCTTGTTGCATTAGATAATCTAATTTCCATCACCATCCACTCATATAAACCATCTCTAGTATTGATTGTTGTTTTCCATTCATCTCCTTCAAAAATTGGAATCTAATAGTAACTACTCCTTAGATCAATATTGGTAAAATACTTTGCTCCTACAAGAACATCCAACATATCATCTAAACAAGGTATAGCTAACCTATACTTGATTGTAATTTTATTGATTTCTCTACTATCCATACATATTCTCCACCCTTCATCTTTATTTGGTGTAGGCAATGTTGGTGTTGCACATTGACTCATAATCTCCTTTACTACACCCTTCCCTACCAATTCAATGAGTTACTTATTTAATTTTGCATGTTTTGTTGGACTCATCCTATAAGGTTCTTGATTAGGTAGAGTTTATCTTAGAATAAATTCAATATGATGTTGAATATATTTATTTAGTGGTAAACCATCTAGTAACTCATCAAGTATAACATTTTCATATTCTTTCAACACTATTGCTAATTCTACTGGTACTTGCACCACTTTTGTGTCTTCTTTCTTTGGTATTAATGTATAATAATAACCTATCATCTTCATATCTTTGATAAAATTCTTTTTCAATTAGCATGCTTTCAACAAGCCCTTCTTATTTAATAAGTAATAAAACCACCTTCATACCTCCTTTCCAGAAACTATATGGGTTATTTGCTCCATCATGAACTGCTTTTCTATCAAACTATCATGGCCTTCCCAATAACACATGACATGAATCTATTGGTATTACATCACACCATTTTTCATTTTTGTAATTTTTTACTTATATAAAACTCGATTAAGTATATTCTATCTAATGTAACTTCATTCCATTTATTAAACCATGAAATCTGATAAGGATTAACATGTTTTTCACACTACAAACCTAGTTTATCAATCATATTTTAGATTTCATATTTTCATAACTATCACCATCTATAATTTCCTTTCATATCTTACCTCATGAATTACACCTTTTTCAAAATATATTTGTTCACATCCATGCATCACCACATTTTTTATCATATCCATGTTCATTCCTCAGAGTAATAATTATTCTTCTCATCGTGATATTTTATCCAATATCTATTGTTACAACTTCATTATTTTATTTTTATATTTCATATTCAACTAATTTAACTCTTAAGTGATCCTCTTTACTCCTTTCTTGATCTTGGTAGTGTGGACACTCGAATACTCTATGTCCTTTTTATCCACATCTATAGCAAATATAAGACCTATGTTAATTTGGAAACCATCATCTACCACCATCATAGTTTCATCCTCTCTAAAATACTCTTCCTCTTTGATGGTTTTGAACCCCTTGTCTATTATTATTATCTTTATGGACCATGTGATAATCCTCCTCTAGTTGTATTAAACCCACCTCAGCTTGTATTAAATCCACCTTGTTCCCTTATAGGAGGGGATTGTTCTCTTCTTGTCCCAATAGATGTCCCTTCTAAAATTATATCTATTTTATTTTTATTTTTCCTTCAATGATAGTTAATAAGCTTTCTCCATGGGAAGTATGCATAATTAATACATCTTGAATAAAAAACTTTAAACCATTTACATACCTTACATCTATCTGCTCTTCTATCTCATCATGCCCCACACGTATGGAAATCTTCTAAAACTCATCTATATACTATTGTATATTGTGATCCTTCTACCTCAAATTTTGAAATCTTCTATATAGGGTTTGTGCATAATTCACAGGAAGAAATTTCTCCCTCAGCTCTTGTCCATCTTTTTTAGCGATTTAATATTATCTTTACTTTTTCATTGTCTTTCTTTATATTGTTAATCCCACAAAATCATTCCATAACCCTTCAATTTTATGCATGCAAAATTTACCTTATTTTCCTATCTCATAGTTATCCATTCAAAATACTACTCCATGTTTTTCATCCAATCTATCACCTCCTCTAGTTTTAAACTTTTTCCATAATCTGGGATTTCAATGTTGATTCCTTCATTTATTCTTTATAAGTATCTAACCATCCTATCTTCCATTGATGGTGTTGGTAGCTATTGATCTTCTTGATAAATTTCTTCTTCATGAGCTATGTCATCTTCTACATGATTTTATAATCTTATTTGTCTTTTATTCACAACAATATCAATTAATTGTTCTACTTGAATCTATAGCTCTTGCATAGTATGGTGCATCTGAGTGATTCCTCCTCGTAGTCTCACCATCTCTTACACATCCAATATTGAAACTTGCTCTGATACCAAATAATGAACATGAATACTATCAAGACAAATAAAAATCTAATAGGCCAATATTCTAAACAACAATTAGTATTGATTCGTATTGAATAATTCAAATAATTACAAACCATGCATAAATAAGCCTCAACTAAGAATTGGATTTGACATACAAAATTTAGAAATTTAAAAAAAAGTAAGACTCAACTTGTTATTTTTACAGTTATATTTTAGTTAAGTTTTGCATGAAAGTGCGTGTATCTATAAAAATATCTAAAAATAAACTAAACTCTAAAAATAATGTATCAGATGAATTTCAACTGAAGTTCAAGTCTAGTTACAAAAATAGACATTTTTTAAAACTTTAAAACAAATCCCAAAATTAATATTAAACATCAATTTTTAACCCTCAAATGGTCATGTATAGTCTCTAAAAAATATCAAAAACATCCCACAATTGGAAGAACAGGTTATGGAAGCATTAAACATTTGTATATAGTCATTTTGGTGTGAAGATGGGCTCAAACGGAGATATGCATTAAAATTTATGGCCTCCATAAGTTCATATTTTTTTATATATCATTTAGTAATCACACAACCTTAAAAAACCTTCAGACAAATTTTTGAGTAAAATAACAAGATAAACAATCAATTTTTATCCTTTTTGGATCTTTTTGATAGACATCTACAAGCCACCCAGAATATAGTCAACTATAATTAAAAATTTTGACCTCTATTCAACTTAAATAAATATCAATTATCTAAAAAACATATTTTATCAAATTCTTATAGATTTTTATAAGGTTTCATAGGTTAAATCTAAATTTATGTGTCTTTGGTGTTTAGAACACTATGTTTGGGTTTCTCAGAAAAACCAGAAGTCAAGAGATTCTTTACAGTCATTCATAGACTATATGATCTACTATATCTTTATAAAAATTGTATTATGATATTAAAAACCTTATCTTACTTTACCAATTATCTAATCAAACCCATGAATCCTTTATTACGTGCTATAAATAAATATGATTCCTTGCAGGTGTAAAAATTAGGATTTTGTAGGTTTCAACCACCTACACTTTAAATCAAGTGAAACTTCACTTAAAATTTAATAAAAATTAATAAAATTATTTTAACCACCATGTCCCTTTATTTTTCAATAAAATAATGTTTCCATATACATAGACCCCTATCTGAATTGGCAGATTGTGTTCTTACTTGTTAGTCATAATTCGTACTAAAATCATCAAATGGAATTTATAAGCAACAAATACATGATATTCATTATTTTGAAATTAAATATATGGATGGGTGTGGGTTTTAATTATTTTTACTAAAATATTCCTCCAATTTTAATTAATATTCATCAAGCATCCATTCAGTTACATACATCATTTAGTGCTTACAAACACATCTATGAAAGCAAATAATATAAATACATGAGATATATGTGGGAAACCCTATATGGGAATAAAAACCATTGATTCACAACTTGGAATATTTTCCTATAAGTAGTGAATCAAAATTTTAGTGAGGAACCAACCCCACAAGGATCACCAACCCCTCACTTAGTCAAGCACCAACTCAACTAGTGTATTTAACAAGCTTTAACTTGCAAGGAAAATCTAACCCCATAGGAAACCAAGAAACAACTCTAATATATTTAATTTATAATCATGAATGGACACATATTTATTACTCAAATGAATATTACTTCCAATGTTTGCTCTTCTCACACTTTTTCTCTCTATCAACAGCCTATTAGGCCTTCTCGCTCAATTAGCCCTCTCCTTTAGAGAATTAGATCAAATGACCTATCTCAACACCTGTAGAAAAATAGTTAGATACTCATGGAATATTAATATAATATCTATGATGATATTCAATCCCTTAACCTATTCTCTAAAACTCTATATCCTTTGCTTAATAGTTCAATATTCTAACTAGTAAAAATAGGTTTATTAGGCCTTGACTTTATACTTGATTCTTTCCCATACCCATCTTGGTCTGCCAAAGACATCAACATAATTGGATTATGCCTTAAATATATCACTACGCATGTTTCATAAGTGAAACAAGCAGTACATAGGTTGGTCATTACCCTTAAGGGCTAAAACCACCAATAGGCTTAATAATGGCCCTATAGAATAGAATCCATCGCTATTCCTCTACAACCAATCCCTAGTCTCATTCTCACCTAGTTTTCTCATTGTTTTGATCATTAGGCATGTTTAGAGATAGGCCAACTTCCATGACCAGTTTATATCCTTTTTTGTTTGAAACATACTCAAAAAAATTGATGGGAATAAAATATAAGCCTTACATGTCATCTTCCATCCATTTGCATGTTTTGACGTAGTCAACCTTTCCTACTACATCAAAATTCTTAGAAATAAGGTGTTTCTTGTAGCTTATACTCACTATCAACAAACCAAAACCACTTGAGAAAAAATTGAAGAATAATTTATATGTTCCAAACATGAAACTATGTCAACTAGACCATTCTAATCTATAACTAACTAGATCTTTCTTATTAAGTCATTATAAGGGTTTTGATTGGTTTCTCTTATTATTAATCATTCATAAAGGATTGCCTCTCATCTTAAAAAAATTGATAGTAAAATAAATCTAGGGACCTTACCCATCTTCCATGAAGTGCTTAGTCTCTCATACAAAGGTTTCACGTTCTAAGAAGTACAAGAAATCTCTTTTTAGGTCTGCAACACCCCATTCTATGCACATAGGGAACCTTATTACATGTTTTCTTTGTTTCTCCTTTAGGTAAAGACTTAAAAATTTGTTCACACACATAAAATTACCTTTCACACATATATCAATTCTTTCAATAGCTCTCACACCTTTGGAAATGATCTTGACCCCTCATTAGGCCACTATAAATCAAGTTTCATACTAAGCCTTATAATACTAGTCATACTTAGGATATGATCATTCCTTGAAACAACTTGAGCTATCTTAAAAACCTCATCCAAATGTCATGTGATCTCATATCCTACTCATACACTACCAACCTTGTTAACATAGGTCACAACCGGTTCAACTCATCGTGCTCTCATACTTATGCCAATTTATTAGGTCTTTTAAGTAAAGATTAAACATCAATAGTAGAACTTGAAAATCATCAGTGAGCTTCTTTCTCTCTTGTTCATTTTTAACACATCATAGGACACTTTATCATTCCTTTATTGACCCAAATCACAAATCTTTACCATGCATCTTGCATTCATCTTCTTCATAGAGCTAGACTAGGCTACTCAAGATACCTAGTACTTAGAGTTTGGATATAAACAAGCTAGCTCTCAATGATATCATTATTCAAACATGATTATCTGAAGACAAATCTAATCTCAATAGACTTATGATTTTTTACATATGATAATATTGTACCAAGACCTCATATTGAACACAAGGACTTGTTGACCCATGTGCTTACCTTGTATGTTCCTCAGTACTTAGAGCTCAATCAAGATGCTTCCCTTTTATCTTGAACAGGATCTTGACATGTCATCAAACCTAAAAAATAATAACAGGTTGCCTTCAAATTTTCTCTCAATAGAGAGACAAAACTTCTTTGTCACAGACCACTTCACCAATCATGACATCAACTCTAAATTTTGACATAAAGGACATTCAACTTAACTTTGATATCAATGACAACATAAATGATTTAATACCAAAACTAAGAGCATAACTCAATAATCTCCCCATTTTTCATTGATGGAAAACTCTCTTAATCATAGTAGATCATTCTCTTTCCTTCAAGATAGATCTTCTTTAATACTTGATCTTTGAAATAGAAAATTTCTCCCCCTTTGACATTAATGACAAAGCTTCATATTTTTGGTAGTTATTTGATCCTTGTATCTAGGAAAACATACCTTTTTATTTCAAACAACCTCATCAATTCTTTCTGTCATAAATTTTATCATAGACTAGGCTCACATACTTACTCATGAGACATGATTGACTCCCTTTGTCTCCATGAAATTTAAGACATTTTAAAAATTATGACTTGGTTTGATCAAGTCACCATACCAACTTTTTGTGACTTATTTCTTGTGATCACACCTATAATTGACATCTTGATTTAACTTTTAATTTTAACATTACCTAAGACCACATAACTCTCCTGATGATGGAGCTTCTTTCATGCTTCTTGCTTACTACCTAAGAGCCTCCATGAAGACTAATGGAATAACTTATGTTATAAAGAACTAGAACAACATACATTTAAGAGATTCCTATATCTCCATGTCCTTTTACGATTGAACATCCCCCATGATATTCTTAATTTTTATTTGTCCTTCTTGATTGACCCCCTCAATCTTTGTTTTGGTAACATTCTGCCTTGATTTATTAGTCGTGACTCCATCAATAATTTGAGTAGATAGAGAAAATTATTTTAATTCTTTTGTACCTTTATTATGTTCCACCATGGAAAATAGTCCACTTAAACTTGCAAACTAGTCATCAAACTTAGCTATATTGGGTTTCCACTTATTGTCTTGTCTTCTTTCTTGTATTATAGAAGCTTCAAATTTATTGTCTTATCTTGAGAATTCATGCTTATAGTATTTTTTAATATGACCAATCTTAAGACAATTAAAACATATTATCCCTCTATATGAAACAAAACCATGACCCATACCTCTTGGTTGATGATTCTCCTCATAATTCCATGTAAATTCATTCCTAAAGGGCCTTATGCAATTCCTTGTTCTATGAATAAATTGTTTACATGAATAACAATATCCATTGAAAGGATTAGAATACCTTATATTATTAGGTTGCTTGATAGTATTGGCCTTTGTTCTATTAACACCCTCCTTTTTTGATTAATATTTTACTTGTTTTATCACATTAGTGTTCTTCTCTTGATCTCTAATGAAGCCTAGGCATGTTTTGTCATTTGAATAATTTTGACTACTTAGAATATTGTCTAGATCATCGGTACTCTTTTTAAACCTCATAAAGGACTTGACCTTATTTGATGCTTATTTCAATTCAGATCTTAAAGAGTTCACTTCAGCTACATACCTTATACATTCTTCTTCTTTTACTTTTAGGCCTATAGTCATAATTTCAAGTTGACTCTCTACCTTTTTTACTATTTCCTCTTATTCCTTGGATTTTTTGCTTAGTCTAGCTTCAAAAAAGTTGATTTGATGTTCATAATATTTGATAAGAGATATCATCACCCTATTCTTCTTATTTACCATCTTCAATTCTTCTAGAGTATTCATCAACTTAGCCTCAAGATACACCTCATCTCCTTCTTCATCTGAATCGCCAACAACACCTCTAATTCATATGGATTTTAGCATCTTGCTTCTTCAAGCATGAAGATAACCTCATTGACATTAGCACCATCACTTTCATGATCACTCTCTGAATGACTTTGCTCACTCTTAGTAGATGATCTGAAATCTTCTGTGTTGTAAAGACTCTTTTTATTTTTGAAGAGCATTTTCTTGTTATATCTTCTAAGGTTTTTATTGCTCTTGTCATATTTATAAGACTATTTATCATCATCATGATATTAATCACGCTCTCCATCATCCTTTTTCTTATGCTTATGAGAATTTTTTTTGTAAAAGTACCAAACCTCACCATAATTAAAGCATTTAAAAGACAACTTGACCTTGTATTTACCTGAAACTATCTTTAACTTTATTACAAACATAGCTCTCAAATCATCATCATCATCATCAACATAAAATTAATAATTATATTTAACTTTATTACCTTGTGACTTCTTCTCTTTTGGATTCTTTTTTGAATTGAATGCAACTTTCTTCTTTGCAGGTCTTCCTTCATTTGTCCTCATTTCATAGGTTGTTAGGGTTCCATGAAGTTTATCCATCTCTAGCTTATCTAGATCTTGCATTTCTTCAACGTTACATACTTGGAATCAAATTTGGGAGTTAAAAAATTTAATACCTATTGAAAAAAGGTAGTCTCTTTCAATTCTTCTCCTAAAACTCTTATGATATTGACCACTTCATCAACCCTCAATAAGTAGGCTGCAATGGTCTCATCTTTATTCATATTTAGACTTTCAAATTGTCTTATATGGGTTTGAAAATTTGCCAATTTGACCTTGGAAAATCCATCATGAATAGTTTTTAACATATCCTACATTCTATTGGTAGATATAAGGTGCATTACCTTCATAAGTTTAGCCTCTGATAAACCACACATAATGTCATTCATTACTTTTGAGTAATATCAATGGCCTTCTTACCTACTACATCCATGAGAGGAATAATGGGTGTAGTATACCCATCCAAGACTAATTTCCAAACATCATGACCTTGATACATTAGATATTTCCTCATACTAACACTCTAAAATTTATAATTGGATCCATTGAATAATGGAGCTTTACTTGTATCAAAATCATGTTAAGTTGTGGAGCTAAAAGCTTTAATAGATGAGCGAATGTAGAAGTTGTTATATTTACACAGTCATCGATGCCGGTCAGGAGTTGACCAGAGTCTACCGACATTGGTCAAGGATCGACTGACATTGGTCGTAGGCAGACAGGCAGGGACCGACGTCGATCACCTATGCGTCCAAAAGTCTATTTTCGTGGATAAACAGATTGTTTGCATGATAAGTTTAACTGTTGGTATTGAGTCTGAATTTCTATTTTGGGCAAGACTATTTTAAACCTTTGATTAGGAGGTATATCTAATGGTGGAGAATCCATGCTCATGAATCCTAGTATTATATAATAGGGTTAGATCTTTATAGTTTATTATAGAACAATACATGTAAATGTAAATCAATCCAAGTGTTGGAGTTGGTTGTAATTGAGAAAGAACTCTTGAAGGAAAGAGATCTGTAAATCTGAGAGGTGTGGAAGAAAGAGAGATTTTTTCATTGTATTTCCTTCTGGAAGAGTTTAATACAAGTTTTTGGGTTGTTTCTTGTATCTCATATTCTTTGTTGTTTCTAATTCTAGTTACTTATTCTTTCTGGTATATTTTCGTGTTTAGTTGCTTGCACAAAAGTAATCAATTGTTTTGATAGATCCTAACAAGTGGTATCAGAGCATTGAGTTGACTAACAGGTTATATCAGATCTGGTTAGTGTTTGTTGATTATAGGTCACTCACAGGGGTTTCTGATTGAGTGGGAGTAAAGCAATGGTAGAAGAAAGTAAACTAAGAATGGAGAAGTTTAATGGCAAGAACTATTAATTATGGAGGATGCAGATAGAAGATTATCTATATCAAAAAGATCTATACTTACCATTAGGTGGGGTTTCAAAGAAGCCCATAGATATGGAAGATGAAGAATGGAATGTTCTTGATAGAAAGGTTCTTGGATCTATAAGATTGAGTTTGGCATCTTCTATGATATCCAGCTTATCACAGGCAAAATCAACAGTAGAGTTAATGGATACGTTAGAAAATTTATATGAAAAACCCTCAGCTTCAAATAAGGTATATCTTATGAAGTAATTATTTAATTTGTAAATGCAGGAAGGTGGATCTGTATCTAATCATCTTAATGATTTCTATGGAATTGTAAATCAATTAAATTTAGTCAAAATAGTTTTTGATGATGAAATTAAGGCTCTATTAATCTTATGCTCTTTACCTAAAAGTTGGCATAGCTTGGTAATGGTAGTTAGTAATACTGCATCTACTTCAAATATCTTGAAAGTAGATGATGTTGTTAGTGTAATCTTGAATGAAGAAATTCACAGGAAAAGCACAGAGGAAACATCAGGTAATGTTTTAAGTTTTGAAAGTAGGGGAAGGCAAAGAGAGAAGGGAAAGCAAGGGAGATCAAGGTCTAAGTCAAAGATGAGAGGTAGATCCAAATCTAGAAATGGCAGAAATATAATCTACTAGAATTGTGGAAAGAAAGGGCATGCAAGGAAAGATTGTTGGTTGAAAGTTAAAGAAGAAAATCAGCATGAAGGTAAAAAAGAAGCAAAATTTGCAGGTATTATTGCACAAGATGCTCTTATATTTTCCTTGGACAATAAAATAGAATCTTGGGTTTTATATTCTGGTGCCTCTTTCCATGCTACCCCTAATAAAGAATTTTTCAGTGATTATGTCCATGGAGATTTTGGAATAGTCTATTTAGGGGATGATGAGCCTTGTAAAATTATTGGCAAAGGAAAAGTGTAGCTGAAATTGTAGAATGGAAACACATGGGTGTTGAAGGATGTCATGGATGTACCCACCCTGAAGAGGAATCTAATTTCTATAAGAAAGTTGGGGGATGAGGGTTGCACAGTAACTCTCACAGCTGAATCTTGGAATGTTTCCAAGGGTGCACTTGTATTAACCAGAGATAAGAGAGTAGGTACTCTCTATTTATGTAATTGTATTACTGATTATTTTTCTTTTGTATTATCTACTTCAGATGTAGATGTAAAGTTGTGGCACTGTAGGCTTGGCCACATAAGTGAGAAGGGAATGACTGTTCTTAAGTCAAAAGGTAAGCTTTCATATTTGAAATGCATAGATCTAGATTTTTGTGAGCATTGTATTTTTGGGAAATAGAAGAGAGTGAGATTTCTCAAGACTGGGTCAACAAAGAGGAAGCACAAGTTAGAGCTTGTTCACATAGACGTGTGGGGACCAGCTCAGGTAGCTTCTATTGGAAGATCACAATATTATGTTTCTTTCATTGATGATGCTACAAGAAAGGTATGGGTTTATTGTATAAGGAAGAAATCTGATGTCTTTGACACTTTTAAGAACTGGAAAGCTTTAGTTAGAATGAAACAGGTTTGAGATTGAAATTCCCTAGATTTGACAATGGTGGTGAGTATTATAGCAATAAGTTCAGAAATTATTGTTCTATGTATGGAATACACAGGGAAAGGATGGTTCTAAGGACACCTCAACAAAATAGAGTTGCTGAAAGGATGAATAGAATAATAATGGAGTGTACACAGAGTATGAGGTTGCATGTTGGTTTGCCCTTAAGTTTTGGGCAGAAGCTGTAGATACTGCAGTTTACCTGATTAACAGAGGACCCTCTACTACCCTGGATGGTGGAATTCTAGAAGAGGCTTGGATAGGTAAAAAGGTAGATATTTCATTTCTCAGAGTTTTTGGTTCTGAAACTTTTGTGCACATGGATAAAGAAAATAGAAAGAAGCTGGATGCTAAATCTATGCGGTGCACATTTATTGGTTATGGCTCTGAAGATTTTAGATTTTGATTGTGGAATTTAGGAACTAACAAAATTATTAGAAGCCATGATGTTGTTTTCAATGAGAAGGTGATGTACAGTGATCATCTCAAGAAGCTGAATAATACTGAGCAGGGCAATGTTGAATTAGATGAGGTAATGGTCCAAAGTGAGCTTGTGAGTTATCACACAAAGGAAAACACAGACACCGATGTCGATCAGGGAGGAATCGACATCGATCAATCAAGAACCAATGTCGGTTAGTCTATAACTGACGTCGATTAGATAGTAACTGATGTTGGTCATGTAGAACTGACGTCAGCAAGATACAGACATAGAGATGACCGAGATTGGTCACTGATAGAGAGGAATTTGGGTGGACAACAAGCAGTGAATGAGTCTTAGATGCCCATAAGGAGGTCAAAAAGGGTAATTAAAACTCTGATTCAATATTCCCCTTCTTTATTCTACTTATTTCTCACTGATGGTGGAGAACCAGAGAGTTTTGATGAGGTAATGCAGGTGGAAACCCAAAAATAGTGGGAGCTTGGCATGAATGAGGAAATTGATTCCTTGAAAGAGAACCAAACATGGGATTAGGTTGAGTTGCCAGTTGGAATGAGAGCACTAAAAAACAAATGGGTTTATAGGGTAAAGGACGGTGAGAATGGAAAGATGATACATAAGGCCAGGTTGGTAGTGAATGGATTTGCATAGAAACCAGGTATTGATTTTGGTGAAATTTTTTCTCCTATAGTAAAAATGACTTCTATTCAGACTGTATTGTCTTTAGTTGCTATTGAGGATTTGCATCTTAAGTAACTTGATGTTAAGACAACATTTCTTCATGGAGATTTGGATGAAGAAATATATATGGATCAGCTGAAAGGATTTGAGGTCAAAGGTAAGGAGAAGCTTGTGTGGAGGTTGGAGAAAAGCTTATATGGTATTAAACAAGCTCTTAGACAATGGTATTTGAAATTTAACAGGTTTATGACTGAGCATGGCTTTAGTAGATGTCAATCTGACCATTGTGTTTATTTTAAAAGATTGGATAATGGTAGTTATATTATCCTATTACTATATGTAGATGATATGCTTGTTGCAGGTTCACACATGCAAGATATTAATGAGCTTAAGGTAAAATTATCTCACACATTTGCCATGAAGGATTTGGGAGTAGCAAAGAAAATCCTTGGCATGGGTATCAAGAGAGACAGGAAAAATCATAGTTTGATTTTGCCTCAAGAGGATTATGTGAACAAGGTGTTGAAGAGGTTTAATATGCAAGACGCAAAACTGGTAAGTACACTTATGGCTAGACACTTTAAGTTGAGTAAAGAAGGGTGTCCAAAATCACATGATGAGGTTGAGTACATGAGTAATGTTCCATATGCTTTAGTATTTGGAATCTTAATGTATGTAATGGTATGTACTAGACCTGATATAGCCCAAGCAGTGGGAGTTGTCAGCAGGTTTATGGCCAATCCAGGGAAGGAACACTGGAAAGCAATTCAGTGGATTCTCAGATATCTGAGAGGGACCAGCAATAGGAATTTATGCTATGGAGGGTCAGATACTTCTCTACATGGATATTTAGATTCAGATATGGCAAGTGACTTGGATGGCAGGGGAAGCACCATAGGATATGTGTTCACTGTTGGTGAAACGACGGTTAGCTAGATTTCAAAATTATAGAAGGTTGTTGCCTTGTCTACTACAAAGGCAGAATACATTGTAGTCACAAAGGCTAGCAAGGAAATGATATGGATGACATAGTTCATGGAAGAGTTTGGAAAGGAGCAAAAGAGTTGCAGTTTATACATTGATAGTCAAAGTGCAATTCATTTGGCAAAGAATTCAGCCTTTCATTCAAGAACCAAACATATACAGCTTAGGTACCACTTCATTAGATAGGTATTGGAGGATGGTGAGTTGAAGCTAGAAAAGATACATATAGATAGGAACCCTATTGATATATTAACCAAGCTGGTAACAAAGGAGAAGTTGAATCTTCATTCAACTTTTGTTGGTCTTCAAGATTGAGTTTGAAGATGGAGAAGCTAGAAGATGTTGTACAGGTACAGGTGTAGCTGTTTATCTCCAAGTGGGAGATTGTTAAGTTGTGGAGCTAAAAGCTTCAATAGATGAGTGAATGCAAAAGTTGTATTTACACAATCATCGATGCCAGTTAGGAGTTGACCAAAGTCTGCTGACGTCAGTTAAGGATCGACTGACATCGATCGTAGGTAGACAGGCAGGGACTGACGTTGGTCACCTATGCATCCAGAAGTCTATTTTTGTGGATGAATAGATTGTTTGCATGATAAGTTTAACTATTGGTATTGAGTCTACGTTTCTATTTTGGGCAGGACTATTTTGAACCTTTGATTAGGAGGTATATCTAACGGTGGAGAATGTATGCTCATGAATCCTAGTATTATATAATAGGGTTAGATCTTCATAGTTTATTCTAGAACAATTCATGTAAATGTGAATCAATCCAAGTGTTGGAGTTGGTTGTAATTGAGAAAGAACTCTTGAAGGAAAGAGATTTGTACATCTGAGAGGTGTGGAAGAAAGAGAGATTTTTTCATTGTATTTCCTTCTAGAATAGTTTAATACAAGTTTTTGGGTTATTTCTTGTATCTCATATTCTTTGTTATTTCTGATTCTAGTTACTTATTCTTTTTGGTATATTTCCGTGTTTAGTTTCTTGCACAAAATTAATCAATTGTCTTGATAGATCCTAACTAATCACATTATGCTTGACTAGCCATCTTAGCTTGTTTAGAATCTCATTTAGGTTTTTAGACCTCCTTAAAAGGACCTGATATGATACTAATTTTTGGAAGTCTAGATACTAATGGGGGTGAATCCTTTTTACTAAAATATTCCTCTAGTTTTACTTAATATTCATGAAGCATCCATTCACTTACATACATCAATTAGTGCATAAAAAAACATCTATCAAAGCAAACAATATAAGGACTTGAGATAGATGTGGGAAACCCTCTAGGGGAAGAAAACCCACTGATGCACAAATTGAACTACTATATTAAAATAAATGAATCAAACTTTTAGTGAGGCACCAAACCCAAAAAGAGAAACAACCCCTCACTTAGTCAAGCACCAACTCAACTAGTGCATTTAGTAAGCTTCAACCTGCAAGGAGGCTCCAACCCCCTAGGAAACCAAGCACCAACTTAGATACCTTAAATTTATGATCACCCTTGAACACATATTTCTTACTCAATTGAAGATGACATCATTTATTTTCTCTTCTCACACTTCTTTCTCTCTCAATAGTCTATTAGGCCTTCTTTCTCAATTAGCCCTCTCCTTGGTAGCATTAGATCAAATGACCTTACTCAACACCTATAAAAATATAATTAGATATGTTGGGTGAATATTTTATCACCAGCTAACTAATAGGAAAAATAAGTGTTTCAACCACAACATAAGGATATTTATCAGCCAAATGTGTAGGTCGACCACATCAAAAGGGGACAAATCTCTCCTCTCATCAAGGGGAGGTTCCTTATAACTATGAGGTACTATATACTATAAATATAAGCTAGAAATAACACTTAGGGGTAAGACAACAACATCCATCTCTCTTTTTTTAGAGATGATATTCACTGATCAAAAGAGAAATTAAGGATGATTTGTGAAGGTACTTCTCTTCTTCCAAAAGTAATATTCAGCCAACAGCCAAATTCCTTCCTGGATAGTAAAAGTAACAGGGCGCAGTAACATAGTAGGATGAAGTGTAGCACAAAGCCTCCACCTCAACTACCAAAGAGTGAAATATACGAAGGATAATGGAGGCACAAAGTCATCCCAAGATCAGTTACATAGAAATAGAAAAACAAATATGCTAAAGACAATTGTGGTAGCACAAAGTCTCTCCATAGTCGGTTTCAAGACACCTTCCTGACTTCGACTAGTTTTTCTTGTTAAATTAAATGGACAAGAATGCTTCTATAAAATAGAAATAAGAACAATTTCCTAAATAACACAAGCTATTCTAGCACAAATTTTGAAAGGTCACTTATTTTCTCATTCAAATAAAGAAATATGATTAACAATATGAGCTCAAAGTCTCAGGAAATGCCTTTAAATTTGGGCAAAGTTTTGCTTCTATAATAGAGAGATATCCTTTGCATAAAATAAGAGATTAAAATATATAGAAGCCAAGAAAGACTTGGTGCTTTGTTTCACAAAATAGCCCATGCTTTATTCAATGCCTTGAACGCATTTTCATTTCCATCAAGGGGCCATGCTGGAATAGGGTGTCAGCCTTAACTGTGGCATGTCAATTAATCTCAAATGTCTCCTCCAAAGTATAGGCCACCTGGTCCTATTCTTGATTCTTGTGAAGCTGTCCACTTCACCTTTATTCAATGGAGAAAAATAGGCCATGTACTTGAGTGCTCACACTCTCTGATGTCCACCTGGTAGACTGTTTTACCAACTAGAAATAACTCTTACACAAATATTTCTAGTCTTTCCCTCTTATTCCCTCTTTTCTTAATGCATTTTATCTCTTCCTCATGATCTAAGCTCTTGTTCTATCTTTTCCCTTTCTACTAGCTCTTTCGGCTCCTTCTTCAGCTGGTCACTGAGTTTGTTATTAGGTTTGCACCACATTTGAAAATCAACGGATATTTCATTACCCTAAATTTGACATCCACAGGGATGTCACTGGTTGCTGGTCACTTGAACCACTTTGAACCTTGAACCTTGAACCATGAGAGTGCATTGGTTTAATAGTTTAATGGTTTGGATGGCCTTATTGGCTCCTTGGTTCAATCGGCTCCTTGGTTCAATCAGTTCCTTGGTTCAATTGGTTGAGCCATCTCTTCGAACTTATCTCTAGAATCTTCTATTTCTTTTCTTTACTCAAAGCTTCCTTGTAAACTTTGAACTTCTTGAACTGGTTGAACTCTTTGAACCATTTGAACCTATGAACCATTTCAGTTCAAAGTTTAATGGTTCAATAGTTCAATAGTTCATTCTCTTTCTTTGAATCCTTTTATTCTCTAAGTCTTTTGAACTTTATTGAACCTTTGAACCTTGAACCATTTTAGTTCAAAGTTCAACGGTTCATTCTATTTCTTTGAATCCTTTGGTCCTTCTAACTTTCAGGATCCTTTTCTTTTCTATTGAACTCATTAAATGTTTGAACTTTGAACTCTTTGTTTTTCAAAGTCTTTCAAATTTTATTGAACTCATTGAATCTTTGAACTTTGAACTATTTTAGTTCAAGGTTCAACAGTTCAACGGTTCATTCTCTTTCTTTGAATCCTTTTATTTTTCTAAGTCTTTCAAACTTTATCGAACTCATTGAACCTTTAAACTCGTTGAACCATTTTGTTTCAAGGTTCAACAGTTCAACCTTTATTATTTGAAACCTTGTTTTCTTTAAGTCCACTAAACTTATTGAACTTTAGAACCTGATGAAGTCTTCGAAACGGTTGAACTTATTTGAACTCATTGAGCGCTTAACTCTTTTTGAAGCTTCAAACTCTTTGAACCTTTGAACCTTGATGAAGTGGGGTTCAATGGTTCAATGGTTCATTCTTTGTTTGAATCCCACCACTAAGTCTTTTGATTAAACCTTAGCATTGAAGCAGCCTTGAAAATGCCTAAGAGTTGGAACTTCTTTTTGAGAAAGCCTACCTATTGAACCTGGGAGATTTTTAGCTAAGAAGACTTGAATAATTAAAGAATTTGAATACTCAGAACATTTTTTGAGAAGGGAAGAGAGAATTTTGGTCTGTAGGACCAAAATAGTTGATATGTTGTCCCCAAAAAAAATTGACAGATTTTGGGAACAACAAATGGCTCCAGTTAGGGAACTTATATCGATTGTAAAAATAATTGAAAGGAGTAGAATCTAGAATCTCCAGTGCCTTTAAGTATGTCATTGGGCTATGGAGTCATGCTACCCAAAAAATAAAGGCACCAAAAAGAAATAAAAATGAAAAGCACCAAACAGAACTAAAGACTATACAAATATACATATGTACAAGCTAATCTTATCTGATACTTTAAGGATTGAAGTGCTTCAGATGCTACCCATTGTGAGGTAGTGAAAAGGGCATTCCATCTTGATACTTCAATAGGAAACTATTTTCACCATTGAGTTGACAATTAGTAAATGGGCCTCTCCATAAGAAATCAAATTTCCCATGCATTCCCTTTGGTTCCCTTCTCTTATCCCATAACAGAACTTGATCACCAATTGAAAATCATGAGTTTTTGCTTTCTAGTCAAAGAGCTTCTTCACCAAAATTTGATGCATAGAAATTTGGTCCACCACCATGGTTCATTGCTCATTTAGTTCAGTTAAGCACATGATCCTCTTGTCAATAGAGATTTCATATGTCTGAACTTCAACTGCATTTGCCAATTTTAGTGCTGACAATTCTAGGGTGATTGGTATCTCTACATTGAGACCATACAAAAGTTGGAATGGTGACATACCTATCACCCTCTTGGGTGTAATTTTGTCTTCCCATAAAGCATCAACTAATACTTTATGCCATGTTTGTTGGTTGTCATCCACCAGCTTCCTGATGATGGTCACCAGGTTCTTGTTGCTCGATTTTGCTTGGCCATTCCTTTGTGTAAAATTATCAAAGGAGTGGGAGAGGGTAATCCCATAATAAAAATAGAATTGAGTAATATCATGGGAAGAGAAATAGGTTGCGTTATCTATCACAATCTTGGTTGGGACTCCAAACTTGGAAATGATGTTTTTCTTAAGGAAATTGTATACTACTTTTGAAGTAGCATGATTGGCTGTAATAGCTTCCACCCATTTGGTGAAGTAATCCATGGCTGTGAGGACATAATCATGTCTATCATTTAAATATGGGTTTACAACACTAATGAAATTGATTCCCCATTTTTAAAATGGCTCTTCTATTACCACTAGCTTAAGAGGCAAAGCAACTAACTTAGGTCTTCCAATGAACTGTTGGCGCAGTTCACATCTTCGTACCCATTTGTATGCATCTTGAAATAGAGTAGGCCAGTAATACCTAGCTCACAAAATCTTATGGGTAGTTACAAGTGCAAAATAATGTCCTCCACAGGCTAGATTATGGTAGGACTCTAAAAGTTAGTTTTGTTGCTCTTTATCCACGCAACAAAGGAACACTCCATCGAGGTTCCTCTTATACAGGTCATTGTCCCATAGGAAAAAATTGGAAACTTTTAATTTGATAGTCCTCTTTTCTTTATGAGACAGGTGAGTAGGACACTCACCATAAGTAAGGAAATGAGAAATACTTGAATACCACTCATTTGTGGTGGAGACAAAAAGGACTGTTGGTGTGTCTTCAATGTCTACTTCTTCATGCCCTATTTCTTCTAGTCTATTATCAGCAATCAATTGGTAGAGATCCCTTCCCCACACAAGCTTCATTAGTTTGATAACAAGATCAAACTCCTAGATTTTAGCAACCCAATTGCCCCTTTTAGTTCCAAACTCCTGCTGAGTTAATATGGATTTGATTGTGGTACCAGGAACCAGGGCAATAATGTGTGAATTCAAGATGTAAAAATGGAAGTGTTTTACTACCTTTACCACTGCATAAGCATGCTTCTCTAGATTTGAATATTTTAATTCATGAGCTTTGAGAGGATAGCTCATGAAAGATATGGGAGATTTCACACCTTCTTTGTTCTGTTAAACCAGAATTGCTGAAAGTGTGTGCTTAGAAGCATAACTATACATTATAAAATCTTTGGTATAATCTGGACAAACTAGAATTGTGGCATGGGCAATAGCTGTCTTGATGTCTTGAAATGTTGATTTGCCTTCTTTAGTTCAGCTGAAAGTGGCCTTTCCCTTCATCATGTCCACAATGTGGCGAGTCTTCTCGGAAAACGCAGGAATGAACCTTCGTAAAAATTTCACCTTTCCAAAGAAATAGTGAACTACAGTCTTACTTATGGGTAGAGTAAGCTTCTAGATGGATTTGACTCTTTTTGATTCAATATTTTTGCCTTCTTAGGATACAATGTGTCTGAGAAGTTTCCCTTTTATTACCCCAAAAATAGTCTTTTTGGGATTTATAGAAATGCCATTCTAGGGACCTCATTCTAGCACTTGTTGCAAATGGCACACATGATCAAGATGATGCTTGAAAAAGATTGTTAAATCATCAAGGTACACCATAATGAGCTTACACATTTCATCTTTGAAAGCAAGGTCCATTACTCTCTAAAAAAAGGTGCCAGCATTTATCACACCAAATGGCATTCTTTCATATGCAAAGGTGCCCTAAGGTGTGGTGAAGGAAGTCTTATGCTGGTTTACTTCACCAACTTCCACTTGATTGTACCCCAAGAAGTCATCTAACACTGATAACATCTCTAAACTAGTCACCGTCTAAAGGACTTGATCCATGATGGGCAAAGGGTAATTATCCTTTAGGGAGGATTGATTCAAATTCCTAAAATCCATGCAGAGATGAATTTTTCCATTCTTTTTTCTCACAAGAACTATGTTTAAAATTCATGTGGAATGATGGATTGGAAAAATTATTCTAGCATTCAGCATTTTCTATATTTTAGATAGAATAGTACCTAATATCTTTGGATTATACTGCTGAGATTTCTAATTGAAAGGCATCGAATCACTCTTGAGAGGAATTTCATGGCAAATTTCTTTAGGCCTGAGTGGCTTCAAATTATCATAAGAGTATGCCAAAATATCCATGTAATGGTGAAGTAGGGCAGTAAATTTGAGCTTCTCCTTAGGAGTGTAGTACTTCCTAATGTTAACCATCTTGAGATTTTCTTAGTACCCAAATTTATTTGATCAAACTCCTGGGAGGAGCTTGAATCAATATATTGCTATTTGATGAACCTCACGTGCTTGTCAAACAATTTATCAAGGGAAACCAATCCTTTGGGAATTTTATTCCCTTTTAGCTGTAGGAATTCTTCACCTACATCTAAACTTGTTTCAAAAGCTGATTCAAGTTTTTAAGGCTCACTGCCTTTGAAGTGAACCTGTTTAAATCTATCTTTTCATTTCAGAAAGGTGATGATTTAGTGGTTGCCATTGAACACTTGCCAATGATTAGCATTGTCAGGCACACTTGGTCAAAAGACCACTTTGATAGTGTACCTATATCCCTTAAAATATTGGTGAGGAACCAAGAGAGTCACCAAAATAGCTAATGCATTAGCTTGGTCATTTAATTCCTTGGATACTACAGAGATACTAAAATCATCAAAGCTTTCAATTTGATCCCAAACAAGATTGCGATAATGATGTAATCTTCTATTCTTGGTTTGATATAGGTTCCTCACCTAACAAACCACTAGCTTAACATCTCATTTAGTTTGAAGGAGTTTGACACCCCTGTCTCGAGTGGCCTCCAATCTGAGTAGCAATGATTCATATTTAGTAGTATTGTTGGTGTTGCTAAATTGCAACTTGTATGAAGAAGGAAACATATCTCCTTGAGGAGATATCAACACAATCCTAGCTCAACAATTGATAGAGGAATAGCTACCATCAAATTCCAAAATCTAGACATCATCAAAAACTAAGTTTTCCTTATATTTTTCTTTGTTTGGAGGGGAGGATTCCTCTAGGCTTACACTGTGCTCCATTGAGTCTTCTGTTGTTTTGTCTGAACCAATTTTTAGATTGTCATTTTCAAAAGTTTCATCAGATATGACAAGAACATCCTCTATAGTCAAGAAGTAATTACCCATGCTTGAAGACTCAAATAGAATTTGAGCTTCAAGCGCTGATGTTTGAGTGACAACGTATTTTGCCTCCTTCTTAGGGAGTAATCTTTACATGATGACTTTGACCGAAATCCTTGTTTTAGATAGGTCCATATTTAACTCACCACCAACATCCTTGCAAAAATTTCACCTAAGAAGAATTTATTATGAGGTTGGGACGTTGGCCACCGGGACTATCATCTTAATTCTCTTGTCTGGAAATGTCATAAATTCAAATTGTGTGTCCTTGATTTGTCCCAATAGTGGCACTTGTTTATTCTACATGGAGAAACAACTCCCAAATGTCTTGGTCAGTGTTAGACCAAGGGATTCAACTACTTTAGAAGGCATGATGTTGTCAGATGCACCTGAGTCTATGACGTAATTGTTCAGCTGGTGACCGATTATCAATAAGGAGACATAAAATGGTTATGTCTTCTCGAGAGTAGTAAGAGGAGTAATGACAAGGTTATTTTAGGTGGATGTGGGAGTAACCTTTGGAATATCTGGTCCTACAGGGACAGTTTTATTCTTTACACATTGAACCAACTTATCCAATTGTTCAAGGTTGGATTATAGGAATTCAAATTTAGATATTTGAATTTTGGTATTCTTGACATCGTCAATTATATCAAATGTCTTAAACAAATTAAGAATAGGGGAAGTTAGTTCATCCTTCTAGTTTTTAGGAAGGGTGGTACTGATTTGTGAATTTCAAATTTAAGATGAAGGAATGCTTAATGTACTTCCCTTTTTAGTGATCAATGAGTCCTTTGATTGAAAAGGCAGAGTGGTTCCCCGCTTAGCAATTGAAATTACTGGTTGAGAATGCTCTTTTATTTTTTTTATCAACTTGTTGGGCAGACTGGTTATGGGACCAGGTGAATACAACATATGATCCATCAATTGCATCACCTTTACTTATGGGTTCATCCTAGTAATTCAGGAAACCAATGTTAGAGTCACCAGCTAATTCTTCTTCTACCTTTGTGAAGAGATTATCGTCATCTTCTTGGCTCAATTTAGGTTGGAAAGCAAAATCAAATTTTGTTTCAAGATATCTAACTGTTGAATTAGTTGGAGGTGCTTTAGTGGCAAGCTTCCCATGTGGGGGAGGAAAGTGATTTGGCTTCCCTTAATTCGTAGTAGCATTGCCTTGGTATGAATGATTGGGAAATGTTATCCTTGGTATATCTCTGTATGAATGAGCTGAAGACATCCCTTGTGCCATTTGCTTCTTGAGAGCTAGCAACTCATTTTCCAAATTCTGCACCATTGGATTAGTGGTGCCTGTAGATGGATATTTAGAGGATGAAGAATATTTACCTCTATTAAGATCTCTCCTTATCTTCCCCACCAAGATGATATCATCTTCCACCTCAGTGGCCAAATCCTACGCTGTAGCAAGGTCTATGTGACCAGCCTATCTCAACAAAAAACTCACTTTAGGAAGCTGAGAGTTGATGAAGAAGCATTTGAGATTCTTATCTATTGGATGAGCAATGGTAGGAATCTTGTTTCTTAGCTTATCAAAGTTAGTTATGAAGTCTCTCATAGGTTCATCAGGTTCTTTCATCATTTGTGTGAGCTAGGCCAGCAGGGCATGCACATCTTCTACAAGTTTGAACCTGGCTTCAAATTTAGATTTGAGGGTGTTCTAGTCAATCACATTTTTTGAATGCAGATGATAAAATCAGTCTACAGTAGCACCTTGCAATGTTTCTACAAACAGCCTGACTGCTACATATTCATACTCCACACCTATCATGCCATAGGCTATGATGAAGGATGTAATATGTTCATCAGGATGAACTCTCCCATCACCAAAGAACTTGGGGAAATTCTTCCTTGAACTACATGGTAGCTCATGTAGAGGTGGAATTAAATTGAGTGGGCCAAAAGAGCTACCCCAAGGGCCTTAAACTACCATTATTTGAATACTGAAGGGAGGGATAACAAATGATTGATGGGTATGTATTGATAAAGCTCTACTAATAGTAGAGATGGATGCTTTGCCTAGTAATGGAGACCTAAATTTTGTAGGAGGAAAACTCCTAGTTCACTGAAGGTGAGATGGTGAAGGAAACAGATCAAAATCACTTTTTTGTGCCAACTCAAAAGTAGGTTCAACAATACCTTGAGATCTCTAGCTTCTGGTATATTGTGGAGCTACCGATTGTAAAGCTGAAATGGATAAGTATAGGGAATACTTCAATTTGAATCTTGAGGCTTTAAACTATATAAAATGATCCCTAATGGAGTCACCAAAAACTTTTAGCATGGGGCTGGCAGAGAATTGACTTTTGAAATGAAACGCTTGATCTCTGGCATCTCTGGTTTCACATATTAGAGTATATAATGTAAATGGATAAGGTTATAATGATAATGGATAAGACACAGGTGATGCTTCAATCTGAAGCTTGAGGCTTGAAATTGTAATAAATTGTTGTGTCCCCAAAGGAGTCACCAAAAATTGTTTTTGGGTGAATATTTTATCGCCAGTTAACTAATGGAAAAAATAGGTGTTTCAACCATAGCATAAGGAGATTTATTAGCCAAATGTGTAGGTTAACCACATCAAAAGGGGATAAATATCTCCTCTCATCAAGGGGAGGATCCCTATAACTATGAGGAACTATATGTTATAAATATAAGCTGAAAATAACACTCAAGGGTAGGACAACACCATCCATCTCTCTTTTTTTGGAGATGATGCTCAAAAATAAAAGGAGAAATCCAAAATGATTGGTGAATGTACTTCTCTTCTTTGAGAAGTAATATTCAACCAACAACTAGATTCCTTCCTGGATAGTAAAAGTAGCAGGGTGTAGTAACACAGCAGGATGAAGTGTAGGACAAAGTCTCCACCACAACTGCCAAAGAGTGAAATATACAAAGAACAATGGCGGCATAAAGTCATCCCAAGATCTTTTACATATAAATAGAAAAACAAACATGCTAAAGACAATTATGACAACACAAAGTCTCTCCATAGTCAGCTTTAGGACACCTTCCTAATTACTTCCACTAGTTCTGTTTGTTAAATTAAATGGACAAGAATGCTTCTAGGAAATAGACATAAGAATAATTTCCTAAATAACACAAGCTATTCTAACACAAAGTCTAAAAGCTCACTATTTTCTCATTCAAATAAAGAAATATGATTAACAATCTGACCTCAAAGTCTCAAGAAATGCCTTTCAATTTGGGTAGAGTTTTACTTCTATAACATAGAGTTCTCCTTTACATAAAATAAGAGATTATAATATATAGCAGCCAAGAAAAACTTATCACTTTGTTTCACAAAATGGCCCATGCTGCATTCAATGCCTTGAATGCATTTTCAGATATATCAAGGGGCCATGCTAGAATAGGGCATCGGCCTTAACTGTGGCATGTCAATTCATCTCAAATGTCTCCTCCAAAGTATATACTACCTAGTCCTCTTCCTGATATTTGTGTATTTTTCCACCTCACCTTTACTTGATGGAGAAAAATAGGATGCATCCTTGAGTGCTCACACTCTTTAATGTCCAACTAGTGGACTATTTCACCAACTAGAAATAAGTCCTACACAATTTTTCTGATCTTTCCCTCTTGTTCCCTCGTTTCTTAATGCATTTAATCTCTTCCTCATGATCTGAGCTCTCAATCTATCTTTTCCCTTTCTGCTAGCTCTTTCGACTCCTTTAGCTGGTCACTGAGTTTGTTCTCAGGTTCATGCTACATTTAAAAATCAACAGATATTTCATTACCCTGAATTTGACATCCACGAGGACATCACTGGTTGCTGGTCACTTGAACCACTTTTAACCTTGAACTATGAGAGTGAATTGGTTTAATGTTTCAATGGTTCAGATGGCCCTATCAGCTCCTTAGTTCAATTGGCTCCTTGGTTCAATCGATTCCTTGGTTTAATCAGTTCCTTAGTTCAATCGGTTGAACCATCTCTTTGAACTTGTCTCTAGAATCTTCCATTTCCTTCCTTTGCTTGAAGCTTCCTTGTGAAATTTGAACTTCTTGAATTGGTTGAACTCTTTGAGCCATTTGAACCTACGAACCATTTTAGTTCAAAGTTCAATGGTCTAACAGTTCATTCTCTTTCATTGAATCCTTTTATTCTCTAAGTCTTTTGAACTTGATTGAACCTTTGAACCTTTGAACCTTGAACCATTTCAGTTCAAAGTTCAACAGTTCATTCTCTTTCTTTGAATCCTTTGGTCCTTCAAAATTTTTGAATCCTTTTCTTTTTTGTTAAACTCGTTGAACTTATGAATTTTGAACTCTTTTGGTTCAAGGTTCAAAGGTTCAACAGTTCATTCTCTTTATTTGAATCCTTTTATTTTTCTAAGTATTTCAAACTTTATTGAACTTTTTGAACCTTTGAACTCATTGAACCATTTTGGTTCAAGTTTCAATGGTTCAATAGTTCAACCTTTATTCTTCGAAACCTTCTTTTCTTTAATTCCGCCAAACTTATTAAACTTTAAAACTTGTCAAAGTCTTCAATTTCATTGAACTCTTCGAAGAAGTTGAACTTATTTGAACTTGTTGAGTGCTTAACTCTTTTTCAACCTTTGAACTCGTTGAAGCTTTGAACCTTGATGAAGCAGGGTTCAATGGTTCAATGGTTCATTCTCTGTTTAAAGCCCACCGCTAAGTCTTTTGATTAAACCTTGGTGTTAAACCAGCCTTAAAAATGCCTAAGTGTTGGAACTTCTTTCTAAGAAAGCCTCCCTGTTGAACCTGGGAGTTCTTTAGTTGAGAAGACTCAAATAATTGAATAATTTGAATACTCAAAACATTTTTTGAGAAGGGAAGAGAGAATTTTGGTTTGTAGGACCAAAATAGTTGTTATGTTGTCCCCAAAAACAAGTGACAAATTTTGGGAACAACAAGATACTCATGGCATATTCAGATTAGATCACTAATGATCTTCAATCCCTTATCTTTTTATCCAAAAATATATATTATTCGCTCAATAGCTCAATATTCTAACTAGTCAAAATAGGCTTATTAGGCCTTGACCTTATACTTGATTCTTTCTCATACCCATCTTGGTCATCCTCAAACCTCACCATACTTAGATTATCCTTGAAATAAATCATTACAAACATTTAATAAGTGAAACAAACATTTCATAGGTCATTCATTACCCTTAAGGGCCACCAATAAGCCTAATAGAGACCTAATGCAATTAGGCATTCTCAAAGCACATGTTTCACTTAGACCTCATTTGAACACATTTATCATTCACAAATGGATGAGACACTTCATATTTCACTTTAATATAATCTCCTAATCTTTCCTTATGTATCTAACACCATTTGGCTCTTTTTTATCCTTGAACCATCCAATTAGGTCTACCCGCCATTATGCCTTCTCACTGCTAGAAGGTTTGTCTTGTAATTTTAAACCATATACACAAATTTGACACATAACCCACACATTAAATAAAATTAATATAATATTTATGACTTACAATACTTCCCAAAATTATTTGGTCTTCACCACATAGGACAAAAGGCCTGAGGAACACTCCTACAAAAGTCTTACTCATAATCACCAAACACTATCAACAAATAGTCAAAATCATTTAACTCTCAAAAATTGAATAAGGAATTAAAATGAGAAAAAATGAATTCACATGATCATTTGAAAGCTTTATAAAACCTTAGATATAATTATATCCTTCACCTTAGTGAAAAATTACTAAGGAACATCATTTTCACACACACACACACACACACGCACAGAGAGAGAGAGAGAGAGAGAGAGAGAGAGAGAGAGAGAGAGAGAGAGAGAGAGAGAGAGAGAGAGAGAGAGAGAGAGAGAGAGAGAGAGAGAGAGAGAGAGAGAGAGAGAGAGAGTTGGATGTAGCACCAAGAACATAGTCAAGAAAATAAATTCATAGAACACCCATGGTAAAAATTATATGATATTCCAATGGGTTTGTGTGAAACTTTATCATCCTTAGATCATATTTAAAAATATTTATTGCATGGTCATATATCAATATTGGTCTTATAGACCAATCTCACTATTTCACTCTACACAAACTTCACTATGTTAGGCAAACAAGTTTAATGACAACTTTTTGCTTGAGTATAAGCATCATGAACACTTATACACAAAGGGGATATGAGGTATAGGTATTTAATAATTTTCCCATGTAATAAGATCCATCCATAATCCTCTGTAACCAATCCTTAATCTCATTCTCACTTAGTTTTTGCATTATTTTTCTCATTAGGTCTATTTAGTGATAGGCCAATTTCCATGACTAGTTTAGAACCTTTTTGGTCTAAAATGTGGTCAAAATATTTGTGGGCATAATCAAGAATTCTCACACATCATGCTTCATCCATTTTCATGTTTTGACCTGGTCAACCCTGCCTGGTACATCAAAATTCCTAGAAACAAGGGGTTTCATGTAGATTCTACTCACTTTCATGACAAACCAAAACACTTGAGAGAAACTTGAAGAGTCCTTTACATGTTCAAAAAATCAAACTAGGTCAACTAGACCATTATGATCCATAACTAAGTAGATATTTCCTATTGAGTCATTATAAGGGTTTTGAGAGGGTTTTGATTGGTTTCTCTTCTTAGCAATCATTCATAAAGGATTTCCCCTCATATTCCAAACTAATGATATAAAAATCAATATATTGACCTTATCCAACTTACATGAAGTGATCAGGCTCTAATACAAAGGTTCTATGTGCTAACAAGTACAATAAATCTCTTTTTAGGTCTGTAACTCCCCATTTTGTGCACACAGGAACCTTATCACAAGTTTTCATATGTTCTCCTTCAGGTATAGACATAAAAATTTATCCACACACTTAAAATTACCTATCACACCTTTCTAAATTCTTTCAATATCTCTGACACCTTTTTGAAATGATATTTACCCCTCATTAGGCCACTATAGGTCACTTTGCATATTAGGCCTTATACTACTATTCATACTTAGGCTATGATTGTGCATTCAAACCACTTGAAATATCTTCAAAACCTCATCTACATGTCATGTGATCTCATATCCTATTGATAAACTACAAAAATTACTCACACAAGTCTCAAATGGCTCAACTCATCATTCTACCAGACTTATGCCAATCCACTATGTCTTTCAAGTAAAGATTAAGCCTCAACACTAGACCTTGAAAATCATTAGTAAGCTTCTTTGTCTATTGATAATTATTAACATAGATTAGGACACTTCTTGATTCCTTTACTAACCCAAATCATAAATCTTTACCATGTAGCATGCATACATCTTCTTCACAGAGCTAGATCAGGCTACTCAAGATACTTAGTACTCATAGTTTGAACATAACCAAGCTAGATCTGAATGATATCACTATTCAAAAATTATTCTCTAAATAAAAAGATACTCTCAATAGACTTATGATATTTAACATATGATAATATTATACCAAGATCTCATATAGAATACAAGGACTTATTGACCCATGTGCTTACCTTATATGCTCCTCAGTACTTAGAGCTCAATCAAGATGCTTCCCTTATATATTGAACATGATATTAACATGTCATCAAACCTCAAAAAAATTACTAGGTTTCCTTCAAATTTTCTCTCAAAAAATAGATAAAACTTCTTTGGGATAAATATCTACAACTTGGGATACGAAATGACTAATTACTTGGATTTTACCTTGCAAACTTTGGAGTTATAGGAGATTTTATGGTGGTGTCATACCCATGATAGCGGAAACTTTAGAAGGATCAACCTCTATGACCCATCATGAAATAATTAAGCCCAATAAATTTATTGATGTCACTCCAAACACAAACTTATTTGTATTTAATCTCATCTTATATTATCTCACTCTTTCAAAGATTCACCAGAATACTTTGGGATTGTTTTCTCTTGATTTTGATTTTAAAAATATCTTATAAACACATTCCTTTATAATATTATGAAGCATATTATGAAAAATGGCAGTCATTTATCTTTGGTATGTAACTCTAGAATTATTTAGATCAAAATCCATCATTTGATAGTGAAAGGTCCCACATGGTGTTGTAAATGTTGTTTTATGTCGGTATTTATGAGATATTTTGATTTGGTTTTACTCTTAAAAGACTATCCATTAAAGACAACATTTCATGACCTATAGTAGAATCCAAGATCATGTTTATATTAGCCAATGAGAAATCATCCTTTGGACTTGTTTCGTTGATATCATTAAAATCTACCTAGACTCTTATTCCTTTTGGATTTATGTACTATATTTTATATCCAATATGAATAGTCGATAGGACGTATGAAACCAATGTCTAATTTATCCTTTAACTCTTCCTTCACTAATAGTGTTATCTTGGGATGAATCTTGTGAAGTTTTTATTTAATGGGTTTTGCATCTAAATGTACAATGAGAATATGCACTACTAGTGAGGGATCAAAACATAACATATCCACATAAGACCATGTGAATACATTAGAGAATTATAAAATCAAAGGAGTATTTCTCCTTTTTTTTAGGGAGTAAAAGTACAAGCTTGATGATTTTGGTATCTTCCTTTGCTCCAATGTTGATAGGAATATTATCCTCGACTAGGAGAGTTGACTCTTCTTTATAGCTTGGGGTGGTGGAGGAATATTGAATTCCTCCTCTTGGTCCTCTTAATTTGATTTTAATGTTGAATTGATGTGTTGATATGATTATTGTTCCCAAAAATATGTACAATTATCTCATTGAATAGAAAAACCCTTCTTATGATCCCTTGTTAGAATGTGGTCCCATGTACTCAAGAATTTTAAAATTAACTCATCAATTTTTAAATTGATCAAGTAGAGGTGTTGTATTTTGGTCCCACTTTATTAAGGATGGATATGTGACGTCGAGTTTTAAAATTACATTTTCATGGAAAATATTATTGGGGTAAAGGTATTTGAAGTGGCTAAGACTAGAACCTATTTCACTATCTAAAGAATGAGCCTCTGACTCACTATAAGAATCACTTTAGAAAAGTGTGATATTTAAATTGAGTGGATTAAACCCTATTCCATGAGTGTCTTCATTACATTTTATCATTATTGGTTTAATTGACCCTTATTGATGAAGACCAAGGCCCTTACCTTTGTAATTCATAATATTGCACATAATGGATTTTATGACAAGATATTTATTATTGTTGAAGAAAATATCTAATTCATTTAAGTAAAGAGAGGAAGGATTTGAATCTTTGATGTGTTCAACAGAAAGAAAACCACCTGATATAAAGTTCATTTTACCTAATATTCTAACCACTTGAGTATCGCATTGATGGTGTGACCTGCCATAATTATCTTGGGTTATATGGATTGTGCCATAATCAATAAGAGGAGGTGTTTGAAATAATGTATTAGGATGGGCATATTTCTAACGCATAGATGATACCTCAATGGAAGTGAGTTTGTCATCATTAACTAGAAGATAATTAGAGTTTTGATATGGAACTTCCAATAGCTTGCAATATTGAAATGGTTAAGGATCACCTTGAATGGTTACTTCCATACCATCATGTGAGAATTTAAAACATTGGTGTAGAATGTAGAGTACAAAATTCATTAAATATCTCCATGAACTTCCAAGAAGTAGGTTATAGGGTAAATCAAGATCAAGAAAAAGTACTATTGTTTCTTTTATAATAGGACCCACCATCAAAGGAAGATAAATGGTACCCATAGATTGTAACTCATTATTATCATATGCCTTAATTATGAGAATGTTGGTTTCTAATGTTGTTGTTGAGTATCCTAAGTGCTTAATTATCCTTAATGTACACAAGTTTAATGTTTAACCATTGTTTATAAATACCCTCTTTACCTTATTCATATAAATAATAACTTCTATGTACAATGGAAGATTGTGAACATATCCCAAAGGGGAGACATCAAAATGGTCAAATGTATCCTAATTGTTAGTGGATAAATTTCTTATTAATGCTTGGAAGTTAGAGTGGTTGATGTCTTATAGGACACTGTAATCTTGAAAGACTTTGTAAAAAATGTATTTATATATAGATGAATTCTTGAGAAGGTCTAATATGGAAATGTTTCTGGACATCTTCTCAAGATGATCAATAATGTTGTACTTACATTCAACATTGAATGATGATGCCCTAAGAATGGTAGGTTTGACATGAATTATAGTAATGATGTAATTTTGAGGTTTTAACATAGTGATATTAACATTATTACACATAAAATCAACAATATTAACTATATAATTGAACAAATAACTAGTTTGGTTGACATTACTCGCTTTGAGTTATTCTTGCTTTTGTTTACCTTTTACTTGTTCATGGTTTTGGAATGGGTCTTGATATATCCCAAATTTTTGGTTGTTATAAATCATTCATGATTGTTTTTCATTGGATATGTCCCCTTGATTGATGAGGTATTAGACATAATTCTTGAGGTGCATGCATGTATTGGTAGAATGTCCCTTTATCCTCTGGTACTCAGAGTATTCATCTTCCTTATACCAATCAGGATTAGAAATGTTCTCTTCAAAAGGATTGTTGTTTGGAAAAATTATCATGTTAGCATTCGCCAACTTTTGAAAAATGTTTTTGTGTCACCCAATTAGGTGAACTTACATTTGAGTTTTCCTTATCAGGGTTGGCCACCAGGAATGGTTATGTTATTAATGGGTGGGGTGTAAGTTTGTGATTGATTTTATGGGTTTTTTTATTTATTTAACATTGGTCACACCATATCCAATAATGTTTTTATTCTTGGAAAATAAGTTGGGTCTTTCAGGTTGTTTAGAGGAATCATTTTCAGGTTTAAATATTTTGATAACACCTTTATTGACTAATGTGCACTCAACCTGGACCCCATTTTTAATAATTTCATAAAATGACCTTAGGTAAAGGAGTAACAAGTGATGCCCCAAGTTTGAGTTGAGACTATTCATAAATATATCAAAAAAGTTCAATTTTGGGAAATGACCACATAAAATGACTTGTTAATGCTTTCCATCATTGTAAGAAGGAAGCAAATGTTTCACCATTTCATTATTTGGTGTTGTGTAGGTCTAATGTGGTCAAGTAATTTTCAATATTGTATGAAAAGTGACAAACAAAATTCTTAGAAATTTCGTAAAAAGTGAATATCAATCCTTTAGGAAGGTGTGAAAACCATTTGAGGACCTAACCCCCAAGATATCATGGAAGTAATTGTAACATATAATCATTACTACAATCAACATCCACACATGCATAATTAAATCTTGTAAGGTGTTCCTTAAGATCTCCTTTACGTTTTTATTTGTCAAATTTTAGAAGTTCAAAATACTCAATAAAAAGTGTTGTCATGGTACTTAAGTCGCAGGGGTATGAACAAATTTCCTCAAATTTAAATTGTTTATGCTGAGAATGAATTCCATCTTACAATCTTTGAACCTTATTTTTCATGTTTTAAGATTCCTATATAAAGTATGGTGATAGTTTGTTCATTTGACTTGAGGAAGTATAAAATTAGGTGGTTGACCTATGAATGGATTTTTGTTGGTGTGATTTTGTGTAAATTGGTTAAGTGGTGGGTTGAAGTTATTAGGAGGTTAGCTCAAAAATTTAGTATTTCATGGATTTATAAAGGGGTTAGGATTATTCAAGTTAGATATAAAGATAAAGTTTTTTATATTAGGATTAGTGTTTAAGTTTAATGTTTTTGGATTGGGGTTTCTTGTAAAGTTAATGTTTGGGTTTTGTTGGTTTGTATTTGTGCTAAAATAAAATAATATTAGATTGGGGTTGATGTTGATGTTTTGTGGGGTTTGGATTGGTATTATAATTAAATTTGGATTGGTTTAACAAGTTGGGTTTAAGTTGATGTGAATTTTTTTATAGTTAAAGATGGATGGGTTATAGTGTGTTTTAGTTAGGGTTGGTTTGATTTGGGTGAAATTGGTTTTGGTTTGTGGTAAGGTTAAAGTTAGCAATGTTAGAGTTTGTGTTTAAGTTTAAGATATTTAGATTAAGGTTTGTGTTTAGTTTAGGTTTATTTGGATTAGTTTGGTTAATGGGTTAGTTTGGATGTGAACTACTCATATGGTTAACATGGGTGTTAGGGTTGAAGGAATGGTTTGGATTAGGGTTAATGTTAAAATAATTAATATTAAGTGTTGTTAGATTTGGATTGGATAGAGATGATCTTAAAATAGAATTGGAATGATAAAATTGATTTCACAAACTACTATTTGGAGTAGGATTGTTGGGAATACTTATATTAATACCCAAGAGTGGATTGGATGGGTGGATTGGTGAGATAGAATTATTTTTCAAGTTTGGATATTTATTTGGATTGATGATGATTGGTGATTTTTGAAGACTTGGATTTGGGTTGATTTGTGATTTTGATTGAAAATTCAAGATTATATTTTATTTTATCATGGATTTGTGAACTTGAATGCACATTCATGTTCGAGTTGATCAGATTTGGGATTAGTAAACTTGAATGTATATTAATTTTTGGATTGTTTTGATGTGTGATTAGAAAATATGAATGAAAATTAAAGATTTGGGTAGTTGGATTTGTGATTGGTGAATTTGAATGCATATTCAAGCTCAAAATTATTGGACTGACATATGATGGTGAATTGGCATTTACACTGACATTAGGATTATTAGGATTTGGATTACCAAAAGGATTATTTTATTGATGGGATTGGATATTCAAAATATCTTGGTTGGCATGGTGTGCCATGACTTACTTAGGAGGATTCTTCATAAAAGATTGCTTTCCCTTTCCCTTGAAAGACATGGGGATTAGGATTTAAGGATCCTATCAAGGAATTAATACCTTATAAATATCCTTATGGTGTGGATTTATCATGAATGGTAGGTAAAGGATCTTTAGTTGCAATCAAATATTGTGAGTTTTATACATCAAAATTAAGTGGGATTTTGGTTCGTAAGCTCAAAACCTAAAGAAAATATTCATTTTTATTTGGTCATGATGTATTGGTCAATGACAATAGGCAGTAAGATAGATTTGGGGCTACATTCATCTTGGTATGCCCCTCTTTCTTCTTCTTCTTCATGTTCAGGAATTTCATGTATTTCTACATAATGGTCTTGGTTTCTAAATTGAAAAGGATCATTGCCAAATGGCATAACCCTTGAATATATATTATTAATCATGTCCATGTGACTTTTTATGGGTGACATAGCTGATGAGGCCACCAATTTCTTAATTTTATAGCCTCATCCATGCTTACTCTATGTCTTTTTCTCAGTAAATCCCATAACTATCCGTCACTAATGTAAATGAATGAATGAAGGTATGATTTCATATGTTTATTGATATGTGTGTGTGTGTTATGTTATGAATTATTGATTATTTTTCTTGGTTGAATTATATTGATGTGACATTATCTAACAATAATTTGAAGGTTCATGTAAAGTTGTAGAATCTTGCTAAGCAATAACTACTACAGGCTGCTCGTAGAAACTATAGGATTTACCTACAATTTATTCATAGACACTGTAGAGTGCCCGTAGTAAATGTAGAATTCACCTATAGGTTGCCTATGGACATTGTATAATACCCATAGAAAATGTAGGTTTCACCTATAGGTTGCCTAAAACCACTATAAAATACCCAAAACAACTGTAGGTTTCACCTAAAGGTTACCTAAAACCATTGTAAAATACCCATAGAAAGTATAAACTTAACCTATAGGTTTCCTATAGCCACTACAGAATTACCGTAGCAACTAAAAGTTACACCTACATGTTGCATGTAGCTACTGTAGAGTGCCTATAGCCACTATGCAAAGCAAAGTCATTATTGAGGAGATCTTGTAGACACATCTAACTATCTTGGGAAACCAAATAAATGACTGGGAAGAATCATAATTGTTGTATAGATTCCCTATATGTAAGGAGACATTGGATGTGCTACCAAAGATTAGAAAGACAAGGATAGTGAAAAAAGATAAAAGAAAATAAAACAACAAAATAGTATGCCATGTCTCTAACCTTGTCAAATCTAAAACAAGTAATTTTGATTATTAACCACTTAAAGGTTTACTGAGGTAGTTTCTAAGTATTTGTATTTTTTCCTAGTTTGATGTTTTTGGTTATGAGTCAATAAACTATCTTTTGTATTTAAAGGCAAAACCTAGATCAGACTAGGAATTAGATAAATTTGAGAAGATAATAGCAGAATTTTTTGAACTATAGCATTTGTATTTAGAATTAAGTAATGAAAAAGTTGAATTTGTCAGAAGTTTGTGAATTCTCTTTGAGAGGGATTGGAGCTCAGATCTGAATGAGGAAGGGCCCCCTTGGAATGAGCTACTGTGAATATATTGACCCTCTCTAATTATTAGTGTGTTGTGTAAGTTAATTTTACTATTAAGTTTGATTATAGAAGTGTGATACATGTATGGTACATAAGTGTGTAATAGTTATATAATTCTATCACAATAGTTTCATAATATATCTGTCTGATAAATTCAACATAAATTCATTGTACTTCAACTAGAAAAGCAAGTTGATTTCTAAATTAATAATTCATGTATAGTGCTGACACTCTTGAAAAGCTTACACACCCTAGGTTGAGAATTAATGTTTAATCAGAATGGTGAATTTAGTAATCACTGGGTAATTAATTTGCACAACAGTAGCTAGTGAAAATGACTTGAATCAAATAAAATAAATTTAGACTAAGAACAATAAAAAAGTGATTGAAATTTTTTGATTTCTAACTAAAATTTTTTGGGATTTATATTTATAAAAGTTTAATTTTAATATTTTGGTATTTTTAAGACTCAAAAGAACTTTATTTTCACTCAATTATTATTCATCATGTGTTAAATCATAAGGAAACAACAAACAAGTTGTACATTAAATAATAATGCAATTATACAAAAAGGTGAAAATCTAAGATTAAGTTCATGAATTTTTAGGCCTTTTGATGTCACTTCTTCATGATCTTAGCCATGGCCTAATATTTATAAGCACTAACCATAGAGGATCTGGTTTTTTCCATGGTCCACTAAGTCTAGTTTCAAGGGTGTGTGGAAGGTAACTTATTGATGCTAGCCGCTAATTGATACACCATAGTTAAGCTTACCTAGGCTTAAGATTTTAACATGTTGAGGCCTTCGATATACCTTTTAGTATGTTGAGGCCAAATTCTATGGAAGAAGTTGATTGAATAGATGTGAAATATTGATTTTTATCCCAACATGCCAAACATAATCATAGGGGTCTCAGTGTGTTAACATTGGTAAAATCATACTTCAAGACAATTGTTGAAACCCTAGGTACTGGAGCATGAAATCACCTCACATCATAGTGTACTTAAAACAAACAACCACTTAGGCCTTTGATATAACTAACACTCAATTTATATACCCCACTAGTACATGAGGTTTGTCCCACTATTTGGTGGTGAAACCCATGGTTGACAGAGCCCCTAGAAAAAAGAAAAATAAAAAAGTTAATGCTTTTCTCTTATTCCTAAGTATCATCACCAATATCATGCCAAAGGAAGAGCATGCACAGAAACACAACTTAGATAACATAAAAGTTATAATTTTTATTTTAATTCCTGAATATCATCACCAATGTGATATCAAGGGAAGAGCATACACAAATTTACAACACACACACACACACACACACAAAATGTTAGAAAAAAGAAATAAATTAACTCTAAGAAATCAAATGTGAGGTAATTACTAGCAATAAAATAAAAACTTTAAAAAAAAATTTACTAATAAAAATGAAAAGATTTTGATTTTTTTAGGCTTTTTGTAACTCTTCTTTGACTAGGAGCCTGCAAATAGTTTGTTAGAAAGTTTGTTTTGGCTAAGAGTCAAGGTAACCTACAACAAAGTTAGAAAAAATCACAAAAATAAAAGGAAAACAAGCCTCTGTGATGAATAGAAAAATACACAATCAAAAATAAAAAAATTGAAATTGTCAGTGGCTAGCAACAAAAAGATAACAAAATGCAAAAAACAAAAAAACAAAAATCATAGTTTTAAAATGATTTAGTAGTTTTACAATGATTTCCTAGTTTTAGTCATCAAATTCAGTGTCAATATCTCTGATTTCATAGTTGTAAAGGATGATTTTACTGTCATCTACATAATTTTATTTATAGGAGAAAATAAATTAAAAGAATTTCATGGATTTGGTTGAGTGTGGCTTGTGACACACAACTCATAGGTCCCTCTTACATGCTCTAACGACCCTTCTAGACACCTTTTTAATTATTCCTAATCATCTGTAGACTTCTGAAACCTAATTCTAGCTCATCTAGGCTATATTTCCTATGCTAATTCTATTCCTTCAGGTCCCATACCTATAGGACAATCACATCCAACATAGACTATAGCATCAAATCCTAGGGTGTATAATTTTGATGCTCCTATCTTTTTGCATTTTTAGCTCCAATGGTTATTTCCTTCTAGTTCATATCTTTATTATTGTTAGCCTAGCATGAATACATTTGACCTATGACCAATATATCTCTATAAAATCTCATAAAAGGTTCATTTAAAAGGGGTTGGAAAATATTACAAAAGCAATTAAGAATACAAGCAAAACCACTAAGGTAAATTTATTTATTCTCTGCATACAACCATCCAATACAGCTACAATCATATCTAGATCCTTACACTAGTCCCTAACCACCTCAAGCACACCCAATTTAGTGTTTTTACATCCACATAACACTATTGTACAAATCACATTAAGTGGGAGAACTGTCTATGGCTTGATCCCTCTTTGGAGTATTGGTATGTAGGTAACGTGCCCACACAAGGGGTGTGGATATGTGTTTAGTGCATCTTACACACACTAACCCCCCTTATTTCTCAATTTTTATCAAAGCATAATAAAGCCTAGGGTTTTAAGATTAAATCACATCTACAAGGAGTTTCGTAGACATTCAAAATTTGATATTTCACAAGCATGCTCACACAGGGATAGAGAAATAAAATCCAGAAAACTTAGGTCTCTACAAGCAATTTGGAAAATAGGATCAAAAGAAGACAATATCACCAAACCCTAGGGTGTCCTATTTTGGTTCTCTTATCCTTTCACAAAATGAAAGTTAGATCCTGATTTGTGACACTATCTCAGTCCTTCACAATAGATATCAAACCCTACGACATCCCTGTCAATTCATTTTAAGCGATGTTTTGTTTTCTTCATATTTGTTGCTATTTATAGAAAGGTTAAAAATAAAAATAAAATATATAAATTGGTAGTTAAATTATTTCAATATTATTTACTAATTTACTCAACTTAGACCTTTAACTAAATTAATAAGACTCTAATATTCCCAAAAATTTTACATCATTTGGTGAACCTGACTTACTTCGTTTGCACATAAAAACCCTAGAAACCCTAGGGAAAATTTATTCCTATTCTTTATAAATTTTTCTAATTTTTTACCTCCATATTTAATTCAGAAATTCACATTAAATTTTAAAATTTCATAGTAATTTTTAAAAAATCATTTTCTTCCAAACCCTAGTTGCATATACTAGGACCCTTTAAATCAATTTTTTTTCCAATATATTTTTGATTTTTTACCTACATATCCAAATCATAAATTCACATTAATTTTTAAAATTTCATAGTAATTTGAAAAAAAAATCTTCCAAACCGTCGTTGTATATATTAGGTCCCTTTAAATCAAAAAAATTTCAATGTTTTTTCTATTTTTTACTTACATATTTAAATAAAAAATTCACATTAATTTTTAAAATTCCATAGTAATTTTAAAAATCATTTTCTTTTAAACCCTAGTTGCATACACTATGTCCTATGATTTTGAGGTATCACCTTACGTATTTGTGAGATTCGTATCCTTTTTATGGATATTCTAGATCATTATTTAGATTATATTTGTTATATATTTTCTTTTATTATTCAAGTTGTTTTTATTATGCCACCTAAGCTCCTTTCATCTTTTCCTTTAATAAAAAGTACAAGACTTAGTGGCAACCATCCTGAATTCACCTAGATTCCTTCAACCTAACCATATACCATGGATAAACAACTAGCTCATGTTCCTATTATAGATATTACACATCCAAATTACACTAATTTCCATGAGGATAATTTTGACAATGACTAGTATGAGAATAACAATGATGATATAAACATCAATGTTCATGATCCACGACATCAGGTTCTTGATCCACTTCCACCTATTTTTGACAATGATGTTGTCCTTAACAAAGACTTAATTCTATAAATTTTTGGAGAAAGACTTAGAGAACATCCCCAAGATAATACTTTTATATTAGAATCTATCATGGAAATTGAAAAGGCTAAGCAAGTTGAGTCTTCTATTCTGTCAGAGCAACCAGTTGTAAATGACACTACAGGGGAAAGTATGTCTCAATAACCCCCTACAAAAACCCAACCTTTCTATGAGGTACCACCATCTATGGCTAGTACATCTTTATCCCTGATATGTTAGCCCTTATACAAGAGATAAAATATCTTCAATCTACAGTGCTACATCTTGAGCAAGGTGCTTTTAGACAAACACAGGCTTTAGATTCTTTTTCTCTACTTCATACACCATTGGTACATCATATTACTTTGACACCCTTGTCACCAGGTTTTTTTCAACCCAAGATCACTCTATATAATGGCAAGTGATATCCATAGACACATTTGAGATCTTTTCATGCAACATGCTTAGATTATGTGCCAAATGACTGGCTACTAACCAAGTTATTTCTGTTGAATCTAAAGGATTATGCTTTATAATGGTTCTATAGTCTACTAAATCAGTCAACCAATGTATTCAATCTTTTAGCTAACATGTTCCTAGCTCATTTCAGCATTAACATTGGTGATAATGTTTCATATGCCCAAGTTTCACAACAAAAACAAAGGTCAAATGAGCATCTCATAGATTATGTTCTTTGATATAAGACTATCTTGGCTAAGATGACTAGCCCATGGCCGATCAAGAGTTGCAAAATCTCTTCAAATAGAGTCTTTTACTAGCTTTGTATGAATCAATAATGTTCAAAAGATTCTCTTCCTTCACTAAGTTATGTCATACACTAAAGGAAAGGGAAGTCAAATTAATTTCAATTGGCAAACTCAAGTACACAAGTATATCAAAAAAAACATACAAGAGTAACAAAAAAGTCCCATACAAAGTAAAGGTTAATGATAACAAAATTTAGAGTCAACCTAAAGTCAATATAATTTTAGAGGCTCCTCAGTGAGTGGTTTTATCAGCACCTCTTCGATGAACCTTTACCAATTTACCAATTTCTCAAGCCAGAGTTTTACAGCACCTTTTGGAATGTAATATCATATCTCTCCCTCTTGCTTGGGAAGTTGATCCAACAAATCCTCTTCTATAGAGGTGTTATTAGAGTGCATTGTGTGACTTTCATAGGGAACCAGGCCATATAACAAATAGATGCATCAGTTTGAAACATAAGATATAGGACTTGATAGATGGAAATCTTATTGATCTTGGCACTCTAGTTGAACCTCCTCATACAAAGAAAACACAAGATAAGGCTCTAAAATTTTTCTCATATCCTTTTTCATAGCATTCTAAACAAGAGACAACAAACACATCAAGTATTCACCATGCATATCATGCACATCTTCCATCAGCTACATATAGGACACCTTCAGTTGAGTCACATCCTTTGAGTAACATGATTGGTGTGTATAATTCCAAAGTTCTAGATAGACCTTTGATCTCCTTCTTAAAGCAAGAGATAGTTGAGGATGATTCATATTATAATGCATTATTGATCAAATATTACATTCATAGTCATCATATGCATAGTGTTCTCATAGATAGTGGCTCTAGTGTGAACATGTGTACTATGACATTATTTTAGCATTAGGGGTATTTAAAGTAGAATATTAACCCAATTGACATAGTTATCATCAGATTTAGTGGGTACATATAGAGTTCCTTGGGTGAGATTATACTTTCTCTATAAGTTGGTCTTGTTGGAAATATTTTCATTGATGTCAAAGGTCTAGCATATTTGGTGATAAAGGCCCCATTGCATTTAATGATGTTTGTATTAGTTATATCTTGGCTAATGTGTGTTAATATTTATTTAATATTAACAAATATATTTTTGGTTGCATATGAGACAAAAGAGGGGCCCATGAAGAAGTCAAAGAGTCACGGGGTAAAGGCATAAGAAGAATGGGATACATTTTCCCATGAAGAGTCATCTTTGGGAATTCCAACACTCACCAAGTGAAGACAAAAGAGGAAGGGTGCAATTTCTCATGAAGGGACACTTTGAGGAATACGAAAAGTCACCAAGGTAAAGACAAAAAAGGGAAGGACATTTTTGCTGATGAAGGGTCACCACATGACTTTTCAAAGGCAAGGATATGAAGGGTCATACAAGTTTGGCACACTTTTCCATGAGGATTGAAGGGTCACAAAGGGGGAAGGCCAAAGGTCATTTGGAAAGCTATAAATAAAGGCTTGAGAATCCATTAATAAGATGTGAGATAGAGCTTGATTTGATATTGTAATATCTAGTTTAGAAGAGCAATTGCGAGAGATGACTATGATTTGTATTTTTTATGTATAGCTTAGAAGAGAAAAGGTGAGAGAAGAAAGAGATGTTGTAATGAAATATCATTTGTTGAGATAGAAACATTTAGAGATAGTTGTGTGGTTTGCACAAAAGGGGTTGGTGCTCCTATGGGTTGGTGCTCATGAATTATTGTTGTGTTGGTGCTCAACAAAGGGGTTGGTGCTCCTATGGGTTGGTTCTCATGAATTGTTGTTGTGTTGGTGCTCAACAAAGGGGTTGGTGCTCCTGTGGGTTGGTGCTCACAATTGTTGCTATGTTGGTGCTCAGCACAGGGGTTGGTGTTCCTATGGGTTGGTGCTCATGAATTGTTGATGTGTTGATGCTTAGAAAAGGGTTTGGTGCTCCTGTAAGTTGGTGCTTTTGAATATTTTTTGAGCTAGTGCTCATTCATATAATTGAGATTGTTCTCTGTGGTTTTTCCCACATTGGGTTTCCACGTTATATCTGGTGTCTCTCTCTATCTTGTGTGGTGTTTATTGTTTCAATTTTTATTGCATATCTTGAATGTTTGGTTAAGTGGAATTTGATTAAGGGAAAGTTTTATAAGATATATGATATACTGATTCACCCCCCCCTCTCAGTATATCCCGTGCTTAATAGGTCTAACATGTGTGGCCATACCATTTACTATTATTCTTAGTACAATTTTTTTGATATGTTACTTGGTCGATAATGGATCAATAAAATTTGTGTAGTACCTTCTATAATTCATAGATGCATGAAATTCATTCATGATAATCTAGTTGTTACATTTGGTGGAGTTTCGTATGAGTTACCACTCCCCACTTCAGAGCCATCTACTACTTTATAGTCACCAGTTTCAGTTCCACCACCAGTTTCATTTTCTTCACCAATTTTATTTCTTCCTCTAGTTAAAATTTAGACATAATTGATGCTTATATCACCAATAAAAAGAGTTCATACACTTCCATAATAGCCTCCTTTAGAGAAATCACAATTTCAAGATTCTAAATAGTTTTCAGCTATAGTGTTCATACCCAATGTAGTATCATTGAGGTCTCATGCCTCTACACACAAAGCACATATTAAAAAAGATTTATCTACTAGTAGATGGGTCTCTAATATCCCTACAGTTGCATCCACTTCTTAGAGTTACAGGGGGACCCCATAGTTAGTTTTCACTACAAATATTTTAGAGCATTTACAACATACGTGGCTTTCAGAGCCATAGTCTCAACCCTTCCATCATGATTCATGATCACGTACGATCCCTCTCCTTGATACAAAACACCATAATAGGGAGTATCTCATGAAAATCATTAGTTAGTATTATTTCTTATCAGTCTTGCTTGTATATATCTTCTTTTCAATCTATTGTACATAGTCTTTTTATGATTGATTTTACATAGCTTATTATCAAAACTCTAAAAACATTCAAATATTCTAAAACACTAAAAAAAATACAAAATTTCAAAATCCTAAAATATTCAAAAATTCAAAAATATTTTCATTGTATGCATTATCCATGCTTTACATTTCTACTACCATGTTAGACATACATTTGTTATTCTATGTTATTATTTGTCACTTTATCTACATTACCATGCCTCACTTGATCTTCTTTGAGTGTGTGCAATGACTTCTAAATTTTTTATTGCTTCACTCTACTCATTGAGGGGGAATTCTATTTCTACATTCGAGACAAACATCGATATATCTACCCCCTGGGGGCATCTTCTACATGACTACACCATCTAGGTTATGTCATTCTTATACCACACATTCCAGTTACCATGTTGATGTACATTACTTACTAGATTACATAGATTACCTTACCGACACTCACTAGCATATATCACTTGTGTATTTCTTAGCATGTACTTAATATTTTACTACATGTCTTGCATACTTTCACTTCTTGATTTGATTAGTTAGATGTGATTTTACTTTCAGTATTTACATGCTTTCCTTTCTTGACTTGCATAGCTAAATGTGATTGAATTTTTTAGTTCTTATTTTGTCTTTTGTGTGTGCCTTAGGACATTTTCCAATGTCATTTGCTAGTAATCTTCTATGTTTTTGTGGCCCTCATGCCAACCTTGCTTGGTTTCAAAATTATATGTGTATGTGGCATTTGAACATGCCTTATATGATTGCATTCCAATTTTGAGTGATATGTTCCCATGTCCCTTATTTTCTTGGCCCCTTGGTCACTCTTGTATGCTTATTGCTTCTTACCTTGCATGTTTGTTACTTGTTTGTTTTTTAATTATTTGCAATGCCATGATCCACATCATGTATTTTCTTGCTTTCTTGGATGCCATGATGGACATCATGCTCCATCCATCTTTGACAACTAAAAACTAACTAGACTTATAGTTTTAGTTTATTATATTGCACATATTATTACATTATTATATTCATCTAGCCATACCTATGTTGATCTTACAATCTCTCATATAAACCATGCTATATCTTGAGATATCTTGTCGATTATTATTGATATATATTTTATTCTCACAGCATAACACACTTGTAGGGCTCTTTCTTTTGAGGATAGTTATTTTAGGGTATTCATTCCTACCCTCAAAAGAGGGGGCAATAAAAAAGAGTTTTTTCACATAGATCAGAGCTCTACTGATCAAAAAATTAGCTTTTAGAATATCTAGAACAATATTTAAACTTCAAACTAGGTAGAATAGACCATATAGATAGTGATAATTAAAAAATAGTCATCAAAATTAGCATAGAATAAGAGCACCAAGTTTTGAATACAATGCCAAATAGTAGGGTGTCCTATTTCAGCACTCATGTCCAAACAATAAAAAAATAGACTTTCCAAAAAAAAATAGAAAAGTAAGTATAGTTACAATTTTGTTAGTAACAATTCAGTTTAGAATCTGTGGTTTTAGTATAGTTTTTCTTAGAGAATCTAGATATAGGGGGAATAATACATGATATGATGGCTCTTGCTTCTAGTTTTAGATTAGGTAGTTGATATAACATGTAGATCAAAATCCATGTTTTAGACACTAGTGATTTGGGGAAATGTGCAAAGCACATTTGACTTCTTTTCTTTTTGAGTTCAGTACATTACCCTAGCATTCTCAGTAGTTGTGTGACTTATTCTATCTGTAGGTGGTTGGCATCATTTATGAGTGGCTTCCACATAATTCTATTGCCTAGTTTTCGAGTGGCTTTCATACAAGCCTAATCTCTACCTTTTTTGAGTGGCCAATTGTATCATAATTTTCAGCATAGATTCAATTATCCATGCCACATTGTTAGATTACAAAACATTCATGGGCTTCAGGAGCCATCTTATATGACACATTTTCATATCGATATTAGTTCACAGCTTCACTTCATAGGTCAATGATGGAGCCAAAGTACTATCTAGCCTTTGTATTCTTGAGCTACCTACTCAGAGAGATTGGAGACATAGTATAAATATTGATTAACACATGCATGATCACATAGCTTCACTAAGTGGGTGATGATGGAACCAAAGGGCCAACCTTTGCATTCTTGACCCACTCTCAAGGAATTGAGTACTAAAATCCATTCAAAATATTAACCTTCATACAATATTATTCAAAACATACTGAACATCACAACATGTGTTTGCATTGGTTCACATACACAGTGAGGTGTATTCATTATTTTATCTTCCTCTCTCTCTTACCCAGATTTGTACATTTTAATTTTAGATATAACGTATCTAGTAAGAACTGATCTACTCTTTTTTTTCTTGTAGATTTACACTTCATGATATGCTCTCTCTATGCATACTCGGCATCACATAGCTTCATTGGTTTCACCCTTGCAAGTAAGTTTATTTATTCTTTCTACTTTTCCTTTATCCTAGTATTTCATTTTATTGCATCACTAGAATAAATGGAGGGTAAATTTAGTCATATAAAATGTCAAAATTGATATATTGAGTGTGGCTTGTGACACCCAACCCATAGGTCCCTCTTGCATGATCTCACGACCCTTCTAGACACCTTTTTTCTTATTTTCAATCATTCATAGACGTCCAAAACCTAATTCTAGCTCAGCCAGGCTACATTTCCTATGATAATTCCATCCTCCTAGGTCTCATACTTGTAGGACAATATTTCCCAACTTGGACTATAGCACCAAACCCTAGGGTGTCTAATTTTGGCACTCTTATCTAATTTTATTTTTAGATCCAAAAATTATTTCCTTTCAGTTCTAATCCTTCTTTTTGTCAGCCTAGCATGAATAAATTCGACCCATGACCAATAAATCTCTACAAAATCCCATTCAAATTTCATTTATAAAGTGTTGGAAAATATTACAAAAATAAGAAATAATACAAGCAAAACCACTACAGCAAATATCCCTATTCTCTACATATAGCTATCCAATATAGCTACAAACATATCTAAATTCTCACACCAATCCCTAGTCACCTCAAGCACACCCAATTTAGCATTTTTGCATCTGCATAAAACTATTTCACAAAGCACATCAAGTGGGATAAATACATATGGTTAGATCCATCTTTGGATTATTGGTATGTAGGCAACGTGTCCACACAAATGGTGTGAATACATGTTCATTGCATCTTATACACACTAACCCCCCATTATTTCTCAAGTTTTATCAAAGCATAATGAAGTCTAGGGTTTGAATATTAAATCAGGTCTACAAGGAGATCTATAGATTATCATCAATCAAGATTTCATAGATAGGCTCACACAGGGACAGTAAACAAAGCCTAGAAAACTTAAGTCTATGTGAGCAGTTTAGATAATAGTGGTAGAAGAGAATAATAACACCAAACCCTAGGGTGTCCTATTTCTATGCTCCTATTATTTTAAAAAATGAAAGCCAGATCTTGATTTACGATATTATTCTAGTCCTTTATAGTAAATATCAGATCCTATAATAGCCATGTCAATTCATTTTAAGCTAAGTCTTATTTTCTCCATATTTATCGCTATTTATAGAAAGATTAAAAATATAAATAAACTAGAAAAATCATTAGTTAGATTATTTCAATATTATTTACTAATTTAGTCAACTCAGACCTTTAACTAAATTAAGAATAAGACTCCAATATTCTTAAAACTGTTAAATCAATTTCACAGTTAAGTTCATCAATTTTGTAGTTTTCCAAAAACATAAAGTTATAAAAAATAGAAAACACATATCAAACTATAAATGAGTTATAAATATGTTAAGAAGGATAAAACAATGAAAATACCTAGAAATGACCAAAATAATGATTTCATAGTTATACCTGATGATTTCACTGCTCGACTCTCTTATTTTGTAATTTTCCAAAAACACAAAGTTAAAGAAAATAGAAATAACATCAGAGACCAAAATTTAAATATAATTAAGATGGGAACAAGAGAAATGAAAAAAAAAAGGTTGTAGAAATAGATAAAATAAAAATTTCTCAGTTTTTAGTTACAATTTCGTTGTTAATACCTTCAATTTATCAATTACATAGTAGATACGCACAATAGACATGGAAACACAAGAAAATGACCATCCACTACATAATAAAACTCTAATACCAAGATCAAATGTATATGCACAAGTAAAAATACAAATATCAATGAAAAAATGTTTTTAAATGTACCTATGATGATTGTGCTATGCAAAAGATGAGGGAAAATCCCACTATACATGAAAAAATGTATGAAGGAAATTTATATGCAAATAAACTAAAGAAATAAATGTTTTTGATCCTAATCTAAACTCAATCAATCTCAAAATAGAGTAATACCAAATGAAAAAACTAAACTAGTAAAATAACTACTTTCACACATATGCAAATTTTGTCACCTTCTCCATTGTGCGATCAACGGTAGATTTGCTCTTTGTGTGAAATGTGGATGCTCAATTATTTCTCCAATGCAAATGGCGAATGAGAAATATTTTGATAAGCAAATACAGTCTTGATGGTTTTGATTCACTTAAAATTTCAATAGCACTTTATTACCTTGAAAGTGGATGGATAAAAATGATGGCTTGCATGCCTATTTAAAAGTTTTTGGAAGACCAATCTAATGGTGGAGGATTATTTGAATAATTTAAATTATCTAAATAATCTATGATAGAGAATGAGTCCTCACCAATGAGGATGATGAATAGTGCAAATGGTTGAGAGAAATAGGGAGCTGGTTAGCTGAGTCACCAAGAATGGGTGAAGTTATTTGACAAGTCAAAGGGTGACCCAAGGGTAGTTGAAGAAGTTATGGGATTGGTTGAGTGAATCAACATGTGAGGAAGATAAAAGTGGAGTATGTCTAGGTGAGGTATAAATTTTAGATTTATTAATTAAATTTGGATTAAAAGTGTGCATAATTGATTAACTTTGAATTATTTAATTATTTGGAAAAGGAGGGAAATGACATGGATTTGAATTTAAATTTATTGAATAAAAATTAGTGTTAATAGGTGCATTTTAATACTAAATTAAATATAGGTGTCTACACTTGATTATTATGGACACCCAAATTCATTAAAATAATTAGTGTTAATAGGTGCGTTTTATTATCAATTTCCATGTTGTTCCTCTTATATAAGTGCATTGGATTCATTCCCTAAGGTTTTTAAGGAGAGGAATTTTAACCATGCAAGACTTATTTTGAAAACAAACCTAGTTTTGGATCCCTTTGATGAATGTGAAGTCTAAATATAAATTGTCTATTACAAACAAGGAATCTTACGATAAGATCATTGTTGTCATTCTCACACATATACTTTCATAAAATCACCGTGACCTCTTCTCGATCTTGGTGGAAGGAATGGAAAGGGTATGTTGACATGAGTTTCCATAAATATACTACTTGTAAAGGCTATGAATGGTTATCCCCTCATCTTTGGATGGTTAACAAGATCAATTCCATACGAGATGTTTGGTCCTCCCTATCTACTTGGCATAGACATTTTCAAATTGTTTGGACTTCTTGTATTGAACCTAAGCTAGCTCACTTTGCTTGGTGTTTACTTGATCAAGATGTATCATTTGGGAGGTATCTATAGAAATTAGGAGTGATTCATTCATCATGATTGTTATATAGGGATTTGCAGACTGTTATGCAATTCTTTTGGTTTTTCCCTAAGACAAAAAATGTGTGGAGTCAAATTCATGATTTTTTTCAAGCCTTTTCATCCAAAGCATTTCAGTTGGTATCATATTGTCCTCAGTGACATTCCTAGGATATTGCTGAAGTACACCCAAATTTGGCATACTTTCAAAGAGGAATTTTGTTTTGGATATAGAAAGAATGAAATTCAGAGCTTTGTTTTCTAATGTTATTGTTGATCACCACTTTTTTGTTTATAAAAAATCTATGGTTATATCTTGTGTTCTCTTGTAGATTCAAGTTCAGATTCTAAATTTGCTATGGAGATCGAGCATCTGCATAGATTGCTCTCTTATTAGGGTGATTCCCTATGTGCTATGGATTGCATATTGCCTTTCCCTCTGAGGAATGTTTTTCTGAGAGGTGATAATGGCACTCCATGAGGACGGCATCAATGTAATTGTTCTCATTGTCATTCTCACAACCTGATTCAGGGATCTCCTCAATACCACCATCCTCCCCCCAATTTATTGTGTACGGTGGGGTTATTCACGACCACTTACTGCACACGTACAAGGTTGGGTTTGTCTACCTCTTACATGACAGTACATATAGAAATCTCCATCAAAGAGCTCGCAAGGTGGTTGACACCTGCCACATGACAACAATATTTCTAGGCTTACGCTAGCAATATTCCCCCACTACTCTAATCATAATGACTATGTTGAGGAAGGAGAGCATACCACTGCCAATTCTCACAGGAACTCTATTCCTAAGTAGGATGCCCTACCAAGCTTTGGCTAAGGTGATCTCCATGATAAACCCCCCCGTTCCGCCCTTGCCTCGCCCCCCGTCCCTCCTCCCCCTCTCCTTTGTTGGGCTTTTTACTATGTTTGCTTAGTCTTCTAGTGTGTTTTTTTTTTTTGGTTTGATGTTATATATCTATTCTAGACTCAACCAAATCTTTTGTTGTGTTATTCCTAAACTCTGCATAGATTGATAATTATTTAGCATGCTTTCATACTGCCTTTTGTTTTTTTAAGAATAATCTTATATTCTTATTTTATTAATTTATGTAATAAGATCTCTTTCATAAAAATACAACATCTTCTCTTTCATACCAAAAAAATTGAGAAAGAAGTTTGGGTGCTATTTTCCAAAACAGTAAGTGGCTTCCTTTATATTTAAAGACACATAAGTGTATGATATAGCTACCTAAGTTAACTTACCTCCACGGATTGAAACAGAGAGGATGTAGATGTATGCAATCAGGATTCCTGTTCTCAAACCCATTATAGTTAGGCGCTAGTACAGAGGATGGCGATTGAAGGATAGATGTGAGTGCAAGCATATTTATAAGAAGATGGAGTGCATCCCATTCAAGTTTAGTCCAAGCCTCTATAAGGTACACCGTTGTTGCCGTTCGGGTCTCAGTCTTTATCATTTTAGTTTTCTACCAGACGTATTCAATGCGGACACAAGAGTTTGCGTTCGAGGAAAGGTTTTCAGTATTAGAAAACTGCACGTGTGTGGAATTCACGGTGACCTGGAAAACCCTTATGAAAATGGGACAAATTTTGTACCCTAAGGTCTTTCGGCAGTGTTTAAAATTGCCGGCATTTTTTGGCCGTAAAATACTTCCAATGTTTCGATTGAACCGTCTCCCTTACCTTCCACTGTAGAAATTTAAATGTCATTTTTTCTCTGTAAAAATATTATGTAACTATTAAAGATTATAAAATTATTTAATACCTTCTTCATTAGTCTCAACTGTAACTGTGCATATGTATGAAGGTATTTTTTTGATCCAGCAACAGACACAAAAATAATCTCTATATCCATACATGGATGTCAAATTTAAATCTGAGACATGTAAGACTATGTGTCATTTATTTAATATTTCGTTGATGAATATGATGATCTGCATTTAATCTTGATAGACGTTCTTGGATCAGGTGGCTACTACCGAAAGGGACGGGCGAGACTACTAGAAGTCTAGAGTCGACTAAAGTCTAGAGTCTGCCCGCATAATTTGCGGGTTTGTTATTTATGTTGAAAATTGGTATTGTGATATTCACAGTCCACATCATTTTCAAGATTGTTTTTTTTATAGGTCTTTTTAAGTTTATGAAATATTCAAATTTGCCATTTATTGATCCTTTTCAACCCATGCAATTTTATAGTCTATTGGAAGTTTAGAGCATGCTTACATAATTTTCAAGATTGTTATATATGTTGAAAATTGGTGCCATGAGTTTTACAGTCTACATCATTTTCAGGTTTGTCTTTTATAGGGATTTCTAAGTTGGTAAAACATTGAAGATTGTCATTTATCGACCCTTTTCGACCTATGTAATTTTATAAGTGATTAGAAGTCTAAAGCATACCCACATAATTTTCAAATTGTTATTTATTTTGAAAGTGTTTTAGTTCAATTGGTGATGATGATAGTATGTTATGCCATTTTTTAACATACAAATCATCAAATAAATTCTATATAAAAAGGGTAAAGTTCGATCAGTGAGTGATTTTTATGGAATAGATCTCCCTAAATATAATAGCTTAGTCTAAGGTCCTTAGGTGAGTTTGAGACAACGAAGACCCCTAATTGTGAAAACGTAGTCTGACGTGCCATTGAGATACATGTACGCTTACTTAGATTATTATAATACCCTACTTAAGGATATGGATATTGATATCTATGTAACATAGAGGAAACTATTTTAAAAATATTGTCATTTATAAATCCTTTTATGGATCAAATTGATTCATTTTTTTTCCTTCATGATAGGTCATGTAAAAAGACCCAAAATGTCAAAGCAAACTATTTGTACACAATTGATTTACAAAATATTCTCACAATGCAACTTGTTGTGATCTTCTGTAGGCAATAAATGAAAGTGATCAAATCCTTATACTCATCCATGGTATTACAATCCACATCATAAAAATTGTTGAAACCATATTCTCTAGGAAAAAATGTTGGCCTAATATTTTCCTTTGCTTGCATCGAATGTTAATCTTGCCTCAATGGGGTTAGAGTTAAACACTTTTTTTTGTTGTGTTTGTGCCTCACTTAAGAGGGAAGGGTCAAGTTACGCTAAACATGCACCTTCCATGGTGGTGTTTGCACATCCACTTATCAATATACATATATCACATGTCATTAGTTGAAAGTCTAGCTCGTTCAATAGCTTCAAGTTATCCACCTAGCTTAGGAGAGAGTACACCTACACCCTCTCAATGAAATCAAGGTAGTCACATATGAGATGTAATGCCCCAAAAAATATGTGATTTATTTTGGTATAAATCCAGTGTTTAAATTGTGTGGTGAACTCCATCACTGCTAAAGAAAATCTCCACAATGTCGGAATAAGATATTGGACATGTTTTCTAGTTATAAAGAACAATAGTATTTCAAGTAGGGATAGTTAATTGTGCTCTCAGTTTATTATTTACTGAAAAAGTCATGACCGACCCATAGATGATAATAGTGACATTCAATCCTAACCCATTATACTTGACTCCTAACCTAGGATAGTGACATCCCTATTTTAGTTGCACATGGATAGTCAGATATGTATTGATCATTCCAACTATCTATCAGTCGTACATAGACAACTTATAAGCATAAATTAGATAAGTCTTCTTGTGTTTTGTATAGTTAACTTCTTTCATTCATTTGACCATTGTCCATTTGAGTAATTTACTTTTACTCTACTAGTTACAAGTTATTTATATCATTTTACAAATTTTTTATTCATTTTTTCTTAATTAGAGATAATACACCAATTATTCCTAAATTATGATTAAATAGTGTGCTCAAAATTTAAGCTAAAATCACCCTTTGAATCATGAGTTAAAGAATTTATTCAATTATGCAATCCTAGTGTGTGTGTGTGCGTGTGTGCGTGTGTGCGTGTGTGCGTGTGTGCGTGTGTGTGTGTGTGTGTGTGTGTGTGTGTGTGTGTGTGTGTGTGTGTGTGTGTGTGTGTGTGTGTGTGTGATTATTTTTTTTTTAATAGTGAAATTCCCTGGATGGTTATAAATTTCAAAACTTTAAAAATAAAACAATATTTTTTTTGAACGCTTTGGTATATTATTTTACATGCTTCTCACAAGATTATTCAAATATATTCACAACTAAAATCTCTTATGATCTAATGCAATAATACCGAACTATCACTTGTCTCAAGCTCATCTTCTATATGGTCATTTAATACCAACAATTTTAATACTTAAGAAATGGCAAGTTGGGTTTTTATAAATACACAATCTTGTCTTTCTCTCCAAGCCACCCATTTTTTCTTATCATAATGTCAACTTCCTTTCTTTTCAGTTGCTTTCCTTTCACCAAATTCCTTGCCAAAAATAGTGGATTTATAATAATTACATAAAGGTCATATTCCATGCACGATGCAAGCACAAAGATTCAAGTTAAAGTCTCTCCTTCTTTGTAGTTGCACATTTCTTATGAGCACCCTTCCTTAGCCAAGAACCCATACTACTTCTTTAACAATTTTTTCATGTAATTAGGCTTGCACACAACCTTACTTAGTAATAGTAAGGTTTACTATAATATAGTTCCTCCATCTAGTTAATTTTGTTTGGGATTATCCTCAACCAAAATTGGGAGTCGCCAAATTTTATTTTTCAACCATATCGTTCATGTTTTTACATTTCCTTCAATGGATTTTGATGATTTTCAAAGTTCATGGAGAGTGGGGTTTCCATGTGGGTGTGGCATGAATTCCCAACACTAATTCATATTAAGGACATAACCTTCTTGGAATACTTAGCCAAAGATTGATTTAAATAGGATTCTCACATTCATCTGGTCTACTACCCTAGTAGTAAAAACCCACACACACTTGATTTGGCTCAGTGCATCTAGCCTAGACTACTACACTTTGACACTCCCTGAATTGTTGAACTCTTCTTAACCCCACCTAGGATCATACCTTAGGACCCAACACCGTATTGTTCTTTGAGATCAGATTTATCATTAGCTGACTACATGATATCATACCCCACCTCAAGGTTCAAAACTAGGGATTTATTTATGATGGTTGAGGCTCATCCCACACAACCTTAGTACTACCCACATAACTAGCCTAGTGTCTTGAACCTTATGGTCCTTCATAAACCCTAGTATTTGGACATTATGACCCAATATTTTTGCATAAATTTTATTTGGATAACATAGTAAATAATAAATGAGGTGGACCCATTTAGGACCTATCAAGAAGCATATCATCAAGACTAGATCCTTTCAGCATAGTAATTTCAAGATAAGTTCAAAGGAGTGGTCGAAGGGGAGTCATTATGAGACACCACATTCATCTTGAACTACATCCACCATTTTATCAAGTACCATAATATATTAGATCAAATGGGGAAAGACACTCAAGAATACATGGCTGTAAAAAGGGAACTCTCTGACATAATTAAATAAGCCACCTATACTCTTTTGGTCCTGATAAAGATCATATTATAGAGATCCTCAAGAGTTTTGTTGCATATATTGAAAAGACACAATCTAAAAAACGACAAACAATCTTCAAAATTTTTGGTTGTAGATTAATTTCTTTCTCTAAAAAACATTTTGTGTATTATATTTTCTTGTTGTAAAAATATTGTAATGTTGTAGATTGTAAATTATAATTATCATTTTGACATCTCTTTTTGAGAAAGAGGCACTTGTGATATACATATTCCTTTTTTATAGGTTGAAATTTATAAAAATAAAACTTGTAAATTACACTTTCCTTTTTGACAAGTCTAAGTTTCTTAATTTTAAAATCAAAACTTTTAAATTGCATTTCCAATTTTGTTAGGATTGGATGAATTAAAATGTTGTAAAAGTTCCAATTAAAAATTAAAAGTTAGGTTTTACAAAAATAACCTAAAGTTATCTAAAAGTTATCTTTTACTCTAAGTTTGATTTTCACTTTTGGCATCTCATTGCATGAAGAAAATACAACAAAGAACTAAAGAAGAGGAAGGTGTTGCATGAATATTCTCAATTTTCCTCCACACCTCTAGCAATTTTGATCAAGTCCAAAAATCGCATGCTCTTTTTTCCACTTGTTTACCTTGCCAAAGATGTCATTGTAATTGAATATCACACCCTCTTTGCATGGGAGATTTATATTTTGCATGCTCTTGAACTAGACGTGTAGTTATTATTAACTAGATCTCTTCTATGAGAATTGTTTGTATAAATATGGGTACTATAGCATAGCACATTTATATTTTTGTTGTTAGAGAGATTATTCTATATTTTGAATAAGCTATCTACATAACCTAGAGAACGAGAATAGATTGAAGAATTGCATTTCTTATTTGTGTTATCTTTGTGTATGAAAGGTTATTTATCAAATTTGTGGATGCTTTTATTCTTATTTTAGTTACAAAATTTCATTTTTGGTATTATTTTACTCTTTTGAAATATTATTTGATTAAAAAATAAATAATATTAGCCTTTATATGTGAAATACCCAATATTACCTTTGATTTCACATTTGCGTGAGTTTGAGCTCTAATAAATTTCAATATACTTATTGTTATATTATGTTCATTGGAAGCAAGCATTAAAATCCACTACAAATATTTGATCTAATCACCATTTCTAGTTTTGCAATCTCATTTCTAAAACTCACTTCCCTCATTCAAACCCTAGTTTAGAAGCAAGATCACTAAGAAGTAGAATTTATATATGAGCTGGTAGTTTATCAGTTGCATCAAATTTAGTGAAAATAAGTTAGCCTTCTCTTGAGGTTCACCTCAATTTAGCAATGTCCTACAGCTTGGAGATGATCCTATTGTATCATTAGATTTCTGTACATCAAGCTACAACATCAAGACAGGTGAAAATTCTATATGATAAATTTGTTTGGCATGCCCGATGGAACCTAAAAATTATTAATAAAGAGATTCATGTTATTCTTAGTAAGCATTGTACGAGTCTTATACACATTTAAAGAACACCTGGTGACTCCACTAGCTTACATATTTATGAATTTAAGATTTATGTATGCCAAAGATTATCAAGAATAGATACTTTTAGCACATGAAGTTCAAGACAAGCTCAAAGGAGTGGTCGAAGGAGAGTCAGTACAAGACACCACATTCATCTTGAGCTCCATCCATCATTTTATCAGGGACCATAATACATTGGATCGAAAGGGGAAAGAGACTCAAGAATATAGGGTTGCAAAAAGGGAAATCTCTAACATAATTGTAGAATGTGAAATAATGCACCTATACTCTTTTGGTCTCAATGAATATCATATCCTAGATATATTCAAGAATTTTGATGCATATATTGAAAAGACATAGGCTAAAAAGGACAAAGATACTTTAGAAGTTTTGGTTTTGGATTAAATTATTTCCATTAAAAACATTCGGTATATTGTATTTCGTTGTTGCAAAAACATTGTAAATTTGGAGATTGTAAATTGCAACTATCATTTTGACAACTCTTTTTGAGAAAGAGCAACTTGTAATTTCCATGTTCCTTTTTGATAGGTTGAAAGTTGTAAAAAACAAACTTGTAAATTGCACTTTCCTTTTTGACAATTCTGAGTTGCTTAATTACAAAAGCACAACATGTAAATTGCATTTCTAATTTTGCTAAGATTGGATGACTTAGAGAGTTTTAGAAGTCCCAATTGAAAAATACAAGTTAGGTTTTGAAAAAATAATCTAATTCCCAATTGAAAATTACAATTTAGGTTTTGAAACAATAATCTAAAGTTATCTAAAAACTATCTTTTGCTCTAAGTTGGAGTTTAACTTTTGGTGCCTCATTGCATGGAGAAGTTAAAATAATGAATTGAAGAAGAGGAAGGTGTTTCATGAATATTCTTAAGTTTCCTCCACACTTAAGGCAGTTTTGAGCATGCCTAGCAGTTGCATGTTCTTTTTTGCACTTGTTTATATTGCCAAAGATGCCATCGCAACTGAAGATCACAAATTCTTTGCATGGGAGTTTCAGATTTTGCATGCTCTTAAACCAGGCATAGATTTTTTGTTAACTACATCTCTTCTATGAGCATTTTTTGTATAAAAATGGGTACTATAGTGTAAAGCATTTATCTTTTTGTTGTTAGAGAGATTATTTTGCATTTTGAATAAGTCAACTACATGTTGTAATCTGGAGAATGAGAATAGATTGAAGATTTATCTTTCTTGTCTATGTTATCTTTGTGTAATTAAAATTATTTATCAAATTTGTGGATGCTTTTATTCTTATTTCAATCACAAATTTTCATTTGTGCTATTATTTTACCCTTTTGAAATATTGTTTTATTAAAAATAAAGAATCTTGCCTTCTGTAAGAAATACCCAATATTACCTTTGGTTTCACATTTGCATGAGTTTGTACTCTAATAAATTTATTATTATTATTTTCATTCAAAACAAGCATTAAAATCTAGTACAAATATTTTTTGTAGTGACCATTTCTAGTTTTACAATTTCATTTTTAAAACTCTTTTCCCTTAATCAAACCCTAGTTTAGAAGTAAGATCACTAAGAAGCAAGATTTTCCATATAAGATGGTAGTTTATCAGTTGCACCAAATTTAGTGCAAGGAATGCTTGAAGGTTCACCTTAATTCGCCAAGGTCCTACAGCGTGGAGGTGGTCCTATTGTATCATTGGATTTTCGTATATCAAGCTACAACATCAAGACGAGTGCAAAATCTATGTAATAACAAGACCTAGCCCTAGGCTACAATATAATTCTTGTAACCATGTGCTTAGCTTCACATCTTATTTAGGGTTGAACCCTAGAGCTTCAAATAAAAATTAAAGTCTTTTGAATTAGGAGTGTTAATATATTTATTTTCTAATATTAATTGGTAAGTGTTTATAAATCTTGTGGTTTGTGATTATTAGAAATAAAATTAAATCATATAATATCAAAATTTTGAGAATAAAATAAATCATATAATATAATTTTTAATTCAAAAAAAAATAATTTATTTATAATTTAATGTTAAAAAAAAATCTTTTACTAAATTATTATTTCACATTATAACAAATATTTATAAATTGAAAAAAAAAATTCAAATACATATTAACATCATCATTTTATACATTTCTTAAATATATTAAAAAAAAAATATTACAAAATTATTCAATAAAAACAAAACTATTAGATAATTAAAATGACTTTTACCTATTTGTACAATCCTCCATGAGAGGTTCTTAATATTTACTTGACCCACCAATTCTCTTATAATATAAGAAGAATGCTAATAAGGTATTTGGCCTCCATTCACTTGACAACCGCATTGTTCAATTGCAGTTCGTACACAGCTGGAAACCCATTTTCTACATAGCAGTAGACTGACTCCCTAAAGCCACGAACAATACACACCCTACTCTTGGGGTCGCAAGATTTCAATGACCCACATCGATTCTTCACTACGCAAGAAATGAATATGACCAGATTTTTATACTCGTCCATGCTCTTACAATCCACTTCAAAATTGCCTAAAAACAAGTTCGGAGACAGAACATTCGGTGCGACATTTTCCTTTGATTACATCAACTGTCAAACGTACCTCAATGTGGCCAGAGTTGAACAATATTTTTCCTTGTGTTTCTGCCTCGATTAAGAGGGAAGGGTCAGGTTGCACTAAAGACGCACCTTCCAAGGTGGCTTTTGCACCTCCCCCTATCACTGTACAGATATCGCCCCTCACTGATCTATATTCTAGATCGTTCGACGGCTTCAAGTTCTCCACCCAGCTTAGCAGACTGTACATGCTCGCCCTCATATTCAAAGAAAGGCGGTCACATATGAGAGGTAATGCCCAGCACAAAATTCGATTTATGCTGGTATAAATCCACTGCTTCAATTGTGTGGCGAACTCCATCAGTGCTGATGTAAAGCTGAACAAGGTTGGAATAATCCAGTGGACATGCTTTTTGGTTTGGAGGAACAGCCCCACTAAATTTAAACCTTTTAATAATTTCTCCTCCGAGATTGAAAAATTGATAGGGAGGACGGAAAAGAGAGTATCGTGTATTAATGACGTCATGATGTGGTTGTCAAGTATCAAACAATCCATAACTTCAGACAATTCCATTAACCCGCCAGTTAAACTATATCCAATCAAAATTTTATGACCTTTTAGAAACATCGTTTTGCCGGCAGTAACCCTTTTCAAGCGGAGCAGAGAGTGCCAGATTGCATCTGTAACATAATACGACATTTCTCCGTTGACGAACAGCTTGTTTCCGTCCCTTCTCTCTAAACGGAAATTATTGCCCAAGTATTCTATTTCGATCTCATCAGATATCTCATCACGTATCTGCCTTGACACGATAGGTTGATCTGATTCCTTGGTCACATAGAGCTTCGCTTTCTTGAAGAAGAGAACACTATCGAATCCTTTCAGTCTAGAATAAGTAGAGGAGAGATGATTCCCCAGCCCGAAAGGTAGCAGGCTCATCAGCCAGGCTATTAAGCCTTTTATGACGGCTCCGAATGGTGTGAGCTTCACAATCTGCCAAAAGGCGAGGCACAACTGTAAGGCAAGTAACACCTTACTCAATATCGTCTCGGTTTCTGCCATGCTTCCACAATACCAGCTCACTGTGCTACACTCTCTCCCGATCTTTCTCCCCCAATACTATCCAGCCCACACAGCTCGTATTCGTCCTGCTCGTCTTCTTGTTCTTCAACATTCTCCCCTTTCGACCAAAGGAAATATTTTATTCTGGCATCTTCATTTTCTTGTTCTTTTTTCTTTTTCCCTTTCTAGTTTTTCTCCTCCTCAAAAGAAAAGAGGGATTAGTGAAGATAAAAAGTCATGAGACGTATAGAACAAATGCTATGGTTTGTGAAGGAAACCGTGTCAAGGGGTGCAAGGCATTTCAAAATAGACCCATTTTCTAGTACCACAATCTCTTACCAGAGGACAAATACAAGGTTAGAAAATCAACCCTGGCCGCCTTGAAAGTAAAGGAATTATTAACATAAGAAAGTGATGTGATTCAAAAATGAATAGCTTTACTGCAAGGCATATGAATGTAGACAGATTTTGTAGTGTCAAAAGAATTTTTATTATTCTGGAGTTTTTATTTTTTTTAATTTTTTTTGTTTTGGGTTTTTTTTTTTCACTCGTCAATTTTTATTTTTTTTGGTAGATTTTAAATAAAAGGTTAGAAAATCAATTTTTTTATTGAAGATAAAAGTATTAATAAAGATAAAAAGTGATGAGACATAAAATGAATAGTTATGATTTATGTAGGAATCATTTTTTTTTAAAAAAAATGTATTAATTTTTTTCAAGAAGTCAAATACAAGATTAAAAAATCAAATCTTGTGTTGGAAGTTAAAATATTAATAAACATAAAAAGTAATGAGACAAATAGAATGAATGATTATGATTTATTTTAAAAAACCATATAAAAATGCAAAGCATTTCAAAATAGACCCACTTTGTAATATTAAAGAATTTTCATTATTTTGATTTTTTTTTCTTTTCTTTTCGTTCTCTTTTTAATTTTTCTTAACTTTTACTACTCATCAATCTTTCATCATAAATCAAAAATAAGATTAGAAAATCAAACCTTTTATTAAAAATAAAAAAGTATTATAAATAAAAGAAATTAATAAAAATAAAAATAAAAAGACACATAAAATGAAGACACCCCACAATTTCACTTGTAAGATTTTCACTTTATCCTGTTCACATTTTGTTTTCATGCTTATTTGAAAAATACTATTAGAGATATTTTTTATACGTATTTCTATAGTGAGTTAAAACAATGCCCACAATAAACACATTTGCGGAGATTCGTTACCTTTCGATATCATGGAGTGCAGAGTCATCAATTCTATGGAAGTTTGCTTTGACATAGGTGATTCACCTTATTTTTTCATAAATATTCCATGGATGTAGGTTCATAAATCTTAGCAAACTTATTTAAGTTATGACTTATGACAAATTTTAGAGTTGTGAGAGTTGTGAGCTTAGTAAGTTGTAAGATTCGAGTCATTATTATGTAATCCATCTCTATTTATGAATTAATTCATTGTAGTTTTGCTTATTATTTGATTTCTAAGCTTCAAGAGATTTATGTGTTTGATCTTCTTATCATCAGTCTTAGACGTCTATTATTGGATGAGTCTTACAAATTCAAGTAGAATAGCCTCCATCCATTTGGTAAAATATTTTGTAGCTGTAATTATGAATTTATTAACACCTATGGATATGGAATTTATTTTTCTAATCAAATAAAAAATTCATAAAGAGAAGGGCCATGGTGAGATAATCGGTTGTAACTCGTGAGATGGAGCATGATTTAAGTGATTGTGTTTTTGGCATTGTAAGCATAATTTTATATGCTCAATACATTCATGTTCCATTGTAAGCTAATAATATCCTTGGTGTAATAATTATTGGGACATTTCTCAATCACTGAAGTGTCTTCTATACTTTTTATCATGCATTTATAAGAGTGTGGTTTGTGTAATAATTCTTGGGACATTTCTCATGTTCGATATCATGGAGTGCAGAGTCATCAATTCTATGGAATTTTGCTTTGACATAAGTGATTCACCTTATTTTTTCATAAATCTTCCATGGATGTATGTTCACAACTCTAAAATTTGTCATAACACATAACTTATTTTTTCATAAATAATCGATGGCATTTTTTCACCCAAAATAAAAAAATTACGTTCAAACTTATTTAGGTACTGTTGAAGTTTTGAAATTGATAAAGTATTGAGGTTTATTGTTAAAAAAATATATACACTATATTTATGTGTTGTTTAGTGTGTTTCGATTTAATTGATGTTATGTTTCTTAATATGTTTTTATATGGTTTCAATTTTTGAATTTGATGGTGAATTTGGAGTCTCTTTATTTTATAGTGCACTAAGAGTATGTGTATTTATATTAGTTTTTAATTTTATTCTATGATTATAATGTTGAATTTGTAATTAATTAAAAATTTATAGTTTATAGGCATTAGATTTTGTATTAATTTATAGTATTTTTTAGCTAAATAAATATATTGGATACATGCTTACTTTTCTTTCCCAAAAAAAATAGATTAAATATAAAAATAGAAGATATATATATATATATATATATATATATATATATATATATATATATATATATATATATATATATATATATATATATATATATAGTGTTGTATGGTAAAAATAAATCAAAATAATTTATGTGTTGTAATATAAAATTTATGCTTGTATGTATGTATGTACACTATGCATTCAAATATATTTAAAATAAACTTCAAAAATATTTTTTTAAGTTTGAAAATTGATATTAAAAAAATTATTAGATTTGAATATATTGTGTGCAAATAATATTTATAATTTGTGTTTGTTACGAAAATATTCAATATATTAACTTGGTTATATATATAAATGTATGTTTTATTAAAAACAAAAATAATTATTTGGACTAACAAAACATTAATAAATAAAAATTATAACAAATGATATTACATTGTTTTAAATTTTTTGAAATGCATGTCAAGAAATGATCCCATTAAAAAATGCAAGATGGAAGCTCAATAAAATAATAGTAACTATGGAAATAAATATGAATTGGATGTTTAATTTTGTCAAAAAATAGTTTGATACAATTTCAAAAGGTTTAATGGAAATTAATAAAAAAATAAAATTGAAAGATAGTTTAGGAAGAATATTTGGAGTAGTGAGAAGATATAAAAGAAAAAGTGTAAGAGCATAAATTAAAGTTTGTGTATATGATGCTTGGTTAGAAATTTAAAACTTAGTTGTTCGATGAATAGTTTTATATATATATATATATATATATATATATGTATATAATTTGATTTTTTTTTAGTTTTAATATATTAATTCGAATGCAGTATGTGTGTATATGTATATATATATATATATATATATATATATATATGTATGTGGGATGTTGCAATGTGAAGATGCCATTATGTAAACAAATGCATGTTAAGGACTGAATAGAATGATAATATTGAGTAGTTTCATTCTAGAACATGTTGCATTTGAATTATAAAATTATAAAACCATGATACATTCTTATATCCAAAACACAATAAAGAGTTTAGATTAAAAATCATTAAAAAAATCTGCGGTAAAATAAATTAATTGTTTCTGATTATAAGATATGCAAAATGAAAGCACATTATATCTAAGTCAAATTTACTGTATTTGAGACTAAGATAACATAAAATAAACTTACGTTAAGATTTGAATTAATGGGCATATTTAATATCCAATCAAATAATTACATGGAATTCATGTTAAATCTAAGAAGAAAGTTTAATTTGGGAAAAGATTGATTAATCATATATATATATATATATATATATATATATATATATATATATATATATATATATATATATATATATATAAATAACACGTTTTCAAATGATATAATGCAATGCTTAATATAATATAAATAACGTATTGAAAAAAAAAATTAATATAATTTAAAGTATAAATAGGTTGTAATTCAATCGTATAAATGATTGTGAAAATAAATTATCACACCATTCATTAAGGATCAATTTTTATTATACATTAAAAGAGTTGAAGATGAGTTTGAGTTTATTAAGGTTCAAGGTTTATAAGAGTTGTTTGTCATGTTGTTTGGGATAATCAATGATCGAGCACATTTATATGACTCGTGAATAAGGTATTGAAATTATTTTTGGTAAAGTTTGTTATTGTTTATTTAAATGACATTTTGATATTTATTAGGACTTGGGAAGAGCATCTTGTGCATATCAAAAGATTTTTTAAGATGTTGAGGGAGGAGAAGTTGCTGATTACTCTGAAGAAATACAATTTTGTGAAGAAGTTGGTATACTTATGATTGTTTGTCTCAGATGATGATCTTAAGATGGATCTACATAAATTAAGGGCTATTGTTTAATTTTTTACACCAAGGAGTGCTACATAGGTAAGATATGTTCAAGGTTTGGAATGTTTTTATAGGATGTTTATCAAAAAAATTAGCATTATTTGTGCACTCCTAACTGAAACAATGAGAGGGGATAGAAAGGAGTTTGAGTGGACTATATGAGCATATACAAGTTTTTATATGTTGAAGAAGAAAGTCATAGAGAAACCTATTTTAACACTTATGTACCTCAACAAGGAATTTCACGTAGACTATGATTCTTGTCATAGTGTTATAGGCATTGTATTGAGTTAGGAAGCCTGGAAGGTAATCCCATTGCCTATTTTAGTATTAATATTAATGATTCTAATCAAAAGTATTGTGTCTCTAATCAGGTGTTTTATGTTATAGTTTAGGCTTTGAAGGAATATATATATTATTTATTACCAAAGGAATTTGTTTTATTTACTAATCATTAGGCTTTGCAGTATATTAGTAGCTAAGGAAAGTTGAATCAAAGGCACTTAAAATGGGTTGAGTTTTCATAGAGTTATAATTTTTTTTGAATCGTAGGAGTGGGAGGTCAAATAGAGTTGAAAATTACTTAAGTAGAAGGTAAAACTTGTTGATAGAGATGAAGATAGAAGTTGTAGGGTTTGATGAACTCAAAATTTTATATTTTGAAGATCTAGACTTTACATAGACTTGGAAAGCTTGTTTCAAACCTATTAATTTGGATAGGACACTATGGTTGGATTTAATGATCCATGATGGTATGTTATTCAGAGGAAACTAGTTGTGTATTCTAGGAATCTTTATGAGAGAGAACCTGATTAAGGAGAAGCATAGTGGAGGGTTGGTAGGATACTTTAGTCAAGTTAAGAACATTACTATTGTTAGTTAGAATTACTAATGGCCAAAGTTGCAACAAGATGTGATGAAAATTGTGCAAAGTTGTAGAGTATTTCAGATGGCCAAAGGAGTAAGTTAGAATAATGGGCTATATCAGTTATTTTTTGTACTAAGGAGACTATGGGAAGATATCAGTATGTACTTTGTTCTTGGTTTACCAAAGACATAGAGAGGACATGATTCAATATTTGTGGTGGCTGATAGATTTTAAAATATGACATATTTCATTTCATGTCAAAAGACTCATGATGTTGTTCACAATGCAGATTTATTTTCTAGAGAGGTGGTAAGACTACATGGTCTACCAAAGTGTATAGTTTCAGATTGAGATAAAAAAATTATTTGGTATTTTTGGAGGACCTTGTGAAAGAAATTAAAGACTGATTTGATTTTAGTTCTACACACCATCCATAAACTGATGGATAAACATAGGTGGTGAATATTGTTGTCCCCCAAAAAATATCACTCATTTTTGGGACAACATTTGAACTATTTTGGTCGTACAGACCAAAATTGTCTCTTCCCTTTCTAAAATTTGTCCTGGGCATTCAAATTCCTCATTTTTCAAGATTCTCAGGAATCTACGAACTCTACAGGCTTGAATCTATAGACTCTGCAGGCTTGAATCTATGGACTCTATAGGAAGAGAAATCTACAGACTTTGTAGGAAAAGAAAATCTATAAACTCTCCAGGCCAAGTTCAATGGGCTTTACAGGTTGATTTCTATAGACTTGGTTTCTATGGACTCTATAGGCAAGTTCATTTCTACAGGTTCAAAGGCTTCTGCAGGAGGGTTCAATCAAAAGAATCAGTTTCCAACACTTAGTCATTTTTGGGATTGGTTTAGCACCTTGGTTCAATAAAAAATGTCCATCAGCAAGAGTTAAGTGCTTCATCAAGGTTCAAAGTTCAACTGCTTCAAGGTTCAACAGCTTCAAAACACTTATCAAAAAGAAGAAGGCTTGAACCATTGAACCATTGAACCATTGAACCACTTTGGTTCAAAGGTTCAATGGGTTCAAGGTTCAACAAGTTCAACGTGTTTGGTTCAATGAAGGAATTTCCAAAGGACTTAACTAGATCAAAGGGAATGAACCATTCAACCATTGAACCAAATCTTAGTTCAATGGTTGGTTCAATGCTTTGGTTCAATCAAATGGTTCACTCGGTCGGTTCATCAAAGCTTGGTTCATTGGCTTAGTATAAAGTTTGGTTCATCAGCTTAGTTTAAAGCTTGGTTCATTAGCTTGGTTCAAAGCATGGTTCAAAATAATGGTTCAAAGGAGCGGTTCAAAGCAAAAATTCAAAAGAGCCTCTTGAAGGACACGTACCCTTGTGAAGGGCACTTGGTCGACAAAAGCACCCTTCAGAAGGGTCATTTTCAAAGAAGCCACAAAGGTAAGATCTTTCAAAATTTTGACTAAGGCAAGAAACAATTCTTTCAGACTTTTGTCCAAAGGAATTCCTTCAGACAAAAAATTTGAAGGAATTCAAGAAAGAATCTGCGGGCAAAAAGCCCGAAGAAATTTCCAAAGAGACAAATCAATCGGAACAATTCTGTAAACTTTTTGTTCACGGGAATTTGTTCATAGACTTTTTGTCTACGAGAAAATGCCCACAAAAAAAGCCCAGGGAAAATGCCCATAGAGAAAGCCTAGGGAAAATGTCCGTGGGAATGTCCATGAGAGACTCTAAAGAAAAGGCCACTAAAGGACCCCGAAGGGCAGGTGCCATTGCGGGGGATTCTCAGCTACCAACTTAAAGGACACTCCCCCAAAGCTGAAGGGTCACCTTCCCTTCGAGAGGATGTAAAATAGGAAATTCGAAGAAGGACCAAGGGGTGACGCACCCGAAGATGTCAAATTCAAGAACATCAAACTAGTCGTTGAAAACGAAGTGATAGGTGTGCGAACATCAATTTCAAAGATCATAAAATAGCTGTTGATCCTTGTAATCTATAGACCTAAATGCATTCATAGGATTTAAGTCCAAGATCAGCAAGAAGTGACTAAGGAACAGATCATCAAATTGAAAAAAGGACCCAATTTAATTAACCAAAAAAGGAGGAACGATGAAGAAGGATTAGATTGCCAAGTGGACATTGAAAGATGCAAACTTTCAATAGCATGACTTGTTTCTCTACATTGATATAAATAAATGGGTAGATGTCCCTAAATTCTAGCCTGTCTTCTTAACAAATTTCAATGCAACATGATGTGTTACTGTTCTCGAGTCCTTCTTGAAGAGGCTATATAAGGGACTCTCTTTTATTGTAAATATATCTCTTTTTGACAATCAAAAATGAAACTTTGCCCAAATTGAAAGGCATTACTGAGACTTTGAGCTCAGATTGTTGATCATATTTTGTTATTGGAATAAGAAAGCAAGTGACTTTTCAGACTTTGTGCTGTGATATCTTTATTGTTGGGGAAACTATTCTTATGTCTTTTTCCTTGATATATTTTTTGTTCCTTTAATTCAACAAGTAGAATTAGTGAAAGTAGTCAGAAAAGTGTCTTAAAGAGTCAACTATGGAGAGACTTTGTGCCCCCATAATTTCCTTTAGTGTCTTTTCTTTTCATTTCTATGTAAAGGACCTTGGAATGACTTTGTGCCCTCATTGTCCTTCGTATCTTACTCTTGAGTAATTCACGTGGAGACTTTGTGTTGCATCTCGATTTGTTGGTTACTACGTCCTTAGTTACATTTTTCTTTTATTACCAGGAGTATTCTTGTGGTTTGCTGAATAGTAGTTCTGAAAGAAGAGGAGTGATTTCTATCATTTCCCTTGATTTTTTTCTTTGATTTGCACACATCATCACGAATCATCTTTGAAGAAAGAGAGATGGATGGTTTGTCCTACCCTTGAGTATATATATATAAGGGAACCTCCCCTTGATGAGAGGAGAGATTAGTCCCCTTTTGATGTGGTAAACCTACACATTTGGATGACTAATCTTCAATATTTTGTCGATTAGTGTACTGATAAACAAAATAGGTCTGATCAGCCAAAGTAGGAAGATTAGTCATCCAAATGTGTAGGTTTACCACATCAAAAGGGGACTAATCTCTCCTCTCATCAAGGGGAGGTTCCCTTATATATATATATATATATATATATATATATATATATATATATATATATATATATATATATATATATATATATATATATATATATATATATATATAAGGGAACCTCCCCTTGATGAGAGGAGAGATTAGTCCCCTTTTGATGTGGTAAACCTACACATTTGGATGACTAATCTTCCTACTTTGGCTGATCAGACCTATTTTGTTTATCAGTACACTGATCGACAAAATATTCAACCAACAATTTTTGGTGACTCCACTGCAGATATAACTCATTATCATTGTAACCCTTATCCATTATAGGCTCTGGTGACTCTATTTCATGTCTTACCCATTATTTATTATAGCCTTACCATCTTCCTCGACCTCCATTATTTTATTTGGTCTACAAAACTAGAGCTGCTAGGAAAGAGTGCGTAGTTTGAAGCCTCAAGCCTCAAGCTAAAGCTGAGCCAGTCCTTTTCCATTTTTATTCTATAATCTGGCTACTCTATCTAGATTTGTTATCTCTATTTTTCTTAATTAAATCATGGTAGTTCGAGGCCCCTGGGGTAACTCTTTTGGCCCACTCCACTTGACTCCACCTCTGCATGAACTCCCACGTAGTTCAAGAAAGAATTTTTCCAAATTCTTTGGTGATGGGATAGTTCACCCTGATGAACACATTGTAGCCTTCAGCATAGCCTGTGGTGTTATAGGGGTAGAATTTGAAGACATGGTATTCAATCTTTTTGTGGAGACACTATAAGGTACTGTTGTAGACTAGTTCTACCATCTACAAGATGGATCAGTGACTGACTGGGATACACTCAAAGACAAGTTTGAAGCAAGGTTCAAGCCCATAGAAGATGCACATGCCTTGCTGGCCCAGTTCACTCAGATGAAAAAAGAGCCTCATAAGCCTATGAGGGATTTTATTGCCAAGTTCGACAAGCTAAAGCACAGGATTCCCATGGTCACCCAGCTGACACCTCAGAACCTGAAATGCTTCTTCATCAATTCAAAACTACTTAAAATGAGTCTTTTTACTGAGATGAGATGGCCACATAGATCTTGCTGCAACTCAAATTTTGGCTACTAAGGTAGAAGATGACTTTATCTCGGCAAAAAAGATAAGGAGAGACCCAAATAGAGGCAAACCCTCTTCATCTTCTAAATACTCACCCACAGTCACCACTGACCTAATAGTACAAAAGTTAGCAAATGAATTACTAGCCTTGAAAAGGCAAATGACACAAAGTATGTCTTCTGCTCCTCTATATAAAGATATACCAAAGAGGACATTCCCCAATCAACCATATCAAAACAATGCTGCCAGAAGTCAAGGGCAACAAAATCATCTTTCTCCCCCACAGAGGAACCCTGCCCTTGAAGCACCTCCAACAAACTCGGTAGTTGGATATCTGGAAACAGAGCATGTTTTCTATTTCCAATCGGAGGTCAAACAAGAAAATGGCACTGATCTCTTTAGGGAGTATCTAGAAGAATCAAGTGGTGACTCCCACATTGGTTTCTTGAATTACCAGGATGAACCCAGAAGTAAAAGTGAAGTAGTCAAAGGATCATATGCAGTATTCACTAAGTCCCAGAATTAGTCAGCCCATCAGGCCAACAAAGAGAAGATAGAGGAGCGACCCCAACCAACAATTTCAATTGCTGAGTAGAGAACCCCTCTTCCTTTTTAGTTAAAGGACTCAGTGATTGCCAAAGAAGTAAGTACATCGAACATCTCTACACCTTCTACTTCAAATTCACAAATTAGTCCTCTCCCTTCCAAAAACCAAAAGGATGAACTCCCATCCTCTCTTCCAAGTACATTTCAATCATTTGTGATGATTGATCATGTCAAGAAATCCAAGATTTAGATGACTGAGTTTGAATCCCTACAAGCCAATCCTAACCAATTGGACATTGGTGGAGAACCAAGTGTGGACTTGTCTGAGGCAAAAAATTTGGTCACCCAAATGTCGGTCCTGCAGTTCAAATTCTATTTGAGCCTTCAAGCAAGGGTAATTACTTCTTGACCACAGAGGATGCTCATGTCTCAGCTAATGAAAGTCTTATAGCTGGCAATCTAAGATTTGATCCAAACAAAGCATTAAAAGAATTAGTAGGGCGCTGTACAAATCAAGAAGGATCTTCCATCTCTGATGAAGAGATATTTGATAGAATCAACTTTTGATGATGCTAGGATCTTAGAATCTGATGGCAGCATTTCTTCCATAGCTGGATATGAATCTCTGTTACTCAAATTGAAAATTGCTTAGGGTGAAGAGGTCAAACTCTATATCGAAGGAGATGCTAAGCTGATGGTTTATCAAGAGTCTGATGCTGATAATAAAAGCATGTGCTGGACTAGACTAGCAAAACAACAAGCTATGGTGGTGGACCATAATGCTGTATTCCAAAGTCAGCAAAAGGAACTCTTCACAGGGAGAGCAAAGAGTTATGGTTTTTCAGTTTGAAGACCATGTCCTACCTTGGAGCAAGAAGAAGAAAAGGCTAAGAGGAAGATGCAAAAATTTGGTTTCCTGGTGGAGAGCTCCATTCACCCGTCACCATTTCTGGGGGCAAAATGGTTTCCTGTTGGTTTACCAAGATGGCACACTATTTTCACTACCTCTCAGGAAGCAGCATCTGAAACACTTCAACTCTTGAAGTATCAGATCATTGTATTTTTATATATGTATATTTGTATAGTTTTTAACTCTATTTTGTTTTGTTTGTTTCCATTTTTTATATCTTCCATTTCTGGGTAGCATGACTCCGTAGCCCAATGGTACACATGAAGGCATGGGATATTTTAGATTCTACTCCCTTTAATTCCTTTTTACAATTGATAGAAGTTCCCCAACTGGAGCTAGCTGTTGTCCCCCAAAAAATATCACTCATTTTTGGGACAACATTTGAAATATTTTGGTCCTCTAGACCAAAATTGTCTCTTTCCTTTCTAAAATTTGTTTTGGGCATTCAAATTCCTCATGTTTCAAGCTTCTCAGGAATCTACAGACTCTGTAGGCTTAAATCTATAGACTCTGTAGGCTTGAATCTACGGACTTTGCAGGAAAAGAAATCTACAAACTCTATAGGAAAAAAAAATCTCCAAACTCTGCAAGCCAAGTTCAATGGGCTTTACAGGTTGATTTCTATGGACTTGCTTTCTATAGACTCTGTAGACAGGTTCATTTCTACAGGTTCAAAGGCTTCTGCAGGTGGGTTCAATCAAAAGAATCAGTTTCCAACACTTAGTCATTTTTGGGATTGGTTCAGTGCCTTGGTTCAATCAAAAATGTCCATCGGCAAGAGTTAAGCACTTCATCAAGGTTCAAAGTTCAACTGCTTCAAGGTTCAACGGCTTCAAAACACTTCTCAAAAAGAAGAAGGCTTGAACCATTGAACTGTTAAACCATTGAACCACTTTGGTTCAAAGGTTCAACGAGTTCAAGGTTCAACAGGTTCAACGTGTTTGGTTCAACGAAGGAATTTCCAAAGGACTTAGCCAAATCAAAGGGAATGAACCATTGAATTATTAAACCAAAGCTTGGTTCAATGCTTTAGTTCAATCAAACGGTTCACTCAGTCGGTTCATCAAAGTTTGGTTCATCAGCTTAGTTCAAAGCTTGGTTCATCAGCTTAGTTCAAATCTTGGTTCATCAGCTTGGTTCAAAGCATGGTTCAAAAGAGCAGTTCAAAGAAAAAATTCAAAAGAGCCTCTTGAAGGACAAGTACCCTTGCGGAGGGCACTTGGTCGACAAAAGCACCCTTCGAAAGGTTCATTTTCAAACAAGCCGCAAAGGTAAGATCTTTCAAAATTTTGACTAAGGAAAGAAATAATTCTTTCAAACTTTTGTCCAAAGGAATTCCTTCAAACAAATAGTCTAAAGAAATTCAAGAAAGAAGCTGCGGGTAGAAAGCCCGAAGAAATTTCCAAAGAGACGAATCAATCGAAACAATTCTGTAGACTTTTTGTCTACGGGAAGTTGTTTGCAGAATTTTTGTCAGTGGGAAAATTCTCACAAAAAAATACAAAGGAAAATACCCGCGAAGAAATCTCAAGGAAAATGTTTGCAGGAATGTCCACAAGAGACTCCAAAGAAAACGCTGCCGAAGGACCCCAAAGGGCAGGTGCCCTTACGGGGGACTCTTAGCTGCCAACTTAAAGGACACTTCTCTAAAGCTGAAGGGTCACCTTCCCTTCAAGAGGATGTAAAATAATAAATTCAAAGAAGGACCAAGGGGTGATGTTTCTAAAGACGTTAAATTCAAGAACAGTGAACTAGCTGTTGAAAATGTAGTGACGGGTGCGTGAATGTCAATTTCAAAGATCATAAAATAGTCGTTGGTCCTTGTAATCTATAGACCCGAATACATTCACAGGATTTGCGACTAAGGAATAGATCATCAAATTGAATCAAGGACCTAATTCAATCAACCAAAAAAGGAGGAAAGATGAAGAAGGATCAGATTGCCAGGTGGACATTGAAAGATGCAAACTTTCAATAGTGTGACTTGTTTCTCTGCATTGAGAAAAATCAATGGGTAGATGCCCCTAAATTCTATCCTGGCTTCTTAACAAATTTCAATGCAACATGATGTGTTACTGTTCTTGAGTTCTTCTTGAAGAGGCTATATCAGGGACTCTCTTTCATTTTAAATATATCTCTTTTTGACAATCAAAAATGAAACTCTACCCAAATTGAAAGGCATTTATGAGACTTTGAGCTCAGATTGTTGATCATATTTTGTTATTGGAATAAGAAAGCAAGCGACTTTTCAGACTTTGTGTTGTGATATCTTTGTTGTTGGGGAAATTGTTCTTATGTCTTTTTGCTTGATATATTTTCTATTCCTTTAATTCAACAAGCAGAATTAGTGAAAGTAGTCAGGAAGGTGTTCTGAAGAGTCAACTGTGGAGAGACTTTATGCCCCCATAATTGCCTTTAGTGTGTTTTCTTTTCATTTCTGTGTAAAGGACCTTGGGATGACTTTGTGCCCTCATTATCCTTCATATCCTACTCTTGAGCAATTCAGGTGGAGACTTTGTGTTGCATCTTGATTTGCTAGTTACTACGTCCTTAGTTACATTTTGTTTTTACTACCATGAGTATTCTTGTGGCTTGTTGAATAGTACTTCTTAAAGAAGAGGAGTGATTTTTGTCATTTCCCTTGAGTTTTTCCTTTGATTTGCATGCATCATCACACATCATCTCTAAATAAAGAGAGATAGATGGTTTGTCCTACCCTTGAGTATTATTTTCTGTTTATATATACATATATAGGGAACCTCCCCTTGATGAGAGGAGAGATTAGTCTCCTTTTGATGTGGTAAACCTACACATTTGGACGACCAATCTTCTTACTTTCGCTGATCAGACCTATTTTGTTTATCAGTACACTGATCGACAAAATATTCAACCAACAAATATGAGATTGGGCAACCTGTTGAGGTTCTTAGTAGGATATAAGCCCAAGGTATGAGATTTGATATTACCATAGGTAGAATTTTCTTACAATAATTCTATCAATAGGAGCACTGGGAAATCCCCATTTTATACTATAATTGGATTAGTCCAAGGAATGCTTCTAAGTTAATGGAGATGGACTGGCATGTCCTCTTTTTAGTTGACATGTGCAGAGTAGATGATTAGCCTATCATGCGACCCTCGTAGGCTGATAGGATGGATAGAGGGTCTTGATGGAGCTTGGCTTGGCTTTGATTTGCAAAAATTCTATAGTTGGCTTTTATTCAAGTTCTTTCAGACACATTTGACCTGAGCTCCTATTATTTAAAGATATTTGACATGCAATGGAGCACCCTTATTTTGGTATGGTCATGTGCAAAATCACTACCTGATTCACCAGCTTCAGACGGATCGAGGATCTGACATGTATTAAGGGAGATATTAATATTTTATTGATTTAATCAAATATTAATTATTTGGTCTAATTTTAATTATGAACCCTAATTCTAACTTAAGAAACCCTAATTAGGGCAAGCACATATTTTTGGAGGATATAAGGGTTTCTTATTGGAGGGAGGAAAATTATCCATTGAATATTGATATTGATTTTTGATAAGAGTTCTTCTGTGAAAATTGAGCCAAGGATTCCAGGATTCCATTGGCATTGGAGAACGTCAACTCTTCAGTGTGCATGATTCAGAGGTTGTGAAATATCAGCTGATCTATTGCCAGTTTGAGGGATAGCTTCATACAGAGGTTATCATAGTATTCTAGGTATTTATGTTATTAGGTTTCTGATTCAATAAGTTATACAGATAGAGATTGTCTGTATTAGAGTCATATATCCTGAGATCAGGGGTCCAACAAACAAGGTGTGCTTAATTGGCGGTCGTATGAAGCCAGTATAGATCCATATAGATTTGCACAGAGACTGACATCGACAGAGAGAGATCTACAGAGACCGACATTGGTTGACACATCACCGACGTCGGCAAGTTAAAACTACCAGTCGACCGACGACGGCAGTATAACCGACATCAGTGTCTATGTTTTTGACACAGCAAGCCGAGATGCACAGATTCAGGGTATTTTTTAGATTATTGGAAGATAATCAAGTTGTTAAGACCGTATCTGAATATTCATTTTTATGCATGACTGAGAACATCTATTGTAACTATCTGGACAAATAATAAGATTATTGATTTGGCAGTTAAGAGATTTACTGTAGTTTATTGTTTATTTGAATTTATTTTGCAAAATTGTATCTTTGTTCAGAACTATTTGTATTTATATATTCCCTACTGAAAGGGGATATTACAGTGGTATCAGAGCTAAATCCTACCATCCTGAGGGTTGGACAATCTTATGCAGCCACAAGAGTTGGGACCACACATGTATAACACATGTAGTAGAGCCTTACTTGAAGGTACCCAGGTGTTAGATCAGCCACCGATCATCATGAGTGACAGGTGGGTGGGTAGCCCACCAAGGGACCACAGACATAATAATGATCAAGGTAACAGAGAAGTCTTTCGAGAGATGACATAGGCACTACAGGCACTCACTACTATGGTAGTGAGGATGAATGCACCTGATAGATAGAATGGGGAACAAGGAGATAACAGTAGTGCTACTGTTAATCAGAGACCACAGCTGATCCATTCCAAGACCGCTGGTAGACATACATGGCCTACGTTTGTACAGGATGAACCAGAAGAAGCACCAGCAGAGGAGGCGGTAGGTGATTCGGTATTTGCAGATACCGTCATGGCTGCAACTGATGAGTGGGACTTATTAGCTCCTCATGTTCAGGAGAAGATGTCTTTTGATCATTTTGTTCAGTTGAGGAGAGAGCACTACAAATTAGTTAGACAGGACAAGAGGCCTAGAGTTCAATTCAGTGAGCTAAAGAAGGCTACTGACAAGCTTTCTTTGACTACGTTTGACGATAGCGGCAAGATGACGGCGCAAGCTTGGGTTCATAAGGTTGACACATTCTTGGTATTGAGGCCAATGACAGAGATGGATGCCATCAAATACGCCACTTTGCACTTGGATGGAGTAGCACGTGATTGGTGGTACCATGGTATGGTAACACTTCAGCATAACCAGGTGACCGAGTACCAGGACTTCATGGATAGGTTGGTTGAGAGGTTTGACAGGAAAGATCCTGAAGTTTACTTTTGAGATCTAGCATAGTTGAAACAAATAGGTAACTTGGAGTCCTTCATTGGTGAGTTTCAGCGGTTGGCAGGTGCCAAATATTTCAAAACGTAGATTGGTAGTTCTCTTCATGGAGGGATTGACAAAACCATTGAGAGGGTGGATCAAAGCTTTTGATCCTCCTTCATTACAGGAAGCTATGAAGAAGGCACGCAGTATGGAGATGGCAGCCCCGTTTAGTAGATATAACTCCAGAGGTACTTCTTCATCCAGGGATCATAAGTGCTCCAATGGAGATAGAGAGAGACCAGATTTTAATATAGATAAATCAGGGGTCAAGAATGATTCAAAGGCCAATCTAGCCGCACCACCTTTGGATCATGAGGTGCTTAACGATCTACACAGGAAAAAGCTTTGCTTCTACTGCAAAGGTCCATATGATATTCATCACGATTTCCCTTTGAGGCCTAAGGGCAAGGCCAATCGAGTGATGTGGGTTTATTATGAGGATTCGGATTCAGAGGATTTCAAATAGTAGAATAGTTCTGAGGGGGCAAAGGCAGAAGCTTCAGAGCCTAAGGTAGAGGTAGAGTTAGAGCTTCACATACAGGAGGCACGCATATCCAGCATTTAGTCGGATGAGTCATTCAGACTTCGTAGAGTTTTGGCAAGGCAGAAGGTCATCACCCTTCTTGATACAGGAGCCACAAATAATTTCATAGATGCTAGATTTGTGGAGAAGTGTGGTCTCACTACCAAAGATTTTGAGGGCATCATAATTAAGGTGGCTGATGGTCACACTCTTAGGTGTGAGCAAATGATTAGAGACCTCCCATTGCGCTTGAACAACTATGAGTTCAAGACTAATTATTATGTGGTAGACATGGGGGATATAAATTTAGTCTTGGGTATGAAGTGGCTTCATTCATTTGAGGAAGTTACTCTTCGTCTCAAGGACATGGAGGTTCGTTTTGAGGTTGATGGGAAAACACATATTCTTAAGGCAATACAGGGCAGTAGCCTCAAACATATGTTTTTTCATCGGATGGAGATGCCTATACCACATGACATGATAGAGTGCTCTATCGAGTGCACATTAGCGCCAACATAGGAGAAGTATGAGGATGAGCTTTGTCTTGAGTTGAGTTCAGTTCAGGAGTTATCACATATGGTAGGGACTCAGCTTTCTGTTATAGTCGAGTCACAGGTAGATGATGATATGACTATTTCTAGAATTCGCATGCCAAGTTTAGATGTTATTCAGGTAAGGAGTTTACTTGAGTTGCCAGTTGATTTTCATTTATGGATTGGATGTTGGAGTTCTTATCTTAGTACTAGGAATGATGTGACGCCATTAGATGAGTGCTGGGATGGACATGGCATGCAGTTTGTATTGAGTGTCAGCGGTGGAAATCATGATTACATTTGGGATCCAGGTGGATTGATTGGTCTATCATTCAGAGATTGCTTGAGGGTAAGCAATTTCAGGAGGGGCAGATTGTCATGTTCCCTTTTTAGTTGACATGTGTAGAGTAGATGATTAGCCTATCATGCGACCCTCGTAGGCTGATAGGATGGATAAAGGGTCTTGATGGAGCTTGGCTTGGCTTTGATTTGCAAAAATTTTATAGTTGAATTTTATTCGGGTTCTTTTGGACACATTTGGCCTGAGCTCCTATTATTTAGGGATATTTGACATGCAACGGAGCACCCTTATTTTGGTATGGTCATGTGCAGAATCACTCCCTAATTCACCAGCTTCAGACGGATCAAGGATCTTACATGTATAAAGGGAGATATTAATATTTGATTTATTTAATCAAATATTAATTATTTGGTCTAATTTTAATTATAAACTCTAATTCTAATTTAAGAAACCCTAATTAGGGCAAGCACATATTTTTGGAGGATATAAGGGTTTCTTATTGGAGGGAGGAAAATTATCCATTGAATATTGATATTGATTTTTGATAAGAATTCTTCTGTGAAGACTAAGCCAAGGATTCCAGGATTCCATTGGCATTGGAGAACGTCAACTCTTCAGTGTGCGTGATTCAGAGGTTGTGAAATATCAGCCGATCTATTGCCAGTTTGAGGGATAGCTTCATACAGAGGTTATCACAGTATTCCAGGTATTTATGTTATTAGGTTTTTGATTCAATAAGTTATACAGATAGAGATTGTCTGTATTAGAGTCATATATCTTGAGATCAGGGGTCCAACAAATAGAGTGTGCTTAATTGGCGGCCGTACGAAACCTGTATAGATCCGTACAGATTTGCACAGAGACTGACATCGGCAGAGAGAGATCTACAGAGACCGACATCGGTCGACACATCACCAACGTCGGTAGGTTAAAACTCCCAATCGACCGACGACGGCAGTATAACCGACGTCGGCCTCTATGTTTTTGACACAGCAGGTCGAGACGCACAGATTCAGGGTATTTTTCAGATTGTTGGAAGATAATCAAGTTTTTAAGACCGTATCTGAATATTCATTTTTATGCATAACTGAGAACATCTATTGTAACTATCTGGACAAATAATAAGATTAGTGATTTGGCAGTTAAGAGATTTATTGTGGTTTATTGTTTATTTGAATTTATTCTGCAAAATTGTATCTTTGTTTAGAACTGTTTGTGTTTATATATTCCCTACTGAAAGGGGATATTACATGGACAAAGGATAAAAGAGTAGTGTTGATGTTGAGGACTTTGTAAAGCACGTAACTAAATTTCATGATGAGAGAAGAAGGCATATTAATAAGATGAATAATCAGTATAAGGAAAACGCTGACTAAAATCATAAATTTAAGGAATTCAAGGTTGGATATGTTAGTGTAGGTTTTTATTTTTCCCTATTTATTAATTAGGGAATATCATATATTTGTGCATACATGGAGTTTTCCTACATTCGTGGGATATGCTAGCTTATGTGGAGATTGTGTGTCATATGTGTCATAAGGTGTCATAAGAATGGCATAAGATACTCCTATTCCGGGTATGGAAGTTATTTCTTTATTCTTAGCACCTTGTCACCACCTTTTTGGAGGTGTCTATTCTTGGGGTGCTTTGACCACCATTTGTGGAAGAGTTACTTACTAGCTCTCCTATATGTATTCTTCATTTTGGCCATTTCATGTTGAATAATCAGATTTTAGTTTTCTCCATTTTTGTCTTGTGCAATTTATCTTCTTGTTATTTTCAAATTGCTTTAGCATCTTGTGGTGTGCACTTGCTTCAACTTGTGTGATCACGTCTCCATTGCACTCGCATTATCCGGATTCTGACAACAACTTCGATATGATATCAGAGCATTTCTGGTAATCTTGTGTGTGATTATGCTTTTTAGCTTATTTTGAAATCAAGAGGAGTGGAGTTCATTTTTTTATTTTTAGATTTGATCAAAAATTTAAAAAATTATATCAATTTTGGTTAGTTTTCTTGGAGATCCTTGCATTTGGGTGTCTTTGTTGGTTCAGCAGTTAGCTTGGGCGCCATTGTTGAGCACTTAGTGCAGAGGGAGGAGCAGTACTCATCTGGTTCAGCCATACCTTCTGGTCAGCAGTGAAAATTGCACACCAAGCAGCAGCAAGGCCACTTCAACAGGGCGTACGACATCTTTTTTTGACTGGTTTCTATTTTGCAAGTTCCTTTTTTTGTAGTGCCTAGCTTTTGGCCTTTTGTTCTGCCACGCCACAGTGAGTTCCAGCAAGAGGCCAAGCAGCAGCTGTCCTTCCTCCACGCCAAGCAGCAACAGTAGTGCATTCTTCTGTTCTGCCACGCCATAAGATGTACGGCATAAAAAAAAAGGCTGTTTTTTGTCTAAATATGGCGCATTTTTCTGGTAATCCTGCTATGCTTTGAAGTCTGGAAACTCCTTAACCTTTTCTTGCCCAAAAAATGAGAAATGCACCTCGTTTTTGGTGAAAACATTTTACTATTTTTTATTTTTTTTTCTGTCAAAATCTGGACTGTGCTTTTGGACGCCCCTCCCTACTTGGCATCCTATTTGGCACCCTAAAACACTTGTCATTCCTTCAATTCTGTCTATTCTTCAATTGTCTTAGTTAAAATTGACTTGATAAAACAAAAATCAGTCAATTTTACTAAATATTAAGGATTTTAGACAGTTTTGTAATTTGGGGATTTTCAATTAAAACTTGTATTTTTGCCTGTCGAAGACGAAAGGTGAACCCCGGATTGGCAAGAGGCCAATTCCCTCTAACACAAACTTCACTTGGATTCTTCATTCCATGCCGAATCCAATGAGTGGTTGGAAGGCCACTTTCTCTTCCCATAACAGACATTTTTTTAATATTTTAGTGTTTTTTTTTTGCAAAAACACTAGTTTACGGGAAAATTGTAACTTTAATATCTTGCAAACGGTAGCTCGATTTTGGGTGCCATTTTTTACAAAAGTGTTTGTAATTAAATTTTATACAGCGTAGAATTATTATTTGTAAAAAATGCACTAGTTTATAAAGTGCCAAAAATTTGGGTCTCCCGGGATGCATTTTCGGTTGAGTCCGACATCCTGTTTTCTTAAGTCTTACACTGATTGCTCTAAGACACATTTTCAGCTAATTCCGATGTCTTTATGCGTGCACTTGCATATTTAGGGGGGGCTCAACATTTTGGGGGGGGTGTGATTGCTTTTCACAACTTGCTTTCATTCTCCTTTCTACATAAATTCACAACTTGCAATCAACTCAACTTCACCTAAATTCAGCTAAAAATAGATTATTTTCAACTTAAACCCCTAACACCCTTCAACTATTATGAATGGAAAGTCAAAATGTCAATCATTCTTAGAAACAAAGGGTTGTATAGGATCCCCATGGGTAGAGAAATAGAACCCAAAGCAGATGCTGAAAAGGTTAAGTGGTACAACTGTAGTGATGAAGTCTTTGAGTTATTGAGCTTATCTATGTCTCCAAAACTTTTCTTCTACCTAGAATCCTCCCAAACTCTTAATGACATATGGGACACCTTAGAAAAGTTGTTTGGGAAGATTGATGAGATGAGAGGTCATGAGCTCAAAAACGAACTCATAAGTCTAAGTTCTAGTAACTTTGACACCCTACAGGACTTCTTCACTAAGTTTAAGGCCCTTAGATTGCAATTGAAAGAATGTGGGATAGAGAAGAAAGATGATCAACTTATACTTTCTATTCTCACAAAGTTAGGTCCTAGCTATTCAATTTTTGTCTCCACTTTCCATGCCACTAAAAGTGCCCTTGACATTGCATAGAAAATGCCTTCTTTGGATTCATTCATTGCTGGCTTAACTAGGGAGTAATATGAGCTATTTCAAATGGGCACAATGAAGTCTACTCAACCCCAAGCTTTGATAGCTAGAAATGGTAAAGACAAGACTTCAACAAAGGAGAAGAAGAAAAAGAACAAGGATCAGGAGAAGAAGAAAGAAAACACCAATCTTGCCAAAAACAACACTAAGTCTTCATCCTCCAATGCAAAACCTAAGAAGGAAAAGGTTAAGTGTGCATATTGTAAAAAGACAGGGCATGATGAACACAAGTGCATGAAGAAACAAATAGATCACCTAACTCATCTTCTAGAGAAAAACAACATAGGTGTTCCTGAGTCCATCAAGCAGAATTCATCTACCTAAGATTTTACTAAGGAAAAAGGCAAGGGTAAGGAGAAAGAAAAGGGCAAAGCCCTTGTAGCAACTACAGCTTCTACATCTTCATGGGTCATAGACTCAGGTGCTTCTCACCACATGGGCTCTTCACTAGTTGAGTTTTCATCTTTAGAGCCTTGTAGCATGACTTCAATTAGTTTAGGTGATGACACATCATTTTTTGTTTCAGGGAGAGGGTCCATTGAAATGGAAAGAGAAACATTCAATAATGTTCTAAGTGTTCCTTCTCTTTCAACCAATCTCCTATCAGTGTACCAAATCACTCACATTGGTCGGGGCATGAGAAGTTTTCACCAGATTTAGTATCTATCAGGGAGTTGCATAGTGATACTACAGTGGTAGTGGGTAGGGCAAATCACCAAGCTAGGTTATACACCTCACATTTTGCATCAGATTTTTCTCTGACAGCATTACTGACTCATTCAAATGAAGTTAGCAAATTGTGGCATGAGCGGTTTGGCCACCTTAACTACTGCTATCTTGAGCAACTTTGTAAAAATGACATGGTCATTGGCTTGCCTCATGTCCAATTCTCAAAAGGACTTTGCGAGGGGTGCTCCCTTGGGAAGCATCCCGAAGCAAAATTTGACAAAGGCAAAGCTTGGAGGGCTTCACAACCTTTGGAGTTAGTCCACAGTGATGTATCGCGACCCTTTCTCAAACCATATTTCACAAGGGCCAAGTACATCCTCACTTTTATTGATGATTTCTCTAGGTACACTTGGATATATTTTCTCAAACAAAAGTCTGAAGTGTTTGAAAAATTTCTAGACTTCAAGGCTCTTATTGAAAAATGGAGTGAGAAATCCATCAAGGTTCTTCGAACTGATAATGGAGGGGAGTATGTCAGCATCAGATTTGAGCAGTTTTACACCACAGAGGGAATTGATTTGCAACGCACAGTCACTTACAGTCATTCACATAATGGGGTTGCAGAATGCAAAAATAGGTTCTTGAAAGAGATGGGTAGCTGTATGATTCACTCCAAATCCCTAGCACCACAGTACTGGGCCAAAGCCATCAATTGTGCTTGCTACATTTAGAATAGGGTTCCTCACAAAGCTTTGAAAGGGATAACACCCTTTGAAGCTTGGCATAAAAGAAAACCTGATGTTGAGCACCTTAGAGTTTTTAGATCCCCAGCCATGGCCTGCATTTTGAAGAAGAAATGCAAAGCTATGGAACGTCAATCCAAGCCTTGCATCTTTGTAGGATATTCGGATGGTATTAAGGGATATCGCCTTCTAGATCCAGTCACTCATGAGTTGTTCATCAAGAGAAGTGTCCATTTTCAGGAGAGTCCTAGAGACTCAACACTTGACACTTCTTCTCCCTCATCAGATCTACTTCATCATGATGATTCATCATCAGATTCAGATCAGACACAGCAAGTTCTTGAGCCAGAGACATCTTCTTCTTCTTCAAGTTTAGACAGTGAGGACAGTGATGCAGTGTCATCCACCTCTAGTCAGTCACAAGATGAGGAGTTAGCACCTGACTCACCCACTTCTGGGCCACTTTGGGCCAGATAGACACTTGAGAGTGCTGGCACATGGGCAGGAGACCCCGCAGATGACAAACGTACTAGGGGGGATTTTCAGAGAGATCCACATGCCTTCTTTGCTTTAGTTTCAGATCCATAGTCTTTTCGAGAGGCATCAGGGGTACTTGAGTGGGATAATACTATGGAGGAAGAATATTCTTCCTTAATCAAAAATCACACTTGGGATTTGACATCACTTCCTAAGGGAAGAAAGATGGTTCGATGTAGGTGGATATATCAGACCAAGTTTGCCATAGATGGGTCAGTCGATAAGTACAAGGCGCGATTGGTCGCCAAAAGTTTCTCACAAGTGGCAGGCATTGACTACTCAGAGACCTTTGCACCCGTTGCAAAGATGACTTCTATCCGACTCACCTTGGCTATTGCCATAGCATATGGTTGGGATGTGCATCAGATGGATGTGAAGAGTGTCTTTCTTCACGAAGACCTAGAAGAGGAGATCTACATGGAGTAGCCACCAGGATTTGTTTAGGATTCTTCCTTAGTATGCGGACTTAGGAACTCTATTTATGGCCTCAAACAGGCCCCTTGGGCTTGGTATGCCAAGATGGATTCCTTCCTTCTCATAGCAGGTTTCACTAGGAGCCATTCTAATCCCAATGTCTACTTCTTGCGGCAGGATGATTCGCTTTTGATTTTGGTTCTATATGTTGATGACCTTTTGATCATTGTGAGTTCTTCATCAGCTATTGCAGCAGTGAAGGTATCTCTCCAGGATAGATTTGACATGACAGACTTAGGTTTGTTGCACTACTTCCTTGGCATCGAGATCTCACAATCAGATTCAGGGATTTCTCTTGGACAGCCTAAGTATGCTCTTGACTTATTAGCTCGGTTTCACATGGCTGATTGCAAGCCATCTCTGACTCCCTTTCTATCAGGAGTCAAGCTTGAGGCTGATTGTTCTTCACCATTGGTTGATGCCACTCGGTATCAACAACTTGTTGGCAGTCTCATCTACTTGACTCACACCAGGCCTGACATATCATATGCAGTGGGACTTGTCTCCAGATTCATGCAGGAACCCCATGAGCTGCATTGGAAAGCAGCTAATAGGATCTTGCATTACATACAGGGTTCACATAGATATTAGATTCATTACAGATTTGGCATAGAGGTTGACTTGGTTGGATATACAGATTCAGATTGGGTTGGGGATTCACAGACTCTCAAGTTCACTTTTGGTTACAGTTTTTCTCTAGGTTCTGGTCCTATCAGTTGGTCTAGCAAGAAGCAGAATGCTATTGCTATATCATCCACAGAGGTAGAGTACATGGGAGTTGTTAATGCAGCTACTGAAGCTATTTGGCTTCAGGAGATTCTTTCTGAGTTTGGCATTTCCATCAGGCAGCCCACCATCATTTATTATGACAACCAGAGTACCATTCAGATTTGCAAGAATCCAGTTCAGCACCAGCGGACCAAGCACATAGAGATTCACATGCATATCATTCAAGAGCTTATTCATAGTCAGGTCATTGACTTGATATTTTGTCAGTCTTCAGAGTAGGTTGCAGATATCTTCACCAAACCTTTCATCGAGAGCAAGTTCATTCACCTACGAGCTCTTTTTGGGTTGTGGTCTACATCTGCAGCAGCATCATCTTCAAGGGGGGCCTTCTAGCCTCTTCTTTCTTTTATGTCTCTCTTTTGGGGGGGGGAGTTTTTTCCTACGGGTTTTCTCTTTTTCTCTATCTTATGGGAGATTGCATTTGTACATGGGTACCTCATCAGGCCTAGTTGCCGGGACCCATTTTTTATTTCCACACTGCCCACATAAGTTGCACTTATGGGGGGTATTAGTGTAGGTTTTTATTTTTCCCTATTTATTAATTAGGGAATATCATATATTTGTGCATACATGGAGTTTTCCTACATTCGTGGAATAGACTAGCTTATGTGGAGATTGTGTGTCATATTTGTGTCATAAGGTGTCATAAGAATGGCATAAGATACTCCTATTCTGAGTATGGGAGTTATTTCTCTATTCTTAGCACCTTGTCACCACCTTTTTGGAGGAGTCTATTCTTGGGGTGCTTTGACCACTATTTGTGGAGGAGTTACTTACTAGCTCTCCTATATGTATTCTTCATTTTGGCCATTTCATGTTGAATAATCAGATTTTGGTTTTCTCCATTTTTGTCTTGTGCAATTTATCTTCTTGTTATTTTCAAATTGCTTTAGCATCTTGTGATGTGCACTTGCTTCAACTTGTGTGATCACGTCTCCATTGCACTCGCATAATCTAGATTCTGGCAACAACTCTGATAGGATATGAAGGCATGGTTCACTTGAGAAAAGAAAGATTTCCTATTATAACATATAACAAGTTTAAAATGAATAAGTTGTGACCATGTAAAATTCTAAAAAGACATGATTCGTGAAATGACTATGATGTGGAATTACCAAATGGAGTTAATATTTCACCTGTAATTAACATTCTTGATTTAATAGAATAACATGAAGGAGACAATGAGTATGGACCAATAAAAGAATTATGGAAATTTCTATCAATTACTTTACAGAAAGAAGAGATAGAAGAAATCCTAGATAGTTATGTCGGCAGATGTACAAGAAATAGGAAATATTAAGAATAATTGGTTGAATGGAAAGGAAGGCATTTTGAATATTCATCATAGTTATTCAAGGCAAAGGTTGACTGTTTTGGTTTTCCTCAAACACTCGAGATATGACTAGGTCACCTCTCAAAATTACATTGGGTGTTTGATACAGGGGCATCCAAGGTGAAAGGTCATTCTTGCATCACCCCTATATATATACTAGGTTGTTTTGAATTTTATTTTGGTAAGCTTCTTAGTTACTTTGGAGCATAGTTTTAAGTTTCTAGTATTTTAAGACATAAATTTTGCTAAAGGATAAATATAGTAACCTATTATTTTTAGTGAGCATGTATTTGTTCATGTATGGACATGAAATTTACACAAAGATACGAAATTGAAATGTAAATCATTTTGTGAAATAATTATCTCAAAGTATTTTCCCACCAAAGTGGAGCATATAATTTTAGGTGAAGAGAATGATGAGTTTCTAAGAAAACTTGCCAATTTTGAGCATGCTTATCTAGGAGAGGATAATGATGAATTTATAAGGAAACTTATCAATTTTGAGTGTGGTTATATAGGAGAGGATAATGACAAAGAAACTTAATAAGTTATGTTGCATTCTTATCCACAATTTAATTAGGTCACATTTGGGCAAGTTTCGAAATATAAATTAAAAATGGAAAAAGCAAGATCTAAGAGAATATTGGGCAAGTGAATAAAGATGGGGACTAATTATTTTTTCCAACTCATGTCACATTTTAACAAATCAAAGAATCTTGATTTTGGCACCACTCTTGGGCTTATTGTGTATATATACACCATGTTTTAATTTTGGGAGGATCTTTTGGTCATTTGAACAAATTCTAAGACTTGGCAGTTCAGTTTTGTTAGTGCAGATTATTGCTCCATCTTAAAAGAATTTTGACAAGTTTAAAATATTCATTATGGTGATACAAACATGTTGTTTTAGTATTGTATTTTCTAATAATAAATGATGCTTTATTTATTTCTTCACATTTTTATGTGAGAATCTCTGTTATTGTATAGTGTTTGTGAAAGGTGGGTGGAGTAGCCCTTCGTCGAGTTTTATTTCATGATTTTTTTTTGGCTTATATCAGTCCCTTTGGATTTTTTTATCGTGCGTATGTGTGTGTTCATATTAAAAAATGGTAGCGTTGTGCTATTTTCTCATTCTCTATGTTTATATATAGTTCCCAAAATAGTTTTGTGGTTGTGTTCTTTTTTCTTTTTCCCTTTCTAGTTTTTCTCCTCCTCAAAAGAAAAGAGGGATTAGTGAAGATAAAAAGTCATGAGACGTATAGAACAAATGCTATGGTTTGTGAAGGAAACCGTGTCAAGGGATGACAGGCATTTCAAAGTAGACCCATTTTCTATACTCACACTCTCTTCCCAGAGGTCAAATACAAGGTTAGAAAATTAACCCTGGCCGCATTGAAAGTAAAGGAATTAATAAGATAAGAAAGTGATGTGATTCAAAAAATAAATAGCTTTAGTGCAAGGCATATGAATGTAGACAGATTTTGTAATGTCAAAAGAATTTTTATTATTATGGAGTTTTTATTTATTTTTATTTTTCTTTTTTTCTTTTTTCTTTTTTTTTTTGGTTGGGGGCGGGGTTTTGTGTACTTTTTAATTTTTTTTGGGTAGACTTCAGATATAAAGTTAGAAAATCAAAAGAATTATTGAAGATAAAAATATAAATAAAGATAAAAAGTGATGAGACATAAAATAAATGGATATGATTTATGTACGAATTAATTTTTTTTAGTTTTTTTCCTCTTTTAAAACTTATTAATTTTTTTGAAGAAGTCAAATACAAGATTAGAAAATCAAATTTCATGTTAGAAGTAAAAATATTAATAAAGATAAAAAGCAATGACACAAATAAAATGAATAACTATGATTTATGTAAAAAAACTATATAAAAATGCAAAACATCTCAAACTAGATCCACTTTATAGTATTAAAGAATTTTCATTATTTTGATATCTTTTTCTCTTTTTTTTTGCGTTATTCTTTTAATTTTTCTTAACTTTTTCGTCTTCATCAATCTTTCTTGATAAATCAAAAATAAAATTAGAAAATCAAACCTCTTATTAAAGATAAAAGGTATTAGAGATAAAAAAAATTAATAAAAATAAAAATAAAAATGAAGAGACATAAAATGAAGACGCCCAATAATTCCACTTGTAATATTTTCACTTTATCCCGTTCACACTTTGTTTTCGTGCTTATTTCAAAAATACTATTAGAGAGAGATTTTGTATACATATTTCTTTACCTTTCGATATCGTGGAGTGCAGAGTCATCAATTCAATGGAAGTTTGCTTTCACATAGGTGATTCACCTTTTTTTTTTTCATAAATCTTCCATGGATGTAGTCCATGGCATTTTTCCTTTCAAAATGAAAAAATTATGTTCAGACTTATTCAGGTACTATTGAAGTTTTGAAATTGATAGAAGTATTGAGGTTTATTGTGAAAAAAATATATACACTATATTTATGTGGTGTTCATTTTTTTTCGATTTAATTGATGTTATGTTTCTTAATATGTTTTTATATGGTTTCAATTTTTAAATTTAATGTTGAATTTGGAGTGTCTTTATTCTATACTGTATTAACAGTATGTGTATTTATATTAGTGTTTAATTTTATTTTATGATTATAATGTCAAATTTTTGAATCGGATATGTAATTAATTAACATTTCAAAGTTTATAGGTATTAGATTTTGTAGTAATTTATAATATTTAGTAGTTAAGTAAATATATTGGATACATGTTTACTTTTATTATTATTTTAAATAGGTTATTTATTTATATATATAACTTGTGTTGTATGGGAAAAATAAAGCAAAATGATTTATGTATATGTATATGTATACATCATGCATTCAAATATATTTAAAATAAACTTAAAAAAATATTTTTTTAAGTTTCAATATTGATATTTAAAAAATTATTAGATTTGAATATATTATGTGCAAATAATATTTATAATTTATGTTTGTTAAGAAAATACTCAATATATTAACTTCGTTATATATATATATATATATATATATATATATATATATATATATATATATATATATATATATATATGCATTATTCAAAAATAAAAATAATTGTTGGGATTAACAAAACGTTAATAGATAAAAATTATAACAAATGATATTACACTCTTTCAAATTTTCTGAAATGCATGTCAGGACACAGTTACTCTGAGTGATGGGCAAGACTTACCTAGAATTAAGTTCCTCTTCATCATCTTCATCAGCTTATTTTTATTGTGAGGATACTACCGAATCCTTATTATGTAAATACTGAAAAGAACCTACTTTATTTGATTGAACATGATCCTAAAGCTTTGAGGATTCTCTGTCACATTCTGAAAATAAATCTTCCAAATACATGCCTACTCCAAGCTCCTTCCTGCTGAGAGGAGAGAGTTGATCTAAGGTAGTCTTGGAAAACTCTCATTTCGTGCCCAAAACCTCAAATAGAGGGCTCTTCGCTTCAATATTTTCCTTTAAAACTGGAAAAACATCCTTAGTTGGAACTAAAGGAGACATTTTTTCCTTATCAAGACAAGATGAATCATGCTTTTATGAATTGTTAGTAACCAAGATAGAGGATTCTTTTAGGGGTTCATAACCAAACTCAGGGGAATATCCACAGGGTTTAGCAAGTTTCAAAAAATTGCTAAGTCATAATTTGGGCACCCAATCTTCCTTACCCACTTTCTTAAAATAGTAGAACCCAAATCTAAACTGAAAGTCCTAGGACAAATTGCCACTTTATGCCCACATTGATTGCACTTAAAACATCTAAATAAAAAACCTTTCATAGTTAACAAATTGAGTCCACAAACCAAAGGAAGACCTAATCTCAACTGAGTGAAAGAAGGGTTTAGAAAAAACATCCAAAATACACACCCTAAAAAATTATTGGTGCGCTACTTGATCTTGATTAAATTTAACAAAGTTTTGAAGCTTTTTAACTAGCTATCAGAGCAAAATAGGATCACTCAGAATTAAGGGAGAATTATACGATCTGATCCATACCAAGACATTTAAAATAATTAATGTAGGGATAAAATAATAGGACCCAAGGGAACATAAATATACCTTGCTTGCCCAAAATCCAAGGGCCACTATTCCAAACTAACTCTTTATCTTCCACATGATGAAAAAGAATCAAGAAAAAACCATTCGAAAGTAGAGACATTTTTACCTCAAATAGCTTAGGATAGACTTCTTTAGCCCAGATGAAAAACTTCTCCCATGAAGAATGCTACCCCATACATCTATAAATTAGAGATTTATAGTCAATATCCAAATCAAAGCTTGATTAGTTTCATTAGGAACCTCCAACACTATAGAATTATTAGAAAACATAAAAGGCACATTTACAAAATACCAAGTTCATAATTACTTAATTTCTCCTTCAATCCTCTCCTTTGGGCTTGCCACAACCATTGAAATAGTTTTAATCAAGTTATCCTCACCCAAACCACTCTTATAAAAATCATGAGCCTCTACCTTATCACTCTAAATATGATGTGAGAATAAACAAGGGTTTAAATTTTAGATTCTCACCTTGCATAAGTCATTACAACAATGATAGGGATTTTGATTATTGCTGCATTCTAAAAACACTCAATCATGATCCTCAAAATCCCTAGAATCTATCTCCACTCTTCTTAATGACCCAAAGCCTCCATCCTTCTCTAAGCCTTGGCCTAATCATTTGCCCTTCCCACTATTTCCTAATAGAACCTATACCTTCCCTTTGTTAATCATAGCTTTCCTTATCCCATATACATCACCCTCCATAAACTTCTAGTTTCCTTGCTCTCTAACTTCATTTTCTATCTCCCATTCACACTGAACCCTACTTCCTTTCTTCCACTCCATCATCGCTAATTTTTAAACTTCACCCATCATCAAATATAACATAATCTTGATGTATGTGTTATTATATTGAAAAAATTAAAATGCACCATTATAGAAGGTACATATTTAATTTAATATACACATTAGAAATTATGTATCGAAGTAAATGTACACTTTCTTGAAGTGATACATTTATTTATTTGTATCATTACTTTTCTCTATGTTAATGATGGTCTTTTTGATATTTGTCCTTTATCCTAGGTATCATTTCATTTTTAAACATTCATATTTTTATTCCTCTGAGGTGACATACTCATTCAATTATTTCTCAGTCTCATATAGGAAAAATTGTTTTTTTAAATTATAGTAAAAAAATCCTTTATTTTAATGTTAGTTTCTATAGATTTAACATTTCTTGTTTCTAGTATTTGGTTTAGAAACATTGATATCAACATGATAAAATGCTACACCTTTAACCAAATATGACAATTTTTTTCTCAAAGGAGACATTGAAACAAAACCTTTTAATGTAAATATTAGAGATATGTCCTATCCACTCACTTTTAATCATAGAAATATGTCAGAATGTTTCCCTTTGTAACAAATTATATTTGTAAACATGTATTTTGAAAAAAATCAATGCTCTTGTCTCCCTCAAAGAGATTCAATAAGGACACATTGTGCAACTTATCAAATTCCAATTTATAGCAATAGAAGATGAAATGTAAATTTATATTTTCTATCCTTTGGTGAATTTTTATTTTTATGTTCTTCCTCTTCCTTATCCTTTTTGTCTTTTGTTTTTTTATTTTCCTTTATTTCATTTTTTTATAGTTTTCTATGTTGCTAATGCCTCAACTACTTTCTGTTTGGCCATGGTGTCTTCTTGAGATTTTTTTCTTAGCCTTAGCCTTTTTTTTCATGGTCTCTTCTTTATCCTTTTATCTTCTCCTCTATTGTGATTTCTTCTTCACTTATCTTTTTACATTTTTTATTTTTTTTCCTTTTCTTTTTCCTCCTTTTGTTTCTTTTCTTCTTCTTTTGACTTAGTTTGTGTTGCCAAATGTTTCACCTTTACCAGTGCTTCTATGAGTTCTTTTTGTGCCTAGGCCAATCTGATGGTAGTAATTTTTTTAGGGTTTCTTATTCTTCACCCTCTATGTTTGGTAATGCTTCTTCTATGACCTTTGTATCTAAGATGTCAATAGGTGATTCTTCTTGGATCAGGTCTAATTTTGTTGTCTGATATTTTCCACTATTTATATTTTGTGTTTGTTTCTTCTTAGATGTCATATCTTTGGTTCATAGATATGGATGTGTTTATTATTTTTGTGTGTGGAAAAACCTGATTCATGTGGGCCCAATGTCTTTCCCAACTGAATTTATTTTATTTCCCTTTTGAGATGCATTATTCATTCCATTTGGTGCATGGTGAGTAATTTCCTACTTTTTTATGGATGAGCTTCAAATTGGAACTTGACATGTTTCCCCTAAATTTTACTTGATTCTTCAGGTACCATCGATTATTCTTGGTTTGCCTTTGCTTCATCTTCCTCTTTTTGAGAATTTTGTTTTATGTTTTTCCTTGAATTTAAGAAACTGACTCCTCTATATTATAGTTCATGTCATGTTGACCAGATTTTTTGAATACTTTTGGAAATGATTAGGATGATTTTCTTGACATGTTCATTGAAAAATTCATATTGAAGGGGTGGATCGATCTTGATACATGGGATATATGTTTAGATGAAGAGGTATTCAGTGGTGGAAAAAAAGTTAATTTTTTAAATTAAATTTGGTAAAAATTTGTGTGAAAATTATGTACCATTATCTCAATATTTTTTGCAAATCATCTCCCCAAGTAAGCACAATGGTAACTTGTTCCACGATCATGTTATGAAAAAGTTTTTTTTTAATCCTATGGTTTTATCTTTTCCCCATTCTAATTTTCCATTTATGATTGGGAGAGTGCTTTTTTAGGACATTGCTATGTAGGAGTAATAGAGATCCATAATAGAAACGATGCTTAATTTTATTCATTTTATGCATGTTAGCATTTAAATTATCCAAGAGTCCATGGAAGAGGTTATATATGAACTTCATTGAGATCATATCAAAAACCACTATTGCGATCTTAAAACTCACGAAATATTACCTAGATTTGTGTAATATACTTTTTAGGCCACTACCTTTAATGTGTATCTATAATGGTATTATGTATAGTTGTTATGTTGACATTATGTTTGGTCTGAGTTGCCTTTAAGTAATTGTCAACATCTTTGCCTTTAGAGGAACCATTCCTCTCATATTTATGAATTAATTTTCCTTTGTTCATCAAGTTGGTTACTCTTTAGATGTCATGTGTGGTAATAAAATAAGGTTGATATAATAATAAAATTCTATTATTCACATGGTTGATTAGAATTCAGATTGTGCTTTCTGCAAGCATAAAGTAGGGAAATATTTCCCAAACATCAAACTTCATTTGTGGGATGGATTTTGTTTTGGAGTTATAATCCTATGTATTCTATTGTGGCATCTGATGTATGAGTTCTACTCAATCTATTTATATACAGGTGTGGTTGATTTATTCCAAATGTGTATGGATGTATTTCAACATGTCTTTTAAGTGTGTAACATCATCTGATAATTTTGAGAACGCTCCTTTAGGATCTAAGACTATTGATTTAGTGGTTAAATACTTTGCCTTAGGTATCATGAAGTTTTTAGGGTTAGGGACATGTCGGGTGACCATTTTTATTTCTCTGTTATTACTATAGATCACTCAAGTAGAAATGGCACTTGAATAATTTTGGAAGAGTTTAGATGCTTAGAAATATTTGTGAAGTGGAAAGAGATGAGGTATAAATTTTATAGAGTTTTAAGTAGTTTTGAACGTGATGGTGGAGTGGATATAGATATTTGGTAAATTTATTATTGATTGTGCATGTTTTTGTTGTTATTGAGCTAATTATCTTTCATGGTTAGATGGGACTTAAAAGCATATTGTTCACCCTTTCAATCTTAACAATTCCCAATTGATTACTTTATATTTTGTCTTATCGTACATATGATGTCTATTTGATTGATGATCCACTTGGAATTTTTTATTATTTGGTTTGATGTATTTTTATTGGTTTTACATTTGATTTCATTCACATATCTGCCTAGGGAGTTGTAGCCAATCAACTTACCTATTTTGATTAAGTGTTTGGCATCTGATGTCATGACATATCTAATAGATTTTTCCACCCTTGATCACTTTTATTGGTGGGATTTATAGTACCAAACACTGATATTATTTATAGGTTTTCAACATGGGTTTGTTTTTTCTTCTCCTCAAGTCGTCTTTTACCCATTTTTAACTTGGGATTTTCATTTTTAGTTTTATTTTTAGTTTTCACTCAATCTATCATTTATCAATTTTAATCTTGGGATTTCTCTATTTTACTTTTAACTCAAGCCATTGTTTACCGATTTTCAACTTGGTGTATATATATATATATATATATATATATATATATATATATATATATATATATATATATATATATATATATATATATATATACCAAGTTGAAAATCGGTAAACAATGGCTTGAGTTAAAAGTAAAAAAGAGAAATCCCAAGATTAAAATTGATAAATGATAGATTGAGTGAAAACTAAAAATGAAAATCCCAAGTTAAAAATTTCATTTTTAGTTTTATTTTTAGTTTTCACTCAATCTATCATTTATCAATTTTAATCTTGGGATTTCTCTTTTTTACTTTTAACTCAAGCCATTGTTTACCGATTTTCAACTTGGTGTATATATATATATATATATACACACCTCAAGTTATCATTTTTTTATTTTTTACCTAGTATTTTTTAAATCATTATTTTATTATCCATGGTATTTATTCTCATTATGCAGCATTGTATAGTTTGAGGTAGGCTCCATTTACAAAACCTTGTTATTCAAATCATGTAAGTGTTATTAGTTTCATCACTTCTATTAGTAGTATGTTTTAATAATATATAGTCGTAATCATCAAATTTTAAATTTTACATATATCTTGTACTTATTGTCATATAGTGACACATAATCCCATTCCTAAAATTACTATTTTTTTAATGGCAGTCATGCAAAGATTTTTGGAAATGTTTTTTTGGGTTTAATTGTATGCCATGATAAATATTTTCTCATCTAAGTTCTCTTATTGAATGAGGCATTTATGTATTGATTTGTCTTAATTAATCTAGAATGTCATTGTTATTTTTAAACTGGGTATTACAAATTCCATTGGCACCATGACCTTTAATCGATATACCAACTAGAACATGAAGTATTTTTTGATCCATTTATATTTAGTACAATATACTTATAATACTATAGGTATCATTAATTCCTAGTCTATGGCATTGAGATTACATATTTTTGTAAGTAATTTTTCCAAGACTTTATACAAAGCTTCCACTATCCCATTAGATTTTGGGTGATATGGAGTGATTTTATTATGATTAATTATTTTATTTTGGGATTGACAAAGTGTTTTCCTTTATTGCTAGAAATACTCAGTGGGTAACCAAACTACATAATGATATTTTCATATTGATTTGGGTAGTTGTTTTGATGGTAATAATTTAGTGGGTATGGATTATACCCATTATGTTAAATATTTCATCTCGATGACAATAAACCTATATTGAGATAATATTACCATAGGATTTATTGCAACAATGAAATTAATAGCCCATTTCTAAAATAGTAACAAGGCAATAACAATTATCAAGTGTATCTCATCTTGTGCATTTGGTTTCCACACTCACTAAAAAATATCACATTTACATGCATAAATGTGTGTGTCTCTGAATATTATGGTCCATGATATACCTACCATCAATATTTTCTTCGTAATTCCTTCATTTCCATTGTGCCCACTATCAATTCCTTCAAGAGCCTCTTATAAGATACTTGTGTGTTGTAGTCATATAAAATGTCAAAATTAGTAAGCTTGAGTGTGGCTTGTGACACCTAGCACATAGGTCCCTCTTGCATGCTCTCTTGACCCTTATAGACACCTTTTTGATTATTCCCAATCATCCATATATTTTTAAAACTTGATTCTAGCTCACCTAGGCTGCATTTCCTATGTTAATTCCATCCCCTTAAGTCTCACACTTGTAGGACAAGATTTTCCAACTTGGACTATAACATCAGACCCTATGGTGTCTTATTTTGGCACTCCTATCCAATTGCATTTTAGGCTCCAATGGTTATTTGATTTTGATTCCTATCCTTCATCTTATCAGCCTAGCATGAATACATTTAACCCATGACCAATAGATCCCTATAGAATCCCATTCAAAGTTCATTTAGAAGGGGGTTGGAAAATATTACAAAAAGTGCAAGAATAAAATTAAAAACATTGAGACAACTTTCCTTATTCTTTGCATATAGCCATATAATACAGTTTAAAAGCATATTCAAATCCTCGCACTAGTCCCTAACCACCTCAAAAAGACATAGTTTAGCATTTTTACATCTACATTCACTATTGCATAAAGCACATTTAAGTGGGAGAAATACATATGGCTTGATCCCTCTTCAGAGTATTGGTATGTATGAAGTGTGTCCACACAAGGGGTATGGATTGACATTCAATGCATCTTACACACACTAACCCCCTTTCTTTCTCAAGTTTGATCAAAGCACAATGGAGTCTAGGGTTTGAATATTAAATCAACTCTATAAGGAGTTATATAGGCTTTCAATAGTTAATATTTCACAGAAAAGATCACATAGGGACATTAAATAAAACCCAAAAAAATTAGGTCTCTATGACCAACTTGGACAATAGCAGTAAAAAAAGACAACAGTGTCAAAACTTAGGCTATCCTATTTTGGTGCTCCTATCCTTTCACAAAATGAAATATAGATCCTAATTTGTGACATTATCTTAGTCCTAAATAGTGAATATCAAACCTTGTAATAGCTATTTCAATTCATTTTAAGCCAAGTCTTATTTTCTCCATATTTATTGCTATTTATAGAAAGGTTAAAAATATAGTTAAATTATACGAATAAGTGGTTAAATTATTGAAATATTATTTAATGATTTAGTCAATTTAGACCCTTAACTAAATTAGTAATAATATTTTAATATTTCTAAAAAAATTAAATCATTTGGTGAACCCGACTTACTTCGTTTGGACATAAACCCCTAGAAACCTTAGGGAAATTTTCTTCCTAATTTTTCCAACATTTTTCTAATTTTTTACATGCATATTTAAATTATAAATTCAAATTAATTTTTGATATTCCATACTAATTTTAAAAAATCATTTTCTTCCAAATCGTAGTTGTATATACTAGGTCCCTTTAAATCAAGATTTTTTCTAATAATTTTATAATTTTATACCTACATATTTAAATTAAAAAAATTCATTTTATTTTAAAATTACATAGTAATTTTTAAAAAAATCATCATTTTTCAAAGCCCTAATTGCATATACTAGGTCTCATCATTTTTTAGGTATTGCCTTACATCTAAAATTAGATTTCACATAAAAACAAAAATGGATCTCATCTTTAAAAATATTTGTTGCATTTCTTGAAAATAATAAGGAGACCATACTCAGTCCTATCATGTACATGAATGATGAATTTTACCATATGTTAATACAAAGCTTCATTCTTTCCCTTTCATACTTAATGTTCATAATATGAGAAGATATTAAGAAATTTATTGTTAAATGTATTAATATCCCTCTCATTCAAAGTAATGTTTACCTATATTTAATACAAGGTTTCATTACTTACTTTCTATCTCTCATATGCAAAAAATTTCAAGTTTATATTTCTATACATATTAGACATAGCATAGCACATGTAAAAGTTTTTTTATGCATTATTACACCATTTCATGCTCTATATCCCTTGCTTTCTATCTCTCATATGAAAAAAATTTCAAGCTTATCTTGTTAAACATATTAGAAATATCATATCACATATCAAAGTTCTTTATGCATTAATGCACAATTCCATGCTCATTATTCCTTGTTTTGTATCTATCATGTGGAATGTTCTTTATAATCATATTTCTATAAAACTTATAACTCCAATTACATGCATTTCATCTCAAATACATGGTTTCTACCTAGAGGATCCATTACATAAGCTAACAACCACCTGTCAAGTTTCAATGTCATATCTTATACATAGGAAACAATTTCCTTCTCTTCCTCTCCCCTAAGAGGGTGATAGATACTTTCCCTCTAACAAGGTCCATGCTATCACCCCTCCAAAAGTTGAGGTATCTTATACTACTATTATTAATGTATACATTCAGCCTATATCTTCTTCAAACCCTCTTCAACATATCTTCTTACCTTGATTTCTAGCATATTTACATGCTTTCCTTTTTTTTTGCTTAGCTAGATGTGATTGCATTTTTATGTTCATATTTGATATCTTGTGTGTGACTTAGGACATTTTCCAATGTCCTTTTTTGTACTCTTCTATGTGCCTATGGCCCTTGTGTCAACCTTGCTTGTTTAAAATTTATCTGTATGTGCCATTTGAACATGCCTTGTATGCTTACTTTTCAGTTTGAGTGACATGTGCCCATGTCCCTTATTTTCTTGACCCCTTGGCCACTTTTATATGTTTCTTTCTTCTTACCTTGCATTCTTGTTTTCTTCTCAATTTTTTGCAATACCATGATCCACATTATGCATTCTCTTACTTTCTTGGATGTCATGATGGACATCATGTTCCCTCCCTCTTTGACAACTAGAAACAAACAACTAACTAGACTTCAAGTTTCAATTAACTATATTGCACATTTTACTACATTGTTACATCTATCTATGCATACCCCTATTGATCTAACAATATCTCATATAAACCATGCTATATCTTGAGATACCTTGTCGATTATCATTACTATATCATGTATTTTCATAGTATAACACACTTGTAGGGCTCTTTTTTTTAGGATAGTCATTGCAGGTTCTTCATTCATAGCCTCAAAAGATGGGGCAACAAATAGGGGTTTTATCACAAATATTAGAGCCTCTAACCAGTAAGAAATTAGCTTTTAAAACACCTACAATAATAACTAGATTTCAAACTAGGTAGAATAGACCAAACAGATAGTGACAATTATAGCATAGTCTTCAGAATCAACACAAGATAAGAGTGTCAAGTTTGGACTATAGCATCAAACAACATAGTGTCCTATTTTGGTACTCCTACCCAAATAGTAAAAAAACTAAATTTTCCAAAAATAGATAAAAATGTAACACCAATTATAGTTTTATCAGCAACAATTTAATTTTGAATTAGTAGTTTTAATACCATTTTTCTTAGAAAATCTAGATATAGGGGACATCATGTGCACAATGATGGTTCTTGCTTCCAATTTTAGATATGGCAGTTGGTATAACTTCTAGATCAGAATCCATGTTATAGACACCAATGATTTGGGGCAAAGTGCACAACACATTTGCTTTCTTTTTTTTGAGTTTAATACATTACCTAGGCATTATCAATAGTTGTGTGCCTTATTCTATCTACAAGTAGTTAGCATCATTCTTGAGTGGCTTCCACATAAGTCTATTGTTTAGTTTTAGTGTGGCTTTAATACAAGCCTAATCTCCACCTTTTTTGAGTGGCCAAGAATGACCTAGTTTCCAACACACATTTGGCTATTCATGCCACATTATCAGATTACATAACATTCATGGGCTTCAAAATCCATCTCATATGACACACATTCATACTAGTATCAGTTCATAACTTCACTTCATGGGGAAATGATGGAGCCAAAGGAGTAGTTAGCCTTTGTATTATTGAGCCACCTACTCAGAGGGATTGGACACATAGTCTAAACATCGATAAACACACAAAAGATCACGTATATTGACTTAGTGGTAAATGATGGAGCCAAAGGGCCTACCTTTGAATTCTTGAGACACTCTTGGGGAATTGAGCACTCGGCTCCATTTATGATATTACTCTTGGTATAATGTCGTTCTACATTCACACTCAACACCACTCATCATCGCAATAGGTTTTGTATTGGTTCATGTACCTAGTGAAGTGTATTTGTTCCTTTCCCTTCCTCTCTCTTTTACAATCGAATTATAAGGTGTTTTTTTATTATAAGTAATGCATGATCTATGATAAGAATCAAGGAAATAAGATTTTTAAAATTGTGTCTATGTGTAAGTATAGGATGTTTCCATTGAATTATAGAGATCATATTAATAGTCTTTTAAATATGGCATATGAATATAAAATTTGGTTATGGCATCTTAGGTATGGACACTTAAATTTTCAAAGTTTTAAGTTACTAATATCACAATAATTAGTTTATGGTTTACCAAAGTTTGAAGAATATAAAAGTATGATATTTGTAGTGCATGAAGGGCTTATCATCCACTTCAATTGATTCACTCTGATATTTGTGGTCCTATGCAAATAAAAAGTCTGGGTAAGTCATCATATTTCATTACATTTATTGATGATTATTTAGGAAAGAGTTGGGTTTATTTTTTGAAACAAAAAACTGAATAATTTGATACATTTAAGAGATTTAAAGCCCTTATAAAGAGTTAAAGTGGTAATAGAATGAAGTGTTTAAGGACTGACTATGGCGTTGAATTCTGTTCAAATGATTTTTTGATTTATTTTATTTTGAATGGCATCAAAATGCAAGGAAAATGTTAAAAATAAAGGGATTGAACAACTCTTTTTAGGTTGATGTAGTTGTTACAACAATAGATATTCTCAATCAAAGTCCCACTAGTGCACTTGAAAAGATGGCCCCATATAAAACGTGGTATGAAAATAAGGCTAATGTCAAAGTTTTCAAAGTTTTTGGTTGTTAGCTTATGTTCATGTAGTTGATCAAAAAAAAAATAAATTATATCCAAAGAGTGAGTCTTTTATTTTTGTTGGGTATAGTGAAAAAAGCAAAGCTTATAGGCTTTATAATCCTATCACTAATAGTGTACTTATGTGTATAGATGTTATTTTTAATGAAGGGGGAGTGTATGGTCATAATAAATATAAAGACAATATTGAGAAGTCAATCTATTTTTATTGATGTTAATTATGATGAAATTACTAATGAGCATGCCACAAGTACTTCAATTCCAAGTTATAAAAGTCCATTAAGTATCCCCTCATCGAAAACATATATTCCAAGAATAGTTCAAGTTTCAAGTACAAGTCCATTAAATAGCCCTTCATCTAGTGCATGTATTCCAAGCACATCTCCAACTTCAAGTCCTAGTTCTTCAAGGAAGGTAATAAGCTTGAATGAAATTTATTATCATATAAGAAGCCAAACACATGATGAGTTTCAAAGAGGTGGGATAGTAAAATATGCTTTAATTACATAATCTGATTTTGAACCATCATGTTTTGAATATGCATGTTCTAATGATGTTTGGGTAAAATAAATTGAATAAGAGATAGATTCTATTCAAAAATATTATACTTGGGATATTATAGAGAATCTATATGACAAGAAAAAGATTGGTACTAAATGGATCTACAAGACTGAGTGCAATAGTTATGGAAGTGTTGAAAGACACAATGCAATGTTAGTTGCTATGGGCTTCACACAGAGGTATGGGATAGATTATGAAGAGACATTTGCACCAATAATAATACAAGAGAATATTATAATGATGATTTCATTATAAGCTCAAAATAAATGGAACATACATCATATGGATGTGAAAAGTGCCTTTTTGAATGGGAAGTTAGAAGAACAAGTCTATGTATAAAAACTACAAGGTTCTAAAGTGAAAGGTAAATAATGTCAGTCTATAAGTTGAAGAAGGTTTTGTATGGACTTAAACAAGCACCCAGAGAATGTTATGTAAGGATTGATGGATATTTTTAGTAGAATGGATTGATAAGAAGAAAAAGTGAGCCTAATCTTTACTAAAAACAATAAGGTAATAATATTCTTATTATAAGTTTGTATGTTGATGATTTGTTGTATATGGGAAAAAATTCTAAGATGAAGGATGAATTCAAAAAATTTATGATGAATGAATTTGAAGTGAAATATTTAGGTCTCATGAAATACATTTTTTGGATGGAGGTTCATCAATGTAAATATGATGTCCTCATTTGTCAAACAAAGCATGTAAATGATATGTTGAAGAAATTTAATATAGTTGATTGTAAACTAGTCTCTACTCCAAATGATCATGGAGTTATGATATGTAGAGAAGATGGTGTTGAAAGAGTTGATGAGATAACTTACATAAATATTGTTGGAAGCTTAATGTTTCTAACTCATAGAAGACCAAATATTACTTATTCAGTTCCTTTTGTATCAAGATATATGTTTGAGCCATCTAAAATTCATATGAATAAAACCAAGAGAATTTTGGGGTATGTGAACGGTACTATTAGATTTGGTATTCATTATTATGCTACTAAAAATTTTGAACTTTTTAGTTTTAGTGATTTTAATTGGGGAGGTAGCTTATATGACCTAAATTCATCATCTGGGAATTATTTTTTACTTGGTTCTAGTTTGGTTACATGGAGTTCAAATAATCAAAGTTTAGTTACTCTTTAATCTACAAAAGCAATATATATTACAGTCACTTCAGCAGGTACACAAGCATTGTGGCTCTGAAAGGTTCTAAAAGAAATTGGGTACAAATAAATTCATCATATAGTGATTTTTTGTGATAATGTAATTGCTATCAAATTAGCCAAGAATCTAGTGCATCACAATAGGTCAAAGGATTTTGATTCGAAGTATCATTTTATTCGAGATTTAGTTCACAAAAAAGATGTAGAATTGAAGTATATAAATATACAAGAACATGTTGAAGATATCTTCATTAAAAATAATGCAAAAGTTTAGTTTTTGAAACTTCGAAATCAAATTGTTAGTTCACTCAACATCAAGGGGGATAATGTTGGTTAATTGGTATTGAGTCCTAGTTCTACAATATCTTCAATTATCCAAAAATCATGCAATTGATTTAATAACTAGTTAATATTAAGTTAATCTATTTTTAAAATGAAGCCTTAGAAAGGATGGAAATAACTTTAGTTTATATTTCATGCAAGTTGTTATTTAGATAAATTTATAATATTTTATTTATTTATTAGAAACACATGTTCACATGCAATTGAATAAATATATTGTAATTGATCTCTATTATAATGAAGAATGATTTGAATAATTTGAAAAAGTAATTTTTTTTCTGGATATTTTGTATTTCTTCTGATTTATTCTTATTATACATAATGCATATATTTTACCTGTGAGTTTCTTATTTTTTTAGTTCTTTATGGACAATGGTTTATTTTTATATATTTAAAAAATTCTTCAATCCATCATTAATAGTGGAGACGTAATTCTCAATAAATAAGAACAAACATCTTGCGCTTTTCTCTGCACTACCTTAAGAGATGAAATCTGTAAATTTTAAAACACTGCAAATTTCATAAAGGAATATATGAAAGAACATTTCTATATTAGTTAGTCACAGGGTTTGATGATAATTTTAAATCCATAACAAAGCAATACATTTATTAAAGATATGAATTTAAAGTCTCTAAAGTGTGTAATGTTAAAATTCATGGATAATTGAAGGAACAATTCTAATGGATTAGTTTTCACCATGTTCTTTGTGGGATGAATAAAGTTGCAGATGTATTAGTTAATTAGGTATTAGATAATGATAAAAAAAAACATTTATGATCTTCTACCGATTTAGTAGTCGATAAAAAATTTAAAAAATCTTAGACAAATTTTAAATATTGATATGAATTAATAATGATTGTTGATATGATTAAACTTATTTTTATTAGTTAACCCTAGATTAATAGTTATTACGTCCCACATAATCCACTTTGTACAAATTGATTTTTATATAATATAATTCTTCATTTTTAAAAAAAATAAAAATCCACACACTACTATTAAAAGTATGAAAATCGCTGAAACCATAACCATTAGTTTCAAAGAGGATGTTTTGAAATCTCTTTAATATTTTCTATGATAAATGAAAATTCAATTTATGCTTCAATTAAGAAAATAAAGTCTTACAGTGTATGTAAATGTTATGAAGACTCAAATTTTGGTAATCATCAAACAAAATATAGATTTGGAAGGAGAATGCAAAATTATATATTTATTTGAAAGATATTTAAAATTTTAAAATTATTAAAATTTAATTCAAATAAATTTAATAGAATGAATATTTTTTATTATTTAATATTAAATTTAAAAAATTATGAAAATCTCATATCACATAATAAAATAAAAAAATGAATTCATTTTTTATATCTAAATTTTTTATTTTGATCTTTCATAATCCCTCTAACATTCTTAAGGCCATAAATTATAATTTTTAAATTAAAAATTAATAATGTTTATCTTTTTAAAAGTATAAAACGTATTTTAAACTATGTCTAACATGATATATCAATAATACTTCTATAAACAAAAAAAAGCCCACAAAGCAGTTCGAGATATAATGATAAATCCATGTTCTGTTTCACTAAACCCTCAACAAAATCTTTGAATCCATTTCCAATGATATAATGTATGAAAGGGATACCAACACACCACCGCCGCCCCCGTGAATCCATTTCATATATATATATATATATATATATATATATATATATATATATATATATATATATATATATATATCAGTGAAGTGTTTTGCATGTGATATATACATTGTAGAAATGAATAATAATTACTATAATTGTTTAAATATTTATTTATTAATTATTATTATTTTTTAAATTTAGCGGTTAAAAGTATAACGACTTCTATACGAGGTGGTGAATCATATGAAATTGATTTTAAAATTTTGAATGCTTTAATAAATTGATATTTATTTTTAAAGTCAAATTTTATAAAATTAATTTAAAAAAATAAATATTTTAATTGTTATATTTTTTAATAATAATAAATGATTTTTATTTAATAATGAAGTGGAATTATACTTTTTGTATTACAATTAACTTGTGATGTTCATATTTATGTATATTAATCTATTTGTTTTGAGACATAATTTAATATTAAATAGATAGATTATATAAAATCTGATGAAGTTTTGGCAAAAGATTAAGATAGAAATAATTTTACATTGTTTATTTGTTTTGAGACATAATTTAATATTAAATAGATAGATTATATAAAATCTGATGAAGTTTTCGCAAAATATTATGATAGGCATAACTTTGCATTATTTGTTTAGTTATATAATCCATTAAAAAAATATATACTACATAATTTTTTAATGTAATAGATTGATAAAATTAGGAAAACTATATATGATCCACTACAATTTAAATCTGGTATTATATTAAATAGTTGTTTCATCTATTAATTTATATAATTATCAAGTAAAAAATATTAAATTTGTTTGAAATTAATTCTATTTTTATTATTATTTTATGTTAAATATAGGAAAACATGAAAATGCATGAAACAAATAATAAATTGGTAGATATGATAACATTAACAACACCACATTTTATAAGAGAAGAAAATTTTATTAGGTTAATTTTTTTCATAAACAATTTGTATTTTAGACTACCTAGAACTCTGTCATCATAGATAAAAATGATGACAAAATATAGAATAATTTTTTTGAATGAAAGCATCGTTTCATTGCCAAATTTTAGTTATGTTGTCCTTATGTCTAGAGGTTTCATCTTTGTTTATGATAATGTCCATTATGATGAATAAAATGAATTTGGATATAATTTGAAAAAAATGGGTTTCATAGTTCTAAACCCTAAGGTAATAAATGATTGTCCTAATCATGCACATAAAAGTCAAAGAAAAAAAAAAGAAATTTTTCTTAGACAAAAATAATAGATATTGATTATACTTTTCTAGAATGTATATAACATAATTTTATTTTGATATATTTTAGGGTTGGAGGGACCCTTGCCCTATAAAAACTAAGAAAAAATCTCAAGGCCTTGCTTGAAGGTCAAAATCCAACAAGAAATATGACCAAAAAATAACCAATGATCCAACAAAACCAACACATAAAGGATATAATGATATTTTTAGATACCATTATAACATACTAAATACCTTTTAGATATTTCCCATCCAGCCAAACTGACCCATTTGAGGTAAGAAAAAGATTTCAAAAAGAATTAAATAGACCCACTAAAATATCTCTCAAGAAGAGAATCTACTACCAAAAAGCTTGCTTGCGACCAAAAAGAGTTCATCGATCCCTATTGTATAATATAGATTCTATAGTCCATTGGGATCCACTAATAATTGGATTCAAAGCCTTTAATTGAAGTCTTTCATCTTCTATCTTCTTGCCTCTTTCCTTTTTCACCCTGAAGTTTGGTTTTGTCAGGACACAGTTACTCTGAGTGATGGGCAAGACTTGCCTAGAATTAAGTTTCTCTTCATCATCTTCATCAGATTAGTTTTATTGTGACGATACTACCGAATCCTTATTACGTAAATACTGAAAATAACCTACTTTATCTGATTGAACATGAACCTGAAGCTTTGAGGATCCTCTGTCACATTTTAAAAATAAACCTTTCAAATACATGCCTACTCCAAGCTCCTTCCTGCTGAGAGGAGAGAGTTGATCTAAGCTGGTCTTGGAAAACTCTCATTATGTGCCCAAAATCTCAAATAGGGGGCTCTTCACTTCAATATTTTCCTTTAAAACTGGAAAAACATCCTTAGTTGGAACTAAAGGAGACATTTTTTCCTTATCAAGACAAGATGAATCATGCTTTCATGAATTGTTAGTAACCAAGATAGAGGATTCTTTTAAGGGTTCATAACCAAACTTTAGGGAATATCCATAGGGTTTAGCAAGTTTCTCAAAATTTCTAAGTCATAATTTGGGCACCCAATCTTCCTTACCCACTTTCTTAAAATAGTAGAACCCAAATCTAAATTAAAAGTCCTAGGACAAATTGCCACTTTATGCCCACATTGATTGCACTTAAAACATCTAAATAAAAAGCCTTCATAGTTAATGAATTGAGTCCACAAACCAAAGGAAGACCTAATCTTGATAGAGTGAAAGAAGGGTTTATAAAAATCATGCAAACTACACACCCTAAAAAATTATTGGTGCGCTACTTGATCTTGACCAAAATCCAAGGAACACTATTCCAAGCTAACTCTTTATCTTCCACAGCATGAAAAAGAATCAAGAAAAAACCATTCGAAAGCAGAGACATTTTTACCTCAAACAGCTTAGGATAGACTTCTTTAGCCCATACAAAAAACTTCTCCCATGAAGAATGCTACCCCATACATCTATAAATTAGAGATTTATAGTCAATATCCAAATCAAAGCTTGATTAGTTTCATTAGGAACCTCCAACACTGTAGAATTATTAGAAAACATAAAAGGCACATTTACAAAAATATCAAGTTCATAATTACTTAATTTCTACTTCAATCCTCTCCTTTGGGCTTGCCACAGCCATCGAAATAGTTTCAATCAACTTATCCTCACCCAAACCACTCTTAGAAAAATCATGAGCCTCTACCTTATCACTCTAAATACGTTGTGAGGATAAACAAGGGTTTAAATTTTAGATTCTCACCTTGCATAAGTCATTACAATAATGATAGGGATTTTGATTATTGTTGCATTCTAAAAACACTCAATCATGATGCTCGAAATCCCTAGAATCTATCTCCACTCTTCTTAATGACCCAAAGCCTCCATCCTTCTCTAAGCCTTGGCCTAATCATTTGCCCTTCCCACTATTTCCTAATAGAACCTACACCTTCCCTTTGTTAATCATAGGTTTCCTTATCCCATATGCATTAGCCTCCATAAACTTCTATTCTCCTTGCTCTCTGACTTCATTTTCAATCTCCCATTCACACTGAACCCTCTTCCTTTCTTCCACTCTGTCATCACTCATTATTAAACCTCACCCATCATCCAATATAACATAATCTTAATGTATGTGTTATTATATTCAAAAAATTAAAATGCACCATTATAGAAGGTACATATTTAATTTAATATACACATTAGAAATTATGTATCGAAGTAAATGTACACTTTCTTGAACATTCATACTTTTCTCTATGTTAATGATGGTCTTTTTGATATTTTTCCTTTTTCCTAGGTATCATTTCATTTTTGAACATTCATATTTTTATTCCTCTGAGGTGACATACTCATTCAGATATTTATCAATCTCATATAGGAAAAATTGACTTTTAAAATTATAGTAAAAAAATTCCTTTATTTTAATGTAATTTTCTATAGATTTAACATTTCTTGTTTCTAGTATTTGGTTTAGAAACATTGATATCACCATTATAAAATGCTACACCTTTAACCAAATATGACAATTTTTTGCTCAAAGGAGACATTGAAACAAAACCTTTTAATGTAAATATTAGAGATATGTCCTATCCACTCACTTTTAATCATAGAAATATGTCATAATGTTTCCCTTTGTAACAAATTATATTTGTAAACATGTATTTTGAAAAAAATCAATGCTCTTGTCACCCTCAAAGAGATGCAATAAGGACACATTGTGCAACGTATCAAATTCCAATTTATAACAATAGAAGATGAAATGTAAATTTATATTTTGTATCCTTTGGTGCATTTTTATTTTTATGTTCTTCCTCTTCCTTATCCTTTTTGTCTTTTATTTTTTTATCTTCCTTTATTTCATTTTATTTATTTTTCTATGTTGCTAATGCCTCAACTCCTTTCTATTTGGCCATGGTGTCTTCTTGAGCTTTTTTTTTATCCTTTGCCTTTTTTTTTCATGGTCTCTTCTTTATCCTTTTATTATCTTCCCCTCTATTGTGATTTCTTCTTCATTTCTCTTTTTACATTTTTTAATTTTTTTTCTTTTCTTTTTCCTCCTTTTGTTTCTTGTCTTCTTCTTTCCGCTTAGTTTGCGATGCCAAATGTTTTACCTCTACTAGTGCTTCTATGACTTCTTTTTGTGCCTAGGCCAATCTGATGGTAGTAATTTTTTGAGGGTTTCTTATTCTTCACCCTCTATGTTTGGCGATGCTTCTTCTATGACCTTTGTATCTAAGATGTCGATTGGTGATTCTTCTTAGATTGGGTCTAATTTTTTTGTGTGATATTTTCCACTTTTTATATTTTGTTTTTGTTTCTTCTTAGATGTCATATCTTTGGTTCATAGAATAGGATGTGTTTATTATTTTTGTGCTTGGAAAAACCTGATTCATGTGGGCCCAATGTCTTTTCCAATTGAATTTATTTTATTTCCCTTTTGAGATGCATTATTCATTCCATTTGGTGCATGGTGAGTAATTTCCTACTTTTTTATGGATGAGCTTCAAATTGGAACTTGGCATGTTTCCCCTAAATTTTACTTGATTCTTCAGGTACCATTGATTATTCTTGGTTTGCCTTTGCTTCATCTTCCTCTTTTTGAGAATTTTGTTTTATGTTTTTCCTTGAATTTAAGAAACTAACTCGTCTATATTATAGTTCATGTCATGTTGACCATATTTCTTGAATACTTTTGGAAATGATTAGGATGATTTTCTTGACATGTTCATTGAAAAATTCATATTGAAGGGGTGGATTGATCTTGATACATGGGGTATATGTTCAGATGAAGAGGTATTCAATGGTGGAAAAAAAGTTAATTTTTTCAATTAAATTTGGTAAAAATTTGTGTGAAAATTATGTACCATTAGCTCAATATTTGTTGCAAATCATCTCCCCAAGTAAGCACAATGGTAACTTGTTCCACGATCATGATATGAAAAAGTTTTTTTTTTAAATCCTATGGTTTTATGTTTTTCCCATTCTAATTTTCCATCTATGACTAGGAGAGTGTTTTTTTAGGACATTTATATGAAGAGTAATAGAGATCCATAATAGAAATCATGCTTAATTTTCTTTGTTTTATGCATGTTAGCATTTAAATTATCTAAAAGTACATGGAAGAGGTTATATATGAGCTTCATTGAGATCATATCAAACACCATTATTATGATCTTAAAACTCGTGAAATATTACCTAGATTTGTGTAATATACTTTTTAGGCCACTACCTTTAATGTGTATCTATAATGGTATTATGTATAGTTTTTATGTTGATATTATGTTTGGTCTCAGTTGCCTTTAAGTAATTGTCAACATCTTTGCCTTTGGAGGAACCATTCCTCTCATATTTATGAATTCTTTTTCCTTTGTTCATCAAGTTGGTTACTCTTTAGATGTCATGTGTGGTAATAAAATGAGGTTGATCTAATAATAAAATTCTATTATGCACATGACTGATTAGAATTCAGATTGTGGTTTTTGTAAGCATAAAGTAGGGAAATCTTTCCCAAACATCAAAATTCATTTGTGGGATGGATTTTGGTTTGGATTTCTAATCCTATGTATTATATTGTGGAATCTGATGTATGAGTTCTACCCAATCTATCTCTTTACAGGTGTGGTTGATTTATTACAAATGTGTATGGGTGTATTTCAACATGGCTTTTAAGTGTGTAACATCATCTGATAATTTTGAGAATGCTCCTTTAGGATCTAGGACTATTGATTTAGTTGTTAAATACTTTGCCTTAGGTATCATGAAGGTTTTAGGGTTAGGGACATGTGGGGTGACCATTTTTATTTCTCTGTTATTACTATAGATCACTCAAGTAGAAATGGCGCTTGAATAATTTTGGAATATTTTGGATGCTTTGAAATATTTGTGAAGTGGAAAGAGATGAGGTATCAATTTAATAGAGTTTTTAGTAGTTTTGAATGTGATGATGGAGTGGATATAGATATTTGGTAAATTTATTAGTGATTGTTCATGTTTTTGTTGTTATTGAGGTAATTATCTTTCATGGTTAGATGAGACTTAAAAGCATATTGTTCATCCTTTCATTATTAACAATTCCCAATTGATTACTTAATATTTTGTCTTATCTTACTTATGATGTCTATTTGATTGATGATCCACTTGGAAGTTTTTATTACTTATTTTGATGAATTTTTATTGGTTTTACATTTGATTTCATTCACATATCTGCCTAGGGAGTTGTAGCCAATCAACTTACCTATTTTTATAAAGTGTTTGGCATCTGATGTCATGACATATCTGATAGATTTTTCCACCCTTGTTCACATTTATTGGTGGGATTTATAGTACCAAACACTAATATTATTTATAGGTTTTCAACTTGGGTTTGCATTTTCTTCTCCTCAAGTCATCTTTTACCCATTTTTAACTTGGGATTTTTATTTTTAGTTTTCACTCAATCTATCATTTATCAATTTTAAACTTGGGATTTGTCTTTTTTACTTTTACTTTTACTTCAAGCCATTGTTTACCGATTTTCAACTTGGTATATATATATATAATTTTTCTTTTTACCTCAAGTTATCATTTATCTATTTTTTACCTAGTATTTTTTAAATCATTATTTTATTATCTGTGGTATTTATTCTCATTATGAAACATTGTATAGTTTGAGGTAGGCTCCATTTATAAAACCTTGTTATTCAAATCATGTAAGTGTTATTAATTTCATCGCTTCTATCAGTAGTATGTTTTAATAATATATAGTCGTAATCATCAAATTTTAAATTTTACATGAATCTTGTACTTATTGTCATATAGTGACACATAATCCCATTCCTGAAATTACTATTTTTTATAATGACAGTCATGCAAAGATTTATGGCAATGTTTTTTTGGGTTTGATTGTATGCCATGATAAGTATTTTCTCATCTAAGTTCTCCTATTGAATGAGGCATTCATGTATTGATTTGTCTTAATTAATCCAGAATGTCATTGTTATTCTTAAACTGGGTATTACAAATTCCATTGGCACCATGACCTTTAATCCATATACCAACTAGAACATGAAGTATTTTTTGATGCATTTATATGTAGTACAATATACCTATAATAATACAGGTATCATTAATTCCTATTCTATGGCATTGAGATTACATATTTTTGTGAGTAATTTTTCCAAGACTTTATACAAAGCTTCCACTATCACATTAGATTTTGGGTGATATGGAGTGATTTTATTATGATTAATTATTTTATTTTGGCATTGACAAAATGTTTTCCTTTATTGCTAGTAATACTCAGTGGATAACCAAACTGCATAATGATATTTTCATATTGATTTTGGTAGTTGTTTTGATGGTAATAATTTAGTGGGTATGGATTATACCCAGTATGTTAAATATTCCATCTCAATGACAATAAACCTATATTGACATAATATTACCATAGGATTTATTGGAAAAATGAAATTTATAGACCATTTCTAAAATGGTAACAAGGAAATAACAATTCTCAAGTGTATCTCATCTTATGCATTTGGTTTCCACACTCACTAAAAAATATCACATTTACATGCATAAATGTGTGTGTCTCTAAATATTATGGTCCATGATATACCTACCATCAATATTCTCTTTGTAATTCCTTCATTTCCATTGTGCCCACTATCAATTCCTTCAAGAGCCTCTTATAAGATACTTGTGTGTTGTAGTCATATAAAATGTCAAAATTGGTAAGCTTAAGTGTGTCTTGTGTCACCCATCCCATAGGTCCCTCTTACATGCTCTCTTGACCCTTCTAGACACCTTTTTGATTATTCCCAATCATCCATAGATTTTTAAAACTCGATTCCAGCTCAACTAGGCTACATTTCCTGTGTTAATTACATCCCCTTAAGTCTCGCACTTGTAAGACAAGATTTCCCAACTTGGACTATAAAATTAGACCCTAGGGTGTCCTATTTTGGCACTCCTATCCAATTGCATTTTAAGCTCTAATGGTTATTTGATTTTGATTCCTATCCTTCATCTTATCGGCCTAGCATGAATACATTTAACCCATGACCAATAGATCCCTATAGAATCCCATTCAAAGTTCATTTTGAAGGGGGTTGGAAAATATTACAAAAAGTGCAAGAATAAAATTAAAAACATTGAGACAACTTTCCTTGTTCTTTGCATATATCCATATAATACAGTTAAAAGCATATTCAAATCCTCACACTAGTCCCTAGCCACCTCAAGAAGACATAGTTTAGCATTTTTACATCTACATTCACTATTGCATAAAGCACATTTAAGTGGGAGAAATGCATATGGCTTGATCCCTCTTCAGAGTATTGGTATGTATGTAGTGTGCCCACACAAAGTGGTATGGATTCACATTCAATGCATCTTACACACACTAACCCCCTTTCTTTCTCAGGTTTGATCAAAGCATAATGGAGTCTAGGGTTTAAATATTAAATCAGCTCCATAAGGAGTTATATAGGCTTTCAATATTTAATATTTCATAGGAAAGATCACATAGGGACATTGAATAAAACCCAAAAAACTCAGATCTCTATGAGCAATTTGGACAATAGAGGCAAAAGAGGACAATAGTGTCAAACCTTAGGCTGTCCTATTTTGGTGCTCCTATCCTTTCACAAAATAAAAGCCAAATCCTAATTTGTGACATTATCTTAGTCCTACACAGTGAATATCAGACCATGTAATAGCTATTCAATTCATTTTAAGCCAAGCCTTATTTTCTCTATATTTATTGCTATTTATAGAAAGGTTAAAAATACAGTTAAATTATACAAATTAGTGGTTGAATTATTGAAATATTATTTACTGATTTAGTCAATTTAGACCCTTAACTAAATTAGGAATAAGATTCCAATATTTCTAAAAAAATCAAATCATTTGGTGAACCCGACTTACTTCGTTTGCACATAAAATGCCTAGAAACCCTAGGGAAATTTTCTTCCATATTTTTCTAATTTTTTACATGCATATTTAAGTTATAAATTCAAATTAATTTTTAAAATTCCATACTAATTTTAAAAAATCATTTTCTTCCAAACCCTAGTTTTATATAATAGGTCCCTTTATATCAAGATTTTTTCTAATTTTATACCTACATATTTAAATAAAAAAATTGCATTTTATTTTAAAATTCCATAAAAAATTTAAAAAATCATCATTTTTCAAAACCCTAATTGCATATACTAGGTCCCATAATTTTTGAGGTATCACTTACATCTAAAATTAGATTTTACATAAAAACAAAAATGGATCTCATTTATTTAAAAATATTTCTTGCATTTCTTGCAAATAATAAGGAGACCATACGCAGTCCTATCATGTACATGAACGATGAAGTTTACCATATGTTAATACAAAGCTTCATTCTTTCACCTTTCATACTTAATTTTCATAATATGAGAAGATATTAAGAAATTTATTGTTAAATGTAGTAATATCCCTCTCTTTCAAAGCAATGTTTACCTATATTTAATACAAGGTTTCATTACTTACTTTCTATCTCTCATATGCAAAAAATTTTGGGTTTATATTTCTATACATATTAGACATATCATAGCACATGTAAAAGTTTTTTATGCATTATTACACCATTTGATGCTCTATAACCCTTGTTTTCTATCTCTCATATGAAAAAATTTTCAATTTTATCTTGTTAATCATATTATAAATATCATATCACATATCAAAGTTCTTTATGCATTAATGCACAATTCCATGCTCACTATTCCTTGTTTTCTATCTATCATGTGGAATGTTCTTTATAATCATATTTATATAAAACTTATAACTCCAATTACATGCATTTCATCTAAAATACATGGTTTCTATCTAGAGAATCCATTACATAAGCTAACAACCACCTGTCAAGTTTCAATGTCATATCTTATACACAGGAAACAATTTCCTTCTCCTCCTCTCCCCCAAGAGGGTGATAGATACTTTCCCTCTAACAAGGTCCATGCTATCACCCCTCCAAAAGGTGAGGTATCATATACTACTATTCTTAATGTATACATTCAGCCTATAGCTTCTTCAAACCCTCTTCAACATATCTTCTTACCTTGATTTCTAGCATATTTACATGTTTTCCTTTTTTTTTGCTTAGCTAGATGTGATTGCATTTTTAAGTTCATATTTGATATCTTGTGTGTGCCTTAGGACATTTTCCAATGTCTTTTGTTTGTACTCTTCTATGTGCCTATGGCCTTGTGTCAACCTTGCTTGTTTAAAATTTTTGTGTATGTGCCATTTGAACATGCCTTGTATGCTTGCTTTCCAGTTTGATTGACATGTTCCCATGTCCCTTATTTTCTTGGCCCCTTCAGCACTTTTATATTTTTCTTAATTCTTACCTTGCACGCTTGTTTGCTTGTTTTCTTCTCAATTGTTTTCAATACCATGATCCACATCATGCATTCTCTTACTTTCTTGGATGTCATGATGGACATCATGTTCCATCCCTTCTTGACAACTAGAAACTAACAACTAACCAGACTTCTAGTTTCAATTCGCTATATTGCACATTTTATTAAATTGTTACATCTATCTATGCATACCCCTATTGATCTAACAATATCTCATATAAACCATGCTATATCTTGAGATACCTTGTCGATTATCATTGCTATATCATGTATTTTCATAGCATAACACACTTGTAGGGCTCTTTTTTTAGGATAGACATTGTAAGTTCTTCATTCATACCCTCAGAAGAGGGGGAAACAAATAGGGGTTTTATCATAAAGATTAGAGCCTCTAATTGGTAAAAAATTAGCTTTTAGAACACTTAGAACAATAACTAGAGTTAAAACTAGGTATAATAGACTAGACAGATAGTGACAATTATAGAGTAGTCTTCAGAATCAACACAGGATAAGAGCGTCAAGTTTGGACTATAGCATCAGACAACATGGTGTCCTATTTCTGTACTCTTACCCAAATAGCAAAAGAACCAAATTTTCAAAAAATAGATTAAAATGTAAGACCAATTACTATTTTATCAGCAACAATTTAGTTTAGAATCAGTAGTTTTAATACCATTTTTCTTAGAAAATCTAGATATAGGGGGCATCATGTGCACAATGATGGTTCTCACTTCCAATTTTAGATATGGAAGTTGGTATAACTTCTAGATCAAAATCCATGTTATAAACACTAATGATTAGGGGCAAAGTGCACAACACATTTGCTTTTTTTTTTTTTTGAGTTTAATACATTACCCAGGCATTATCAATAGTTGTGTGCCTTATTCTATCTACAAGTGGTTAGCATCATTCTTGAGTGGCTTCCACATAGGTATATTGTCCAATTTCAGTGTGTCTTTAATACAAGCCTAATCTCCACCTTTCTTGAGTGGCCAAGAGTGACCTAATTTCCAACACACATTTGGCTATTCATGCCACATTATCAGATTACATAAAATTCATGGGCTTCAAGATCGATCTCATATGACACACATTCATACTAGTATCATTTCATAGCTTCACTTCATGGGGAAACGATGGAGCCAAAGGACTAGTTAGCCTTTGTATTCTTGAGCCACCTACTCAAAAGGATTGGACACATAGTCTAAACATCGATAAACACACAAAAGATCACGTATATTGACTTAATAGGAAATGATGGAGCCAAAGGGCCTACCTTTGCATTCTTGTGACACTCTTGGGGAATTGAGCACTCAACTTCATTTATGATATTACTCTTGGTATAATGTCATTCTAAATTTAGACTCAACACCCCTCATCATCACAATAGGTTTTGTATTGGTTCATGTACCTAGTGAGGTGTATTTGTTCCTTTCCCTTCCTCTATCTTTTACGTATCCTTTCTATATTTTTACTTTAGACATAGCATGTATAGTAAGAATTGATGTACTCTTGATTTTATTTTTTAGATTTACACTTCATGACGTGCTCTCTCTATGCACACCCAACATGACATGACTTCATGAACTTTACCCTTGTAGGTAAGTTTAGGTACGCTTTCTACTTTTCCTTTATCCTAGTCTTTCATTTTGATACATCACTAGAATACAAAAGTGATAAATGTAGTCATATAAAATGTAAAAATTGGTAAGCTTGAGTGTGACTTGTGACACCCAACCCATAAGTTCCTCTTGCATGCTCTGTTGACCCTTTTAGACACCTTTTTACTTATTCCCAATCATCTGTAGACTTATAAAACTTGATTACAAGTCATCTAGGATATATTTTCCATGTTAATTCCATCCTCATAAGTCCCACAGCTATAGGATAGGAGCACCCAACTTGGACTATAGCACTGGACCCTAAGGCATCCTATTTTAATTCTCCTATCTAATTGCATTTTAAGATCCAATGGTTATTTTCTTCTGATTCATATCCTTCATCTTGTTGGCCTAACATGAATACATTTGACCCATGACCAATAGATCCCTATAAAATCCCATTCAAAGTTTATTTATAAGGTTTTTGGAAAATATTACAAAGCAAGCAAGAATACTATCAAAACCATTGAGTCAACTTTCCATATTCTCTGCATATAGCCATTTAATGTAGTTACAAGCATATCCAAATTCTCACACTATTCCCTAGCCACCTCAAGCACACCTAGTTTATAATTTTTGCATCTACATTCACTATTTCACAAAGCACATTTAAGTGGGAGAACTACATATGGCTTCACACCTCTTCAAATTATTGGTATTTAGGTAGCATGCCCATACAAGGGGTGTGGATTCGCATTCAGTGCATCTTAACCACACTAACCCCCCCTTTATTTCTCAAGTTTTATCAAAATATAATGGAGTCTAGGGTCTGAATATTAAATCATCTCTATAAAGAGTTTTGTAGGCTTTCAGTAGTCAATATTTCATAAGCAGGCTCACATAGGGATAGCGAACAAAACCTAGAAAACTTAGGTCTTCATGAGCAGTTTGGATAATATTGGTAGAAGAGGACAATAGCGTTGGACTCCAAGGTGTCCTATTTTGGTGCTCCTATCCTTTTACAAAATGAAAGCTAGATCTTGGTTTGTGACACTGTTCCAGTCTTGCACAGCCAATATCAGACCCTGAAATAGTTGTTTCAATTAATTTTAAGCTAAGTCTTATTTTCTCCATATTTATTGCTATTTATAGAAATGTTATAAATACAGTTAAATTATACAAGTTAGTAGTTAAATTATTACAATATTAATTATTGATTTAGTTAACTCAGACCCTTAACTAAATTAGGAATAAGATTCTAATATTGTCAAAAAAATAAAATCATGTTTTTATGTTTAAGTACTACTCTACTTAATATTTCATCTCTACCTTTATTATATAACACTCCTTTAGTGAGTGTAAAAGGGAATGATTGAATTATTAATATTTTTTAATCCATTTTTAAATAGTTTTATGTAAATTCACATATTACTATAAATTGTGTTATATTTTCCATTTATTTTGGAATTGTCTCAATGTGGAACAAATGATAAATTGGGAAATCATCATCAATGGGACGTTTGTATTCCCCATTATCAATTTGGGTTAAATAATCTAGTTTGTTGTTTAATTTTCATTATGTTAATATGATGGTAAAATTGAATTCTTGCAATAGCATCGATCATTGACATATGCATACTTGTAACATAGGTCTATTCAAAATATATTTCAATGGTTCATGATATTTATAAAACATAAATGGGAGAGCAATAAAATAGTGTCAATTTTTTTAATGAGAAAATACCATTACTAATGCTTTGCATTCTATTAGGTAATACTTTTTCTCAGCTTACGCTAGTTTACATCTTGAAAATGAGATAATATGGTCCATATTATCCCATGATTGTGCTAATACTACACCTATTACTATTTTAGAAGCATCTAAATGTACATGAAATGGTATTTTAAAATTAGGGAATATAAATTTAGGCGTATTCAATATTTTTTTTTAGTGTCTCAAATGCTTCTTGACATTTCTTATTCCAATCTATGATTTTATTATTCTTTTTCTTTAGCAAATCATCAATGGGTGAGCTTATCAAGGCATATCCTCAAATAAATTTTATGTGGTAGGATGTTTACCCTAATAACATTTGAACTGATGCATATTTGGAGGTGTAAAATGGATTATTATTATGGTTTTAAATAGATCAATCATGAGTACTTATTTACATATTATATGTCCCAAAAACATTCCAAATGGTGTGAGAAATATGCATTTTTTAGGTTCAATGCAATCTATAATACATGACAGCTTTTGAATATCAATTGAACTAATTGTATATGATATTTGAGAAGTTTATAACCATGTAATCATTTATATATCCATCAAATAATTCATAAATAACATATTTTAATTAATTTATCATAATCTAACTAAACACTAGGTGTGCATATTTTAGGCCAACTGATGTAACTATATACATAAATAAACCCCATTACGTGTTAAATTTAATTTTGTGTCTATCTAGACTTGGTGGTATCTAGGGAATCCATATGTAAAATAATATGCTTCATGGCCCATGATTTTCTCCAAGACTTTGTTTGTAAATGGGGTAGGAAACAGATCATGAACACAAGCTTTATTCAGCTTACAAAAACTACACAAATTATTATCTCACTTATTTTATTGTTTTGGACTACCATTAGAATGATCCACTTTGCATCTTCTACTAGTTCAATTATTTACATGGCTATAATTCTATCTTTTTTGGTTTTGACTTTGATTTTCATGTTTGGATTTAACTGGTAGGGTCTCTTCTTGATGGGTTTTCACTCTAGTTTCAACTAAATTTTCATTGTCCCTAGTTAAGATTTTATGCTGCATATTTTTGTAAAATTATTTGGGAATATATATTTATACTCCTTTAGTAAATTAGTTTCCTTCATAACAATGGACTTATCAAAATAATTTCCCATTTTGGCCAGTTTAGAGTCACCATATTTAGTGATGTTTTCATGTCTAATTTTCAATTGTTGGTATATATACTATATTTTATCAATATATTGGTCAATTAGTTGTCTTTTTCTTTCCTATACATTATAATTAATATTACTTAGGCGACTTTCATTTTGTTTTTTTTATTTTTTGTTTCTCCATTTTGAAACACATAACTAGTATGGTTTAGTACACATTTTCGATCATATCCATTTCATCTTGATTTTGTTTAACTTTGAAGAGATAGTATTTGACTACTATGGTATGCTTCTTAATTTTATTTATTAAGTCATTGTTTGGAAGAGATTGTATCTATTTTTATTTAGTTTATGTATTAGTTTATTTCCCAATATTTTTTACCATGTCCTTATCTAAAGAGATTAGAAAGGATCATATTTATTTTAGGGAATAAAAAACTTATTGGTCAGGATCCCAAAATGGAAATTTCTACAGATATATTAGATTATTTGATTCCACTTGTTGATTTCCCCTCTTATCTCTTGGTTCATATATAAAGCTTGTGATATATCTAATAATCTCTAGTAAAATAGCTATATCCAAACTTTAGAGTCTTTTACATGACATATGATCTAGTATTATTCAAAATGGTTAATGTGTTAACATGGGCTACTTTATCTTGTGTATTTTATAAGAGCAACATAGGGTAGTCATAACTGATGATACACATTTTTAGGATGGGAAATATCTCTTCTTATGGAATATACCAGGTTGTGATGATAATGGTGAGTTTTTTCCAAATCTTAATGTGAGTTTTGTGTGTGTGCAACCATATCAAAACATGGATTATCAATGTATAATCAAGAGCCTCAAATCTTGCATGTTCATTTGGAAAGATGGTCCCCAATAGTGGTAGATATACTCTAAGGTCATATGTTTCAAATAATTTTTGGAGGCTATTATGGGATGCTATCTTACCTAGATGAAATTATATATTAATATATGTTTATGTTGGCTATGACTTTTTCTATGCTTCTATGTTAAATTACTAGGATTTTGAGGTACCATAGAAATTTTCTTCTTCATCATCTCCTATACTAATGATATTCATATTCTTTTATGTAATAGTAAACTTATTATAATTGGTCTATAATATGTATTTATTCCTTTGGAATACATTTTAAATATAATATTATGCAGACCCTTGTTTCTAGGGTGCCATACAACCATGCTTCAATGTCTACGTTTGTATTTGACTCCACTTCCTCATGTTTAAGGTCATTTGTCCTTCTTAATTTAGTTCAAAATATCTATCTAAATGTGATATTTTCCTTAGTGCATATATCCCTTGTAGTTCATTAGAATCATCATTGACATCTTTATTTTCCCATACCACTATTGTCCATGTGGAACTCATGATGGTTTCTTATGGAATATGTAACATGATCCTATTTCTTTCAAAATTTATTTCCTTATATTTATATTTTAATATACCATTACAATATACAAACCATCTTATATCTATTAAGATAGAATATGATGTATTTTTGAATGAGCATTGAATGATATCAAAATAAACTAGTTTATATATTTCCTAAAAATTTACCTCTACTCCTTTTATAACCCATAATGATGCTTTAAAATTTCTACCCACCATTGCAATACCATAATTTATAGGGTGTAATTTTCGTTTAATTAAGACCACCCATGTTATTTATAACATTATATTTACATATGACCTTAAGTCAAACAAAACTTTTGTGAAACCACAATCTTCAAATTGTAAATTGAAATGTACCATAGAATTATTCCATGTTCTTTTGGTTTGAAATACATTTTTATTTCTTTTTTTGGTTCTTTCATTTTGTTTCATGTAATGTGTGCATTATTATTTATCTTCATCCATGACATTGTGGGATCCACTACATTGGCCCTGATTACCTTTGCCTTTTCTAGACATCTTAGGCTCAAATAACTCCCTAAGATAAGCTTTGAGAATATCTACATTTTGGATACCCTCATACATGGTTTCCTTACTAAAATTAACTAAAAATCTCATGTTATTTCTAAACTTCTCATTCTCATTATTCAAGATCTCCACCATGAAAAGAAGGCTCTAAAATTGTTGATCATCCTCATTGGCCGAAGAGATTTGGTTTAATATGATGCTCTCTTGTTGTAATAAATTCACCTTCCCTTTAATATTTGTGAGTTATCTCATGAACCAATGCATTATATATTTTTGAATATCTAATTATTCAACTATATTATCTGAATTTTCCTTACCCTTAAGGGAAATAATAAGGTTATTGAAATCCTCATTATGGTTTTTATGTTTCTTTTCTACATAGATCTTCTTCTTTAGAAGCATCTCTAATCATTCCTTCCTCAATCTTAGGAATCTCATTTTTATCTACCTTGTCTCCCTACCCCTCATCTTTATGCCCCTCCCTATGAACATCTCTATCATCATCTAGGTCAATATAATATCATACTGATAAACCTACTTTATCGTATTTGCCATGCTTCTCTTGACATCCATTAAAAGCTTTGATGCACTCCAAAGGCATTTTTTGATATTATCTTGCATCTTAAGATTTTTCCTTTTAGCAACATTAGTCTTTTCTCAACAAGGTTAATTTGATTATTAAACTTTGCAGACCTACTTGAGCTCCCAAGATAATCCATTCTTTTTAAATTTTCTTAATGTCAATAAGTGCACCCTTTGTATATTTATTTTGAGATTGAGAAACATTTGGGTTAATTTGGTTCATACCCTTAAAATATTTTTGAATGAGGTATATCACCCTTTCATGTCTTAGGTCTGAATAGTTTCCATGCTTGAACTTTAGGACCAAAACTTTAAGTGAATTTAAAATAAAGAAAGGTAGACTAAAAGGAATGCCATGTCTAAAATAATTCAACATCATAAAAATTGACCATCTTACCATGTTAAACCTATATTCCAATGTTACATATTACATCAAATATTAGGCAACCTCTCCATATAGGTTGGGTAGTGATTCTCAATCAAACTCACTATGCCATAATTCCAATTATTTTCCCTCTTCTAGGAATGTCTCTTTATCTCTTTTGTAATCCCTTGCCAATTTGAAATTTTTATTTTCCTCAATATCCAGACTAGTTATGTAAGTAGTGAGTTCCTCTATTATTTATAAAAGTAATTCCATTAATAGTGACAGTTTTATTTTCCCAAGTTTTCTCAAACATGATTGAAATGTGCCTATCATGTCCTTTTATCTTCTCCATGGAACCATCAAAATCTCCCACTTATAAAGCTACCCAAATTATCTCATTTTTTCTCACTTCTTACGACAATTTTTCTCACTTTTTAGGTAGGCCCATAATTTTCCCTGTAAAGCAAACATAGAGGTGAAATTGACTTTCCCTACTCTAGAATTTAATCTTCACAATATATATCCAAGAGGTAATGATGTTAATTTTGGTCTTTGGGTAGTCTATTAAATGTTTTAGAAATTTTAGAAACTTCTTAATAGGCCCCAAAAAGATTAACCAAGCCAATATAAGGCATTGGATAAAATGATTCCAAAGTCTTTTTCCTCTATGAATTTGAGGCTTCCCCAATATGACCAAGCTTTCTTCATTATAAGTACCTTCATATTTTATCCTTAGGATAATATCCCTAATAATTTATTCATAGTCCATCCATGATGTTTGTCCCAAATAGGTCATACCCTTATTAGAAAACCAATCCACAATAGAGTTTCCTTCCCTATATGTGTGTTGAATAATAAATTGATGCAAAGAGTACATAATACCTATAGCTTCATCTATAACTTGTTTGATGGACTAGTTGATGAAATTTTTTCTTGACAAATAATGTACATTATTCAGAGAGTCTCCCTCTATTATCAATTTTTGAACTCTCAATTATTTTTCCAATTTGATCCCCCATAGAGCTGCAAGAGCTTCAGCCCAGTGGATAGAGTTAACTCCCATGTCTCCCAAGGATGTTTTTACTTGGTGATGATGTTTTTTAATTTGGTTGATTATGAAGCTCTTCTTGACTTTGATTTATTATTTTTGAATCAAAACTAACATGATTTTTCAGCTTGATTAATTGATTATTGACTTGGATCCTTATATATTTGGCACACGATATTGCATTTTGAATGGAATCCAATGATGTGTGTTCTTGTTCATCCCATTCATGTAATTAGATGGAGGGATTATTAAAAATAGGTGGATGATTAGAGATGTGTGGTAAAATGGGTGGATTAAAGTAATGATGGGCAACATAGTCCTCATAAAATTCACTAGGAGACTTAACCTCAACTTTAGAGAAAGTGTCCTAAGGAATATCAAAAGGATCATTAAGACACTTTGTAGAATAACATCTAAATTTGATTCATACCCAACTTGATGATCTTTGATTTATAAAGAATAACATAAATGTATTATGTTTTCACCATCTTGAGATGGATCAAGAGTCATGCCTTTTGATTGGTCAGCATCAAATTAGATACTATTTAAAGAGATAGGTGTTGGCATCATGTTCATTATCTAAAAGTGATGATGCTTTTGACGTGGATTCTAATTTAAATGCTAATGTTTAAAATGATCCTAACCATTTTGATGTTGACTTTAATAGGGATGTCAATGAGGTGAAATCACTAATAGATTATTTTTTTGTAGTAATCATATTATTTTCTATAAATACCTTTTACACTTTGGGTTTGTGAGTGGATGGTTTAGGCTTAATGGACTTATGATCGTTGGGTATTGGATTTGAATGGGTTGGATCAAGGATTATTTTGGTATGGCAAGCATTGGGGTCATAACCTTGGTGAAGAAAGGAAGAAGCTTCATTTTGGTTATGAAGTAACTCTAGGCATACCCTTTTTTACACATTCTTAGGTGTGGACACATTGGAATCTTCCTCATTTTCAATGTTTCCATTATCAATTAATTTAATTATTATAATCTCTAAAAGGTGAAATCTATTAATAGAATACCAAAGGACTTTATGATATATGTTAAATAATTCTATTTGATACCATGAGGGTGTATGTTTGGATAGATCTAGAGGCATTATTTTTTTATGGACAATCATGCTTATGTCCCTCAGTTTCCAAAATATGGATTTTATAGATAATGGGAGAGGGGTATCTTATTTGTCCATAATGTTGGATATGGATGTGTTATATTTAGGAATAGAGGAATGTGATGGTGATTTCATGGTATTCGAAGATGGGGGGTAAGATCATTGAGGATATGGATGGAAATTGGATGATGTTGACAAGCTAAGCTTCCCTTTACTATTAGGATGGAGGATTGGTGATGGACTATGACTGGTAAATGGAAGATTCAACTGTGGATAGATACAAACTAGAGGTAAGGTGAGTTTAATGGGGTCAAGGCCTTTAAGAAGTTAGACACCCATCTCAAGGAGCTACAAGAGACTACCTCCTTATTTTAGAAAATATATTTATTAAATAGGGCAATCTTTTTATTAGGAATTCCATGATTAGGACTAGGACTAGTGGATTGGTGAATAGAATGGGATTGGTTATTATGATAATTGGCTGAGGATGATGGTTTATAAGGCACTTATTTGGTAGGAAAATTTAGTCTTAGGGGTTTGAAATCACTGGGAAGGTAGGCATCCATCTCCAATAGCTATAAAAGGCACTCATCCTTGTTGGCCAAGATATATTCATTAAATAGGGTAACCTTATCACTTGTATAGTAAGGACTATGGTTATGATGAATGGACAATGGTGTTGACCATGGTGGGATAACATATAGAGATTTTTGATGGGACATTAGTTTAGGATTGATGGGATCAAGGTCTGATGGTAGGTAGGCACCCATTTATAAGGCTCACAAAAGGATCTCATCCTTATTGGCAAAAAGGTATTATTCTACCAAAAATGATATAAACTCATGTGAATAGATGAAAAAAGGATGATTGATAATATTAAGGATTAGATAGATATGGCCCTTGAATAAAGGAAATATGAATGATTGAGTTATTATGATAGGTGATGGTAAGGATGAGATAGATTGAATGGATTAAGATATAATACTAGGATCAGATTTCAAGCTGATAATATGATAAGGTGATAATGATCTATCAAAAATACCTATTTTTAAAGATATTAAAAGGATTGGGATTCCAATGAGTGCCTATATTTAAACTAATAATATGATGATTGGATAGGTGCTAGTTATGAATAGGCAAGATAACTAGATTTAGAGATGATTGGATTGATGATGAATGGATGCTAGATTGAAACCAACAAAGTGATAGGTTACTAATAGGGTACCTATTATGTATGAAGTTTGATAATGTGGTAGATTATAAAAAATATGATAGTGGGCTAGAGTGATAGGAAGATGACAAAAGGACTATCTCAAGCCTTAAATTTGTTTTCCCAAGGTGGGATGGATATAAGAGTATGTGATGATATGTAGATGGGAATAAATGGAGGGATCAAAGATGATCAGATAAATTTTAGGACAATGTTGATGACGTATGATTTTAGTAAGTGTATGACTTAAGAATCCAACAATAGGAATATGGGATAAGATGGGATGGGGTTAGACTAGATATGGATGGGATGGCAAATAAGTCAAGACAAAATTAGATTAGGATATGTCTTAGATGAGATAATGGGATGTATAATATTATATAATATATGACGATGGGTAAAATAGATAAGGATATACAAATAGACTATGAATGTATAAGTTAAACAATAAGGATATACAAGATGATGATATAGAGAGCCTAGATAGATATGTGTAGATTTGGGTGAAATTTTGAATCACCTCATAAATAAAATTAGTCTAGCATGACACACACCAAATCAAGCAAACCATAGTCCTAAGATTAGTAATCTAATGAGTGTGTAACCTGATGACTGCACCATCCAATGAATTTGTAGGTGAGGCTATAAGATGATAGCCTATTATAAAATCTACCAAACCCTTTCAAACCCATTTGCATATGATGGTCACATGGTATATGATATTGGCTTTGATATAAAGTCGCTTGTTATGATCAATGGGCTCTCTAGGGGAATCCCTAATATATGCTAGTTATAGTGGGGACCAAGTCTATGTAAGGTGTTGTCTAATGTATGGTTGAATAATTAACTCTTACCCTTCATAGAATACCTATATGGGATAAAATTATTAGCCTAATAATAACTGTACATAATTTGTATACTCCAATGTAACACAGAGTATGAATTAGTGCATGGTGGTGAAATCCATGGTTATTTACCCTTAGGACTATGACAAGTGTATGGGTGTCAATTCCATATCATGTTTTCCCTAAAAAATAAGAATGGGAGGGTTTATTATTGGTTTTTATCCTCTAAGAATCATCATAAGGACATAAGGAGGAGATCATACATCATTATATCCCATGAGTGATACACAAGCAGACAAAAACATTTATTAACTGATTAATTTAGATGTGATATATAAAATATATACAAGATATTTACAATATGATTTTTCAAAATGCCAAAATATCTTTGATAGGTGACTTACAAATAAATCGATTAGTATTTTTAATTATCAATCTTGAGGGGTAATGTACAAGACAAGACATTAGACAAAATATATAACCTTCAAGAGAAGATGTTAGAAAGCTAAAAATTCTGCTAGATTCACCCCTGTGAGAAGTAAAACATTAATCCAATTGTCCTTAATAAAAACACGAAAAATAAATTATGATTTTGCACTATAACTTTTTTGGATGAGGGGTCATAATAAATTGGTTTGGGGGTGGTATCTCATATCAATGTCAAAGGTAAGAACCAATTATGGGGTTAAGTATCAACACCCCTTATGGGGTCAAGGGGCATCACCCCTTGCAGGGTCTAGTGCTAGCATGCGTCCTATCGTGATACAAGGTAGGGTTGAGGGGTAATGCCCCTATGACAAACATAATTTGAGACTTATAGAAACCTTGGAATGACTCAAAATTCATTGAAATTTATCCTTAAAAATGTACTCAAAAATGATAAATTGAATGCAATAATGGGTGCAAAATTACAACTACAAAAGGCAAAACCAAAGATACGCAATCAGTTAATGTAAAATCGATTCCAAAAAGCATAAAACTGAAACTCTTTGGCAATAATTCAATTTGATAATTGGTGTTTTTGTTGATAGTTTATTAGCCTAAGTGCAAGGTTAAACAATACCATAGGTCATCAAGGCATTAACATGGATCTAAGGCAATATCACAAATCATGATATGCAGTTTTGCCTGCTTAAGGAAAATACAACAATTTTTTGATAGTAGAAAATAAAATATGTACAAAGTAATTAAAGGCTATTAAAAATGACCTTAAAAAGTGATTTTTATATCTAAGTAGATATATTTTTAAGAACCTAAGTCAAAACCAATTAAATAGGTTCAATACCAACTATATGTGTCAATGTCACTTATTTAGAAAGATGGTATTGAAGATAAAATAAGTTTTGAACTTAATTACAATATGCAAAAAATATGAACTTATTTAAAGTATTCAAAGTTTTTTTGTAAAAACTTTCAAGATGAGACATACCAAAATATGATTTTTATAGGATAATGTTTTGTCTCATCTATTTAAGTCAAAACCACCTATTAGCAAGCAAAATTGTGTATGGGAAATAAAAATGCTTTTAGAAAAATGTGTTATTGCACTAAGTAGACAAATGGGTATTTGGATTTTTGATGTTAATCTAGATAGCACCTCCCCTTTCCTATGAGCAAATAAAAACCAAACATAGATATAAAATCTATTAGAAACAACAGTTAGTAGTGTAAGTTAATTATTTAAAATCTAAAGTCATAATAAAATCTTATAGAGGCAAAACTGTGACTTTGAAGTAATACCACAACTAGAATTATGTGATTTTGAATAATGAGATGAACTATGTCAAAACTACACTTTTATATGTCAAAACCACAACATAGAAGCAAATTCACCCTTTACAAGACATAATTTTGCAAAGGTTTAAAAACCTATAAAGGAAGCTGACTATTAGCGATTAGAATGTATAGTTTTACATAATATCATAACTATGGTCTTTAATAACAGTAATGCAATGTCATGATTTATAAATCAAAACCACCTTTTGCCTAGATGTGAAGATTTGATAAAATCTAGAGCTTTCTCTTCATCCAACCAATCCTACAAGATAATCAAACATATCTAACATTCATGTTAGTGGTAAATGGTAAATTTAAAATTGTTTGTATGTACAAGAACATCCTATGGTAATTATAGCTATATTATATTTGTGGGTTGTTAGGAGTTTTTATAGGAATCTCCATGTTGGTCAGGATTCCACCAAAGGTGATATGGAGATCTATTTTTAGCATGGTAAATTTGAAAGTTACAACTATAGGAAATAGTACATATAAGTATTCATAACAAATGTAATAGAAAGGTTGATGATTATGTTTATTATGATATGTTTGTAAGTAATAGAATATTAAATATTATCCTTATAAATATTTTACATATCACATTGATAGAACTGGACATAGATTTATGAGGTTTTTCTTTGTTCTAATCTCTGATATTAAAGATTTGAATATGAATTCTAAGTATTAGTGTTCTTTACTAGTATAATCACATAATTTCTTATGTTTTGATGTTTATTTCCTTCAATTATTTGGATGTATCCATTTCTTTGTCTATAAGTAGTTCCATCATGCATTTAACCTTTAGATTAGTATATTTCTCTATGATATTAAACCTTTCTGAAAGATTTCTAAGTCACTTTGCATACCCTATCCTCGTAATTAACATGTTTTGGTGAAACCCAAGAACTTATACTAATAATGGTACAATGACCATGGATATGTTTTGACATTTACCAACCCAAAGAGAGCTAGAGAGTTTTTTAAACCATAAATTTTTTGAATTCAGAGAGAAAGAAGGTTGAAGAATTGGGTGTAACTCAAGGGAGATTATACAAGAACACCTTTACGGTGAAATCTATGAGATCTTTTGGTGTAAATTATTGATATTGATAGTTAATTAGTTGGATCAAATTGAATATCACTATTTTCAACCACAAACTAATGACATCATTATGTGGATCAAGGAGAAGATATAACAATTGCATAATCTAGAGATAAATCGGACTCATGTGGTCAATCATTGGGTAACTGCCACTATTAATGGATATATCACTGAATTTGCAATGTAAGGATATTTATCCTTTGATGTAATGAAGGATCAGTTTGTGAGAGGAATAAGAGGAAAATTTGTGTAGTGACTTCTGATACTAATTAAAAGTTTGGCTATTAAGAATCCCATGGTGCCCGCTCCTACTAATATGGAGTAGTAACTTTAGGCATATGGGGATGTTTGTAGGATAGGGGAGAATTAATCAAAGATGAAAAGATAAAAATGATCCTAATTCCAACATGGATAATCTAGATGAGAAATATTGAAAAAGACTTTGGATTTATAGAGAGAGTTGTGGCAATAAAGAAGATGGAATAGATAGAGTACGCTTCAAGAAAATGTGAATAGAAGGAGGAGGAAGAGCAGCATTGATGATTTATATGAGATAAGATGATAAGGAGAAGGGTACAAAGAAGATAAATAGAGTGAGGATCCTGACCCAAGTAGTGATAGAATGAGAGTAAGTGATGAAAGTCTAGCATGGATAAAATAAGAAGGTAGTAGTAAAAAAGTAGAATAGATGAGTAAAATTTCACAATTTCTATAAGGGGTATTCCAAAAATAACAGCAAGGATTACATTATATTCATAGACATAGCACATGTTCAAGTTTAGAGATATACATATTTGGAGATAAGGATCATCTCCTAAAGAATCACACATCCCCTGAATCCATAATGTTTTAGAATCACAATAATTCCCCTACAGCAATAAATGACAACATGCAAAATTCTATATATCATAAAGTTACACAAAAAAAATTAGATCAATAGAAGAGAATCACAACATTATTTTTTATAGAGATAGATCCTCTAATCCTTACACAGGCTAAGGATTTCATTACATAACTTTATATTTTAGAATGAAATAATGGATATATATCTGCAACCTCTATAGCCACAAAATTAGAAGAGATAGTAACACTTATCTCGATCAAGAGTCATCCCTAAGGGTGCATAATTCTTCAAAACCACAACCATCAATTACGCTAGTCACAACATAGTCAATTATGATATCTATAGGAAATACTACTATGGCAACACAATTAGGTGTTTTTATGCATTTGGCTCCTTATGATGGATTTGTGGACCCTAAATAGTACTTACATACAACATGAAATGGTAGTCAAAATCAATCACTAAAGACAATATCAAAAAGTTTGAACTGATCAGTGCTTTGGGTGGGCATGCACTAAAGTTAAGTTTTCAAAAAAATACATCTAGAACATCCCTCGATGATGTTAAGAACTAGGTCATCATAGAGTTTAATTTTAAGAAGAGTTTAAGATAAATGATCCAAGATTTAAAGGAGATATGACAAGGACATCAGGAGACTATTTTTGACTATGATCACATATTTTTTGACATCATGAATAAGGTATAATTTGTTTGGGAAGATAAAAATAAATTCACTTAGTTTGTATAAGGTTTATGACTAAAGATTAGATTTTTCATGGCTCAAACTCAATTTGGAGATAAAGCTGATACCAGAGCTATTGTGATTTTGGTAGATCAAATTGAAGAGTATCGTTGCATAGCTTCACCATCATCTAAGTTATAAATTACTTTACAAACTATTTTGAGCAGATTGGATCATTTTTAAGGAAGGGTTGAGAGACACAAGTCAAATATTTGGTGCATAGAGTGCAGACAAAAAGGGAACCATAGGAATGAATGCCCTCGGGTTAAGACAAAGTTTTTTGAGATATGAAAAGTGATAGGTCATGTAACCTCAAAGTTCCATATTTTATATAAGTACATAAAGACTCCACAAAACATGTATTATAAATTCTATAAGTCACCTACACATGATGGCAAGTATTTATGTGCACTCTAGGAATTGAAGGAGGATATAACTAAGAACATCTTTGTGGTTACTATGCAAAAAGTTATAGCTACACCATAGGCTAATCCTACCTTAGGGAGTATCATATTAGGTCATAATCCCTTAGTTACACCTTGGGATATTGAAGTATAACAATAACCTATGACACTAGTAAGTTCTCTACCTTCTACATAGAACTAGATTATTCCCTCACAAAACTTTCCACAATCAACTGTGACCTACCCATATCAAGCCACATGTAATCCTATGATTCCTCAAGCACAATAATTTGAATGGTCTCTAAATGCACCATAGTCACAAGTGGCTAGATTTAATGAATATCCACAATATAAAGGATGAAATGCATCTTCGAATATTGGAATTTTTTGGAAACTACAACACCAAGATGGATGGGTATTTCAGGGGAATAGATGAGGATATAGAGGTGCATACCGAGGTGTTGTACAAGGAGACTGAGTAAAAAATGGGCCTAAACCACCCATTCATTGTTATCTTTATGGATAACTAAACCATGTGCAGATAAATTGTCATGTAAATCCTTAAAGACAACTTTAATGCACATACTACAGAGTGATAGAGCAACACAATACATAATATTATCTAGTATTAGAAAGACAATGTAGGGAGATGCTTATTAGAAAATTTAATATGATTCATGCACAGCTAAGGGAGGATGATACATTATAGGTAGTAATTAGACAACAACATGTAAAATAGGGATTACCTCCATTGTAAATGCCTAAAGACTTGGGTTTTAAAAAGGCATAGACAGATCAATACCCAAAACCTACTATTGAAAATGGCCTAATGTAGGAATCTACGTAGATTTTGAATACAATCCATTAGCAAGGGAAAAATGAAGGGGATGATGTTATTCTTGATGCACAGATTTATGGGAAGATAGTGCATATACTAAGATAGGATGGGGTTGTCACTATGTTGATGGATTTGATGAGACTCTTTAGTATGTTGCGTAATGAGGATATCTCCTATAACACTATGAAATTGCTCCATAACCTACTATAATGAGCTTGAAAATGACAACAACAAACGGATAAGTTGGTTTGGTTTATAAAGACTAAGAAACCTTGGGATATTAATGCAAGTATGGACATATAACTAGTTGGATATGGCATACCCAATACTTCACTCAATTTTTTAAGCACTATATATATGATCCCTAGATCAATTTATGAAGCCTTTGGAAGAACTACATTGAGTTATATCCCTGTCACGCTCAACCTTGTGGACTATGGCAGGGTCAAACCAATTGGCCACCTGAAAGATGTCAAAATGAAAGTCATAAAACTTAGTCTATGAGGTGATTTCAAAGTAATTGATATGAAGATAGATAAGAATCACTATCCTTATCTAATAGGGAAGAAATGGGTCTATGATGGGTTTATAACTATTAATACAATCATGAATTAATTGGAGTCTCATCAAGATGATAAGATCATTATCATTGCTCTAAACAAGACTGGGTCCAAAACTTATATCATTCCAAAATATCCATATTCACTTTATACTAGTGTCAATACTAGCTAGATGAAGGTCACATTTAAAGGTATATATAAGGCTTTGTAAGCAATCGATTATATCTTTCTCTAAAAAAAAAGTATTCTATAGACTCAAATTCTTGACACAAAATGGCTCTTGGACAAGATGAGGCTAAATACCCTATAGATCCCTTATAAGGTTGAGGAGGATGTGTTATTAGTATATGTTCCTAAAGCATCATAACATGTTAAGGACAAGGATAGTTATGATGTAGTTCATGTACACAAAATAGTGTATTGTATTCATACAGGAGCTTAGATAATATAAACATAGTAAGCATTAATTATCCTACATTATTTAGGAATCAAAAATAACCAGTGTTTCATAAATAGAAATAATGCATTCAAATTAATTATACAAAAATCAACCAAAGCATTACACATGATAATGCATGCAAGGAACATGATAAGAAACCACATGGGTAACCATAACTAAATGAATCTCTATTGATCTCTTCAAAAGTGGAACCCTCTTTTTCTTACAAAAAAGGTATATATAGATGTTTCCAATCTATGACTATTCATCTTCCTCTCATACTTGGTGCCAAAATTGAAGTCTCTTCATATTCTATCCTATTATAAGTCATGAATATAAGACAAAAGAGACTATACAATGACAAAATGAGTGCATAATGCATGAATATCAGATAAATGTCATGTGTAGCTTTACAATCTATGTTCTTTTAGTAACACTTTCCCACACTTAAAATGTTGTCTCATCTTAATATAATAGCATAGTATCTTCGGAAATGCACAACTGACCAGAGGATCAAGAAGTGATTAGACTAATAAGATTCACAGTAATCACTCAAGTCACCATTTTTGGTTTTTACCTCTTGCACACTACTTAGCCACTCTTTCAGGTTTTCAACTAAGTAGCATACCAATCCACTACCTTTTATAAGTTTTTAATAGGCTAGAATAACTAGGTGGCCACCTTTTATGGGTTTTCAACCATTTTGGCCCCACTTTTCATACTAAATCATACCCAATATAAAATTTTATACAAAATTTTCAAAATTTATAGTACTTAACTTGATGGTGGTGGCATGGATGTAGATGATGATTGATGAGAAGAGTCCTTGCATTGGGATTGTATGACCTTACACTGAGTGATGATCTATTGGATCTCTAAATGTGGTCTATACGTAGGTGTATTAAAAATATGGGTAACTACATTGGTGAAAGGATCCATATCCATTTTGTATGCATTCCATGCTAGCATCACTTCTTAGATTAACCATAGTAAGATGCATAATAGATCATGATAACCAATGATCTAGTAAAGGTATACATCATCATTTATGCTCAAGGCTACCTTGGTGTTCATGAACCTTGTATGAATCTCTCCACTTAGCTAACCCATCTTATATGTGTGTCATTGAGCTTAAGCACTAGTGAATAAACTACACAAAAGCTAACTATGCCAGTTCAAGAGGTTATCATGCACATTATCCTTGACATTGATTGATTCTTTGAAGGCTCTATCCTTCTCCTACACTATTATAATATGATTAGACATGGTTTTTCTAGTGGTGGAATACTTAAAAAATTCTAGTTTTGAATTGGCTAAGGAACTATTGAGCTTTAATTTTGGTAGCATCAAGCATTCCTTAATATTCCTCTAGTAGAGTGATGAGAGTTACACCCTCAGTCTTAACATCTTGCCTCAATGTTCTGACTACACAAAGTGTTGCACACTAGTCCTTTTTTAACTTAGAGATAAGTGTCTTAAGTCTATGTTTATTAGATATTACTTGGTCCCTAATTACTTGAGTGACCAACTTAGGACAAGTGTCTTGGATAAGCTTGGTATCTTCATATGGGGAAACCTTAAACTCGATGGTCTCGACCTTCAATTGATCAATCTCGTTTTACATAGAGGCAGCCTTCTACATAATGAAATATTGAAATGTAGGAGTGATCTCTAACTATTTATTTCATGGTAATATTAATACATCTAATGAGGCTTCCTATTGAAGGGGGAATGTTTCTAATGTTCTTACAATCACTAAAGGGTTAGGTCATGGCATGGTTGCAATTGTAAGTGAGAAGGTGGTGTGTTGATCACCCACAGTTGGAATGTCTCATATCTATGTGCCTCCCAATGGAAATTTCAATTACTAGGTACCTAATGGAGCTACAGGTTAATCTTTTTATTGCTCTAGTTACTCTAAATCAGCTTGTTGTTCTTCAATAACTTATTTTTGTTGTGCCATAGCCTATTTTTAAAGTTTTATGTGTTAAAAAACATATTCATCTTATTTTCTCTTAGCTTCTTCTATTGACTTCCTATTGATCTCATCCTCCATAACTTTATTTTCTCCTATTCCTCCTCTTTCATCTTCTATGCACATTATTTTTCCTTCTTTTTGTCCTCAAGGAAAGTAGTCTTGTCTCGTTTGGCCTTATCTTGTTCTTGTATCACTAGGTCAACCTACACCTTGGATGTACTTGCTTATTGTTCATGTACTTAAACCTATTTTTGTTGGAGGGCTTCATCTTATTTGTATTTATTCTTCTTTGTAACTTCTTCATCTTGATATTATTTATGAGTGACATCATCTAGAGCCTTCTTTTCTTGTGCCACTACATCATATTATTTCTTATCTTCTTCATCCTTGGCCTTAGTAGTGAGTGCAGTCTCTTTATTCTTTTGCTCTTCATTCATCTTCTTTTGGTGGGCCTTTTATGCCTTCTTTACTATATCGATAGTTTTTTGTGCCTTCTTGGCCACCACAAGATCATTTTGTTAGTTAGCCTCTACATCTTGGGCCTTTTGTGTGGGCTCAGCTTCTTGAGCTTATCAACTTACTTGTTGAGCTTGTTGTTTTTAGGCCTACTTCTTTTGGTACTTATTTTCCTCTTATCTAACTCATTATTCTACTGCATAAGATGATTCCTCCCATGAACCATGTTGTTCTTCAATTGTAGGTTGTTTTTTATTGATCTCTTCATCTTCTAGGGCTTGTTGTGAAGGTGTTAAATCACTTGGCCAGACTCTAGAGCTGAAGATAGATGATTTATTGTACCCCAATATAATCAATTGCATTTGGATGGTGGTAGATTCAAAGATAGAGAAGGTTTTATTTCATATTCCCTAGTTGTTCTACCAAATGTGTGTTCTTCCAAGGTAGGAGAAATCCTAGCCTCTCACTGAGTTTTAATTTTGTGCATGAGAGACTCCTTTGGAATTTATAGAAGTGGTGTAAATATGCCAATAGTTATGAAGGTGGTATAAGGTTACTACTAGAATAAGTTGACCCTTCATTATATCTACTCAACTTCTTCATGCATAGCATTAACCATAATAGATGTAAGCCATGGTGTTAGTTCTACCCAAAGACTTATTGGAACCTTATTATGCACTTGGACCATACACATTTCCTTATAAAATAAGAACTCTTCCTCCCTATCATAGAAGTCTCCTCCCATATCATTGACCATTACTTGGTAGACCTCTTGCTTGTTTGTTCATCTCTGAGGTAGGTCACAAGAACTTGTGATCTATGGTACCTTAGGTTAATCTAGCCAGGTACCTATACTCCTCATCTTATGCTTCAATGGAGGAGATAGTGGTTATTACTTGACATATAGCTTGTGCTTTCATTTATGCTACTATGAGGTTATGGCTTTACGTTTTTGATGTATTGAAGGAATTGATGTGCCAGGTGGTATAGCTTGGAGCAGTGTCACCCTTCTAGTTGTATAGGCTCTTTACTTGGAAAATTTAGCCTACATCATATCCATAGTAACAAATAATGGTTGAGATCCAAATGGTAACATTGGCTGTAGACACCTAAATTTGGCCACCGATAACTCCAATCAGAGTTTTGATGAATTTCCACCCAAAATTCACAATTTGGCCTAAAAACACTAAAACATGATAAATGATGTGAAACTAATGTATTCAAGTGCTAATTTTGGCTAGGGTATTCCTAAATGGGGTAATGCAATGTATGGGCCAGCTAACTTTGATCAGATCATTTTGAGTCAAAATGCCAATTTTGCACCTAGGTGCTCTAGATTGATCTTTCCTATAAAATATTCTACAAAAGACACATGCCTTTCTTAATTATTATCATTAACTTCCTAAATTAGATAACCTATCTAATCCATCTGATAGTGACTTCTAATTCTAATCCAATCAAATTTTAGACCAATAACAAGGCATTCTGATCAATTTGAGTAATTTGTGCACAAAGTACTTAATCATGATTAAGAGATAATTAACCTAGATCAAGGCCTTATTAATAATTCCATGGAGACTTGTTTAATACCTATTTTTAGAAATGAATATTGAATATCTCCATCATTGGGTGACATTAATTCTTGGGAAGCCATCTCTAGGCCATAAATGCCACAAATATTAGGATTCATGCCTCCCATGCCTCATCAAAGCCCTCCATGCCTCTTAATTGCTCCTCTATCCCAAATATTTATGAGCCTATTTATCAAATTTAATTTCATAATTAAATTAATCCTTAGCCACACATCTCAATCCTGAGATGGATGGTTTAGGTTGGATCTGATCAATCTCAAAAATCTATAAATAGAGAGGCTATGAACATCATTTCTAAGTCTTAATAATGCAAAGTTATAATGCACAAATGGTTATAAAAGGTTCAAGAATTAGTTTTACCATGCCAAATTGATCTCAAGTCAAGCCAAGCCACAAGCCAAAGGTGCCAAGGAGAGATGGAGGTATCCAAGCTTCCATTGCCAAGGACTTCATGAGCACAAGCTGAGCAAGTCACTACAACAAAAGCATTTGGATTATCCAAGGAAGGTGAAGAAATTTTTGTGTTTTATTCCTTAATTTTTATTTATGTTTGTCATTTGTCTTTGTTAACTAAGATCTCCCTAGTGTCTAATCCTAGAGATGTTATACTATTAGTGTGTTTGTTTTATTTTGTTTTCATTTTGGAATTAACACCATACTAACCATCCTCTCTTGAGTCAAACTCCTAGATCAAATAATGGCACACCCAGTGGGATTAGATGCATCTCATACCTGAAGAAGATTAGTTTTCAACTCTAAAATATTTATTTAGACCCTTAAAACTCTTGCAAATTGATTTTTTAACTTTATTTTACTATTTTTGTTTGCCACAGTTTTAACACAGTCACCAATGTCGATAGGTAAGAATGACATCAGTTTTATAACATCGATTAGTAAAACTAACATCAGTTAAATACCTATCATCAGTCACATTGATATAACCAATATTAGTTGGATAACTGACATCAGTTAGAAAATGTCACCATCATTGGTTATATAAACCAACGTCAATCACTGTGTTTTTCTAAAAACATAGCCCTGAGAGCTATTTTATTAAATTTTCTTGTTTCAAATCTAAAAGACATGCTAACACTTTTTTTTTAGGACCAAGCTTTACATTTGATAACAACATGTTTAGATCACATTTTTCATGCTTAAAATGAATTAGGAATGTTATTTTGGGTGCTTAAATAAATATTTAGGTGCTTAAGTGAGTTTCTAAGAATTAGCTTCAAAGTTACAACTAAGACCAAGAGGTCAAATGAACACCACCAAATATTTCATTTGGGCTTAAAATTGAACACACTTGTCAATTCTTGTTTTCAATAGTTATTTCATTAAATTTTGTTTGGAAAAAAGAGGAATGTTGCTTGTATGATCTTCCATTTGTCCCCTATAGGGAACCCTTAGAATTAAAAGTGTCATTCATATTGCAAGATAGCCTATCCCAAGGCTTAGAAATAAAGTCATCTAAATCACTCCCCAAAAATTTGTCAAAGTTTGGCTGACCTTGAAAATGACCCTAAAGTCTTTCTATTTCATGCTTTCTTTATTTTTATGCAAACTTGGCTTGCGAGGGGGAATTTATCACCTCCTACAAGTTCTTTAGGGAAGCTTTGACTAGGGGTTTAATCTCCTATCATTGACTTCATTTGGATCCTTTGGAGTTGTACACAGGATGTAGTGGCACTTTAGACATCGCACTACACTAAACAAATAGTAGGATGTAGTGGCTGTAAAAATGACTAGACCTTTTTACAATAAGCTAAGTGATACGGACCCAAAATCCATGATTTTATTTTGTATTATTTGGCATGAAAGTCAGTATATAATTAATTCCCCTAGATTTTTCAAAAACTTATTAGATCTTAGACAAACCCCCACTTGCCACGGAAGTATTATTGGTGCAAGGTGTGCCTCAAGGTCCATGTCATAGTATTGTCATTTGAGATAAGGGGGGGTGTAAAAACCCTACTATATAATGTGCATTTAATTTTGGATGAACACTTAAAATCCTCTCAAATGGTGTATATTGATGGATTTCAACAATACCAAGCAACCTTGTCAGTTTAGGATTTAAAAGTGATTAATTAATTGGTCTTGTCCTAGATTAGAGTCTTGTTTGAAGTCAAAACTTGGTGTAAACAAACAATCTAAACCAAAATCATAGTCCAAATTTTCCTTTGAATAAAGAGGCATTATGCTTCCCATGTAAGATCATCAATTTGCCTTGTTTAAAATTTCATCAAAAGCTTGAGAGTTATATCATCCACTTTGGTGTAGTTATGTTGCCCAATTGAGTATAGACCTTTACCAAAGTTGTTTAAGTCCTTCACTTATAATCTAAATATGAAATTACACCTTTATAAGTTAATAAGGTTGATGTGTTAAGTGGGTTCACCATTTACACTAAACTTGAGGGAACTTAAGTTCAATTTCCAATTTGGGTTCAAGGCCGTTTGAGACTCATAATCATTGTCATCACTTGATATACTTAATCCATTTTAAGCTAAACTCTTTCACTTTAATTATATGCACCACAACATTTTTGAGTCAAGAAAAGTAGTGTTATGTTGTCAAAATTATAGGAAATCATCTTTTCCTTAGAGAGTTTTTGAAACAAACCTTTTGTCACACCTTTTGGGTAGTATAACATCACTACGCTACCCAAAATGTTTCAAATATTGTTTCATAGACCCTCTTGCATAGATTTCCAATTTTGTTCCTACATTTTTAGACCAATCCAAGTGTACTTTTGAGAACTTTTGTCTAAAATAGTTATACTATTCACCTTAGTCTAGCTTGTTTATAAAAAGAACCAAGTTTTATACCATTTTTTGCAGAAAATAAACTATTTCTAATAGTGCCTTTTATTTCATACCTTATACTTAGTTGATCAAGTTCATGTCCAAGAATCAAATTCCTAGTGTTTTTTAAAAGTGTTTCAAATCCATTAGAGTAAAGCTTTCATCTTTTTCAAAGTCTAGTTTTTAATGTTTTTTGGCTAAGAGTCCTGGTGCATGCCTTGTTTGAGCCTAGATTTTGATGCCACATTTGGCCAAAAGACCTAGAAACTTTTAAATTCATAGATTAGACTAATTTGAAACACTTCGACCTTAGAGTTTGGAATTTTGATTTTTGGTCCATTTACTTATTTATCTTTGTGTGAACAATGAAATGTTAGATACTTCACACTAGCTTGTTTCCTCACAAATATTTGCATAAACATTTTGATCTTTTTGACAAATCTAGACCTAGTTGAAACATCATCTATTTTATACATTGTATTTTTAGAGTTTATATAACTCTTTAACCTTTTATTGTCAATCATTTACTATGGATCCCAACATGTATTCCTACACTCATAGTGGACTCATGTACAACTCAAGGATTAGTAATATAGTTGCACAAGAAGAAATGGTACAAGACCCATATATAGATAATATTGCTTATGAAATCGATTTTTATCCTACTCAATTAGGGGCACAAAGCCAAGATCCATTAGCTAATTATTTAGTTAACACACCACCTTACTCAAAATAAGACCAAGAGCAAACCGTGTAATACCTAGCCATAATACCTACAGTGGATTAGCCAATTCCTCAATAGTCATATTCTACTAATATGGCTTCCATGTTTGATCCAATTTTTTTAGTGATATTTGTTAGACAACAAAGACAAGATTTTGGCTAGATCCATAGAGGTAGGGGCCAAGTCTCTAGAAAATATCCCGCGTGAAAATTTACCAAGTCTAGTAAGAGTGCCTCATAATATCATTTATGATCAACGGGCTTATTTTAGAAATCCTATGGCTCTAGTCCAAACAACATACCAAGACCTTAATGTATCTAATTGAAGAAAAAATATCATGGAAGATCACTTTAACCAAATGTAGATAGCATATCAAACCTACTTGAATCTAGCACATGATTTCAATCAGATGAACATGGTGAGTAAGCCTCTTATTGACCTAGTTCCCTCAACAAGAGTGTTGATAGAGTCAACCAGACAAGAGAATCTAAGTTCGGACCCATTTGTATAAACTGTTTCGATAGATAACTTGGTGCATATGCTTGTTATTGAAGAAGTGTCTTCAACCACTACACAAAATACCAAGCCAAATATAGTGGACAATGTGAAAATACTATCCAATCTTGATCCAAGTGGTACTAACATGCAAATATCTACCCAACAACATATGCCTATATTTAATCCCATGAGTAGATCATCATACCAAAGAATAGGAGTTTTTGCATCCCAACCTCAACTAGTTGCTTCCTCAAGTGTACAACATATGGGATTAGGTAATCAAACAAAAACTACTATTGCATTGCATTGATAGAATGTGATGAGTCCTACTTCCCCTCAACAATTTATGAGTAGTATTCCCTAATAAAAGACACAATCTAGTGTATCAATGAAATAGAGGACAAATTCATTACCACCTCAATCAGGGTAAACAAATGTTCCACCTTACTAGGTAATAACAAACATACCTCTTCAGTCATAGACTAATATGCCAATTTAAAACCAAGCAATGATTAGTCAACAATGTGAAAATATTAGTCAATGATAGATGCTAAATATGCAACCTATTTTCACTCTATCATAGGGATTCATGAAACAAGGAAGTCCCCATGTTTCTCAAGTACCTACTAAATAGCCATTGGTTCAAAATGTGCCACAAATTTAGAGACAGGGTCTTGGATTACAAGTTCCCACTCAACATCAAGGTTTGATTAGTTAGTAACATGTCACTTTTAAACCATAGAAGGCACAATATTTTATATCCATCCACCCCAACCATAAATTCCTCCAAGTCAAATCTTTATCACCAACCCAAACTAGAATATCACACAACCAAATGTGCAATTTCATGTACATCCTAATCCATGTATGTGTATTCCTAGTCCATTCCTCAACCAAACCAATATATCCCAATAGGTATCTCCATCATACCCCAGTTAAAGTATCCCACTTGTGGCCTCCCAACCATCTAATCAAACTAATATTCTCCCTCAAACCAATGTTCTTTCTAGTTTCCTATCCCAAGAATTGTAATAAATGAAGGATGCAATTGCTACTATTTAAGCTAGAAAATAGACTAAAAAGTTCAAATTGGATGATGTATGTTCCTATCCATTCAACATGAAGTATTTTTAGATACCATTTCCTCCAATATATGAGCCACCAAAGTTTGATAAATATAAAGGGAAAGGTGACCCTAAGGCTCATTTGACCAAATTATTTGTTGCATGTCAACCAGTGGCATATAGCGACATTTACCTTTTGCTATTACTTCTAAGGAGCTTGGTTGGACAAGCCTTGGAGTGGTTTTTGAAGTTTCTCAAAAATTCAATAATATATTTTGATGATCTTTCTAATAATTTTGTGTATCACTTTTCTTATAATCATGAGCATGAGATTTCATTAGTGGATTTAATGCAAGAAAATCAAAAAGTTGGTGAGAGTTTTACAATTTATCTACACTAATAGAGATCCCTTGCAAGATATTTCACCCATAGTTTACTGCATAAATAATTAGCCACTATGTTTACCAAAAATTATAGTGAGATAGCTTATCATTTGGAACTACAATGTGCACATACGTTCAAAGAGATCATTGATAAAGGTTTGTTGATTGAGTGGGCACTCATCAATAAAGGGATAATAAAGGTTAATTCAAATAATCAAAATCAAGGTACTAATCTGGGAAATGACCAACACCAACATCTTATTTAAGTGCAAGCATCATAACCGGCACAAGTTAATAACCAAGAAAGACTGAAGCAATTCAACTGCAATAGGAATATTGTGGAAAATGGAGTAACCAAATCATGTCATGTAAAAATGGTGAAAACATAATCTACACCACATTTTCAACTTACTCCTAACTATAAAACTCTCCAACTAATGCCACAATCATAACAAGCAAGACTTACACAATGAATACAATAGTCATTACCATTGCAAATGCCTCCTCTTAGGAGAACTATGCCTGCACATCGTGTCTTTAGTGACCTAGGAGAACCTATTGAGTCTATATTTCCCTAGCTTGTTACTACTAATCTAATTAGTTAGCCTATACCAAATCATTATCTTCAAGGCATTCCTTATCATGATTGGTATCATGAAAACAAATTTTATGACTATCATTGGGTCAATGGGCATAATCTATGAAGATGTGTCTAAATCAAGCATTTAATTGAGAATATGTTGGAGAATGTGGAGATTACATTAGATAATGGTGATTCCACTTCCAATCAAAATTTGGGGATTTATCAAAACCCCTTTCCCTAAGATAACAATTAGTACCATAAAAATAATCAATAACAATAGCAACAACAATGACCAGTCCAATAGTAAAATCAATAGTATATAAATCAAGGTTAAACTAGCAGAATCAACAAAATAAATAGTAAAACCCATAATGATAAAAAAATGGACAAAACCAAGGTTATAATGATAGCAACCAACAAACCTACCATGCAATTTCACATGTATACAATAGGGTTATAGGTCATATTGTAGGGGGTAACATTAATACCATCTCCATTAATCCTAAACCAAGCATTAATCAATCTAGACCATTGTTGAACAAAAATATTTAGCCAAATTACATAGATAATCTTTTTTTGACCTAGGAATGAATACAATCAAACCAAAAAACTAAGAATTCCCCTTTTATACCTTATCTTGACAACTCATCCTTACCACATGACCACATATAAGTGCACTAGAAACTGAGACTTGTCTTATCTAGTCCCACACCATTTCCTACATTAGTTTGCAATAATGGTCCAGTATTTAATCTTGATTATGCAATCACAACTCAGAGGTTGAAGATTACTATCCTAGGCTCACAACAATCTACCACTTTGCCTATCATCCAACCAACCATTTAGCCTCAAAATAAGCCATTCACTACTAACAAGAAGTTTAATATTCTAGAATAATTATAGAAGACACTAGCACAAATTTATATTTTAGATTTTCTACGAACATCAATAATCCATAATAACATCTTGAATGATTTTTTGACCCTATCCACTATTGTTAGTGACATATCCCCTGATAAATTTCAATCTTTGGTTGGACACCTAGCTTTAGCCCAACAAGTCACATTCAACCAAAGTGATATGTCTTCTATTGGCCCACTCCATAATAATCCATTATACATTGAAGTTTGTATAATATGACATAAAGTAAAACATGTCCTTATTGACAATGGATCAGGCCTCAACATAGTGTCTCTAAATCTCATCAAGCTTCTTAGGTACACAATGGTAGATCTCCATCTAAAAACAATAACTATCAAAGCTTATGATAATCGGGAAAGAGAATCATAAGGCACCATTAGTTTGCTAGTTATCATTAGGCCTTTGACCCATGATACACTTTGTCATGTGCTTGATCTTGAGTTATCATATAATATGCTTATAGTTAGGCCTTAGTTACATGAGATTCATGTAATCCCATCAACGTTGTACTAATGTATCAAGTTTTCCCTCTTCGGGATGGAAGTGAATATTCTAAGAGATTTACACCCATATGAACATTGTAAGCATCTTGAGGCTGAATTTCAAAGCTATAATTATCAGTATGACATGAATCCAAGTTCCAAGTAGGATAAAGGAAAGGCTATACTTATTGATCCTTCACTATATAATTACATTGATCCTAATACCTTGGATTCCCTTTCCCACATGCCACCTCTTAAATCTTCTAATCACTTCACCATTTCAAATAATGGACTAGGATAGTATGTGACCCATGATACATTTTATATTACCAATCTTCCTCAAATTTTGAAAACCTTTGGTCAACCTAAAGTCACCCCACATATGCATTGGTAACAACATAATAAAGATAAGAGGCCTATCACATTTGTACCAGCATCTGGCCTAGGAACTGACCCTCTTGAAGGGGATGAATCATGGTTATACAATGATGACCAAATATATTGTTATAAAAATGCAAAGTATCCTATTCCCAATAGGATCATGGAGAGTCACAATTATGAAGGAAGATGCCTCAGACCGAATTAAAAAGGAACCATCAAGCTAATTTCCATGACTATGTATGAAAGACCTTATGGACTTAGATTTAAACTGCTTGGGGGTGACGCCATATATTTTATTCAAACTCCATCACCAATGACTAGTGATGATGATGTTGATAGTGAAGTAGAGTTTGATCATAGCCTCACCTTTGATAACCTAGTTGAAACCAATCTGTTAAAAAATAATGCCATTTGTAGCCTTACCCTAGCCAGTCATCACAACCCATTTCCATTATATTATTACCAACTGATAGATTAGGACCAATAAGAATCCATTGTGTCGATTGATGAGTTCCAAAATGATAAGGCATTTTGTGACTTTTTAGGCCTTAGAGACAACATTCTATTGGGAGATCACAAATCAAGATTCTCAATCACATTGGATCTTGTAGCCTATTTTGGAGAGCGAGTGAACACCCTTAGCCAAAAATAAATAAATAAAACATTAAGGTCCTAAAGTGAAAACCTCTTTAAGGCACTTTTTAACCAAGGAAAAAGTAAATATAAAGGCCAGTCTTGTGGTGAAAATCTATTTCAAGCACCATTAGGTGGGGGCGTTCACTTTTCTTTGAATTTAGAATAGGAGACCACCAATGATGAACTTGTCTATGGATCTAAGTTTAGCTTTGAGGAATACTAAGTATTTGATCAAATTTTACAATAATTTTGACTATTTTTATCACATGGCTAGATCTTCCATTAAGGGACTCAAATTCATCCTGCCTGGGATAAATTGAAGAGCAAGTTCTAATGGGGGACCCTAACATTATTCAATAGTTTAATTCATTTCCTACTATCCTAGAAAATTGTTTGACCCTTCTAGTCAAAGATACAATAGAGATAAATATTAGGACTCCATCAAACTTGAAATGGATAAAATTAGGTGAGTCCTCACTAAGGAGGAACATGACATATTTTTAGCTATGTTGAGATAATTTGCATATATCTTTACATGGGCCTATTTTGACATGCTAAGTTTAGACCCCACCTTGGTTCTGCACCACCTTTTAGTTAATCCTGATTCCAAGCCAATAAAACAAAATCTACGTAAAATGCATCCTCACATTATTATATTGGTAAAGGAGTTGGAAAAACTCTTAGAATCAGGATGTATCTAATCCATTGACTACTCAAAATGGATCTCTAATGTGGTACTTATTAGTAAAAATCTTGAAGGGATCAAAATCTATACTAATTTTTGAGACATCAACAAAGCTTATCCTAAAGATGATTTTCCATTTCCTAATATTGACATGATCATCAACTCCATGGTAGGTTATGAAATGCTCTCACTCATGGATGGATTTTTACAATACAACTAAATCAGAATGGCACCAAAAGGCCAACATAAAATAGCATTCACCACTCCATGGGGAACATTTTTTTATCAGGTAATGCCATTTGGCCTTAATAATGATGGATCTACATATCAAAGGGCCATAACTGTCATATTCCATGATATTATGCATGATATTGTTGAAGACTATGTCAATGACATATTAGGAAAATCTAAAACCAAGGCTAACCATCTAGTAGTGCTACATAAGATATTTGAAAGATTACGTGAGTATAAAGTCAGAATCAATCCAAAGAAATGTGTGTTCAATGTAACTTTAGTCAAACTACTTAACGTCATCATTTCTCATAGAGCTATTAAAGTCGATCTAAATAAAGTCCATGTTATAACCAAAATACCACCACCAACCATTTTATAGCAACTCCATAGTTTATAGGGTAAGATCCAGTCAATCCAATGCTTCATCTCTCAACTAGTAGACAATTGCCATCCATTTACACACCTTTTGAAGAAGGGAGTTTTGTTTCATTGGGATGATCACTACCAAATAGATTTTCAATAACTTAAAGACTATCTTGTTAATTGCCTATTTTATTACCTCATATGCTAAGAAATCCATTCTTGTTATACCTATCAACTACTGACCATGATCTGGGGGCACTCTTGGATCAACATGATGATAGTGGAAAAGAGTACACCGTATACTACCTAAATCATACCTTGGTTACATATGAACATAACTATATACCTATTGAAAAAATTTGTCTGGCCATGATATTTGTAGCTCAAAAATTATACCATTATATGTTGAATAATAATACCATGGTCATTTCAAAAGTATATCCACTAAAGTATCTACTATCTAAAATAAATTTTCAAGGTAGAATGGCTAAATAGATCATGCTTCTCAGTGAGTTTGACATAGAGTATGTCAATTAGAAGGTAATCAAGGGTTAAGTTCTTGCAGATCAACTTGTTGAAGCACCTCTCATAGACACACAACCACTTACATTTTAATTCCCTAATAGATCCATAATGACCTTCATTAGCACACCCATTGAGGATCAGCCCTGAAAGTTGCATTTTGATGGTTCATTTACTACACATGGATCAGGGGTAGGCCTATTGTTTATTACACCACAGGGGGATTTAATCCCTAAATCATTAAAAATCATCTTTCCTTGTATAAATAATATGGCTGAGTATGAATCACTTATTGTAGGATTTTGACAAGTAGTGCATTGGAATATATCTCATCTTCAAGTTTATGGTGATTTTTAGTTAATCATCAATCAGGTCATAGATCATTTTTAGACCAAAGATGACAATCTGGTTCCATATAAAGCCATGGTCGATACTCTAAAGCAACAAATTGTCAATATTAAGTTTGAGCACATACAAAAGGATGGTAATAGAACTGTAAATGCAATGGCTACTTTTGGTTATCTGATTTGACAAATAGATAAAGATAGAGAGTATTAGTTCCTCATCGAGAATTTGTCAGCACCAGCTCGTGAACCTTCAACCATTGCCATGATTTATGATATTATTGGTCATAATTATATCTAGTACTCAAACCTTTACAACTACCTTCGTGACAAAATTATACTACCTAACCTATTTCAAAAATAAACCAAAGCCTTCTTTCATCATTCCACTCATTATACCCTACTTTGATCCACCCTTTATCATCATAATTTTGATGGAACTCTACTTTGTTGTTTAACTTTTCTAGAGTCTACACTGGAGTTAAGAGAAGTTCATGAAGGAGTATTTGGTGCTCATTCTAATGGGGTAGTCCTATCCAAAAATATCTTTCATATTGGTTATTATTGGCCCACAATTGACGTAGATGTTGCTGCATATGTAAAAAAGTGTGACAAGTGTCAATGACATGCTAATCTGATTCATGCCCCAACAAAAACTTTGAAACTGATGTTGACACCATGGCCATTTTATACATGGGGACTTGACCTCATTGGGAAGATCAACCCTATTTCATTTGATGGCCATAAATATACCCTTACTACCACCAAGTATTTCACTAAGTGGGTTAAAGCTATACCCCTCACTTATGTGATTGAAAATCAAATTTCCAAATTCATCTTCAACCATCTCATTTTCCACTACAGTATCCCCTCTAACATTATATCCAATAATGGAGGACCATTCAAGAACAAGGATGTAGACTAGCTATGTATTAAATATAACATCACACAACATTTTTTTACCACATATCTCCCTTAAGGTAATGGCCAAGCTAAAGCATCAAACAAAACCATTGTCAATATTCTCAAAAATATTGTCAATGATTTCAGTCATGATTAGAACTTGCATATATTTCCTACCCTTTGGGTATACCATACCAATCATTATACCCCCACAGGAGCCACTCCATACTCACGTGTTTATGGTACTAAAGTCATCCTTCCCATTGAGGTCAAAATGTTTTCACTGCACATCTCTTTTAAGCATGTCTTAGATAATCATGACATTTGAGTAGCCCACCTACAAGATCTAGAGCTACTTGATGAGAAATGCACAGCCATGCTCAACAATCTTCAAGCATGTCAGAACTGACTCAAAGGCCACTATAATCAATGTGTTAAGTATAAAACATTTGAACTTGGTGATCTTGTTCTAAAATAAAACCAAAAGAATACCATGGTTGAGAATAAGCATAAAAGGAAATTCAAACCAAATTAGATAGGTTATTTCATCATTACTGTAGATTATGGATCAAAGGCATATAGGCTTGCCATGCCAGATGAAGATGAACTTCCAAAGTTGAATATTATTCATCTCAAGCATTACTATGCTTGAACACTAAGGTGTATTGTCTATAAGGACCATTTCAGTTATGCCATTTTATCACTATTATTCTTTGTAAAAATACCATCCTTATTCATCTCTTTTTCATATCCACTTTCTACTTTTGTTCTATCGACCCAATGTGCTCTACAACCTAGCCCGCTTAAACTTGGTTTTTCATATTCATTATATAGTTTCAACATCAAGGTATCTGATAAATTTCATCAGCTAGTTCAAGTACATCAGACAAAGATCATATTTTTGGATAGTATGATATAAGTTTTAGTAGTTGTATCTTTCATTTTTTATTCCTTTCCTACCATCAGTTTGCTACTAATTATAACCACCTTTGGGAAAATTAGTACCGTTGATCTATGTCATTATGTCTTAGTTATAACCACCTATGGGATAACTAGAGGAAACAATAAGCCTTAACCTACCATCTCACCACTTCCTATGTCATACTATGCCTTTTCTACCAACTATGCTTGTTTTGTTTGAATTGACTACCAAACTAGTCAAATTCCTCTGTTATAATGGTAGAACTACAGTGAATTGAGGTCCTACTCTGGGAATATGTAGGTAGTGCTCAATACTTATTGAGGTTAGCTCAGTCTCCCTTTTCTTTATGCTCTCACCATTTTTTAGGAAACCTAAGCCACACTCTGCCATTTTGTGAGAAACCTAAGTTTAAATGCTTTCACCATTTTATGAACAACCTAAGTTTGAACAATCTTACGATTTTACGAGCAACCTAAGTTTGAACATTCTCACCATTTTGTGAGCTTAAACCATTTGGTGTCTCATCATTCTTGATAAAATTGAGATACTACTAAAATTCCAAAAACATTTATAAAATTGTTAGAAAAGAACAAAAACATTGACCACTTCTTTGCCTTAAGGATTCTAGGAACCCTTACTAAGTTACAAACAAATTACTTGTCACTTAGTTTCCCTATCCTTTTTGGCCTTTCTCTCACGCACTTTGAAAGACCATTCATATTCTTCTATCACATCCATTATATTTGTTTTCCTTAGTTATCACATTGTTCCCATTCCCTAAGAGAACTACATTTGGCCTAAAAAAATTTATTGGATATTACATCCATGGAACTATGTAGGTAGTGTCCACTTGCCTAGTGCATATGGAGACAACTTAGCTACCACCTTCCTTTTCTTCTCCATTTTGTTTATTTGTTCAATTGTCACTTATTTTATAGGGGCAATGTTCATAGGGTTTTTTTGCATTGTTTATTTGTTTATTTCTACTTATTTTTGTTTATTTGTCTGCCTATTTGTTTACTTTCAGCACTATTAACTTGATTTAGTTTATGTGTGTTCATTGGTTGATTCCTTACCCACACTTATTCTTGAGTCTATCCATATTCATATGTCAACATTGTCATCATTGTTTCTATCATTGATTCGTTATTTTCTATTTGAATATTAGATTATGAGAGTTAGTCCTCATGCATATTTTGGTAAAGTCTTCATGATGTTATACCATGATGCCTATCGACACGTGATATAGTAAACCTCAACTTTAAGAATTATATTTAGCAATGGTGGCATATATTCAACATTGACATCTTGATTCAATCCTAGTCATATCCCAAATAGAGTAATCAACTATGAAATAATTTCAACTTTTATTAATTTGGATGAGCATCTCCCTACTAGTAGGTTGTTCTAATTCATCATTACCCTCTGTGTTAAATTATCATCATCCCTGGCCAAGTTTATCATGTTTTCCACAATTAGGGTCTAATTATTATAATTTCCTATGGGAAAATCATTACACATCATCCCACCTATATTTCTCAATGATTATAATTGCCTTTGGGTAAATCATTATGTTGTCACCAATTTAATTTTTATATCTATATGGGGGCATGTTATCTTGTTTGTCTATCCTAACTAGGGTAGCTACATTTTCTCAATGATTATAACCACCTTTAGACAAATCATTGTGTTATCATACCACATTGCCACTATTGGGGTACAATGCTTATAAATGCCTTTGGGAAAACCAGTGCACACCATACCACTTGCATCCTCAATGATTTTGACTACCTTTTTAGTATCATTATGTTTTCACCCCATCATCTTTCCTTTTTTTGGTCCCCTTGTTTTGCTTCTTTCTTTTCAACGGACCATTTTTTGACTTACTTGTGCCAACTGTTCCCTCGAGGGGGCATCATACAGGCAATTTATAATCATTACAATTATAGCCATACAAAACCTTTTCATTTTTTGACAATATGTTACATTCTTATAGATTGCAATGCCTTCCCAAGTAGGGGTAAACTATAGACACCTAAATCTAGCCACTGATAACCTCTAATCAGGATTTTGACCAATTTCCACCCAAAGTGCATAATTTGGCCTAAAAACACTAAAACATGCTAAATTATGTAAAACTAACGTATTCAAGTGTCGATTTTGGCTAGGGTATCTCTAAATGAGGTAATGCAATTTATGGGCAAGCTAACTTTGATTAGATCATTTCGAGTTAAAATGCTAATTTTGTACCTAGGTTCTCTAGATTGATCTTTCTTATCAAATATTTTACACAAAACACATGCCTTTGTTATTCATTTTTAGTAAATTCATAAATGGGATAATGGATCTAATGCATCTAACAGTGACTTCCAATTCTAATCCAGTCAAATTTTGGACCAATAACAAGGCATTCTGATTAATTTGAATAATATGTTCACAAAGTGTTTAATCATGCTTAAGAGCTAATTAACCCAAATCAAGGCCTAATTAATAATTCCATGTAAACTTTTTGAATACTTGTTTTTATAAAGGAATATTAAATATCTGCATCAGGTGACCTCATTTCTTGGAAAGACATCCCTAGGCCATAAATTATATTAATATCAAGATTCATGTCTCCCATGCCTCATAAAATCCCTCCATGCCTCTTAATTTATCCTTTATCCCAAATATTTATGATCCTATTTATCAATTTTAATTGCAAAATTAGATTAATCCTTAGCCACACATCTCAATCCTGAGATGGATGGTTTAGGTTGATTCTGATCAATATCAAAAATATATAAATAGAGAAGCCAAGAACATCATTTCTAAGTCTTAATAATACAAATTTATAATGCACAAATGTTTCCAAAAGATTCAATTAATTAGTGTTACCATGCCAAATTTATCTCAAGCCAAGCTAAGCCATAATCCAAAGGTGCCAAGGAGAGATGGAAGTAGCCAAGCTTCCATTGCCAAGGACTTCATTAGCACAAGTTGAGCAAGCCACTACTAAAAATCATTTGGAGCATCCAAGGAAGGTGAAGGAATTCTTGTGTTTTATTCCTTACTTTTAATTTGTGTTTGTCATTTATCTTTATTAACTAAGCTCTCTGTAGTGTCTAGGCCTAAAAATGTTATGCTATTAGTGTGTTTGTTTCATTTTGTTTTCATTTTGGAACTAAGACCGTACTAACCATCCTCTCTTGAGTCAAACTCCTAGATCACATTGGCAACTCATGAATGTGGATGAACATACCCTTCAAAATTAAGGTGACAATATCATGTTATCCTAGGTATTGCATGACATTTGATGACACCTAAGAATTTTTAGCAATTAGTTCTAATCACTCCTCCCATTATGTCTTGAATTTTCCCTCATGCATTAGGGCATCACACTCAAGGGTCCATATTAGGTTGTATAATTAGTACACTATCTATTAGTCATTCTCAAGGTGTACCTCTCTTTTAGGGTACTTCTATTGGGTGAAACATAGTATAGAAATGAGAAAATTGTATTAGAAGGTCTACTTATAATTCATTCAACACTTTTTGATGTTTTTAAGTAACTCTTGTACAAAATATTCAAGCCAATTTAACTACTCATTATTGTGGATCATGTAATGTGTAATGTCCACCACTCCTTTGAGAATTTGATTTGTAGGCTTGGTGGTATACCAGAATCTTTGTGTGATGTAGTTGACTAAGATGCACACTAGTTCATCTTGGATTTCTTAAATTAGGATTCCTTGGGACCCCTAAATATATAAATATCTAACCTATTTAAGGATAGGATTCATTATTATCTTATATGGAGCAAGATAATCACCTCACATAGGCATGCCTAGAGCTCAGAATATTACTTCTATGTTGATGACAATAGTGGTGTCAGGGCCAATGTAAATGTTTCCATCATTGTGGTATCTAAAAAATATTTACACAGTCTCCCCCAAGAGGCTAAAAGTGGGCATGAAATAAGCATTTTATGTCTATATTCTAGAATTGATGTGGGATTACAAGATCCATTGGTTGCACAACATCTACGAGATCTAGTCAGAAGAGTTTTTGGTTTGTTGATCAAAGGTAATCAAATGAATTTGGATAATTTAATTTTGTCTAATGAAACATAAGGTAGATGCCCATTTCTTCCTTCTAAACATCTTTCAAACTCCTAATGAGTTATGAATGATCCATGATATATGAATAGTGAAATTTGAAAACTTTTTGCTTTTTATGTAGTGAAAATTAGTTCAGCATTTGAAACTTCATCTCATGAAAATATTTGCAAGAATTAAATTCAAACTTGGTTTGTAACATTATGCCTTTATATATTTCATTCTTATTGGTTTCTACATAAATGATACGCTGAACTGTCCATTTGATATCAATGTAAATGTTGATGTGGTAAATCTTATTTGATTCGGAAATTAAGGTAGTTATCCATTTACACATACATCGAGATATGTCATTATGTTCTTTGTTATCTATATTATAGTATGAATAAATGATGTTGATCAGCTACTAATTTGGTGAAGATTAGATCAATCAAACTTTGGATTTGGCATTAACTACTTAGGGATGGCCATTATATGGTGAAGTTCTTAGCTGATGTGACTTGACTATATATTTCCTAGAATTAATCTTTCTTTCGTGCCTACTAACATCAATAATGGCACACTTGTATTCTCTTACACATAGTTTTTTCATGCTATACTTGTTATCTTGGTTCCTAAATTCTATTTAAGAGATCATTTACAATCACACACATAGAAAAAACATATAAGAAAACATATAGAAATGGGTAATCATAATATACTCAGTGCTACTCAGCATGCACTCATTTAGTAGAAAGGTATCAATTAATAATATTAGTAGTAGGGTTTAAGCCTACATCCAATCACCCATCCTAGCAAAATGGATCCCTATATATCTCTCCAAAAAATGGTTATTTGTTGTGATATTTCATGTATAATGTAAGGCCCTTTCCATATAATATAGAATTTACCCAAAAAGGCTCTGAAGTGACTATCATATAATAAAACTTATTGATCTTTGTGAAATTCCTTATGGCATACATTCATGCCATGCCATGCTTTCTAGATCAGGTTATGAACTTTTTACATCCAAGGTGCTCTGCATCAATACTCATCCATCCTATTCAGTTTGAGAATCTTGTGGGTGAGAGATTCATGATCCCCTAGTCTCATGACCATTGCAATGCATAGGTTGGGTACAAAGTATTCCATCAAAATTAATGCTTCAATCCCATAGACAAACTAAAATAGAGTAAAACCTATATCCCTCTTATAGTGTATGTGATATGCCCAAATAATCATAAGAATGTTATCTTCCCAATCATCCCTCTTGACATCACATATCTTTGTTAATATATTTCCTAACACTTTAGTAGAGGCCTCAGCTTGGTTTTTAGTTTATGGATGGTATATAGTACTTTTATGATGATAAATCATGATTTTTTCAATAAGATATTTGATGGTATTATTCAGGAAGTGTGTCCCTTAATTTTTGATGTGTTTTATGGGGCATCTAAACCTTATGATGATATTATCATAAAGAAGCTTTTATGCATCCTTCATTCCATAGCTATGTAATGTAATATATTTAACCCATTTGATAAAGTAATATTTCATAGTGATAGTATACCAAGCTTTGTTGTATTTACTCAGGGAATTGATAGGTCCTATAAAATCGATGACCTACTATTCAAAAGGTTATTTAGATAACAAACGCTATAAGTACACTTCATATTTTTTTAGTGCCTTACCCATTCATTGACATACATCACAATGTTGTGCTACTTTATGTGCATTCTAAAAAAGGTTCAGCCATCATAAACCACTCTATAGTAATTTCCTTATAGTAGCTTCTCTGATAAAATGGCTTCTTGCTATTCCTTAGTGTGCTCCCTATAAGGGTAGTGGTCATTCATGTTCTAGAACTACCCTACATATTACTTCATCCTTCCCCAAATGATAAAAAAATACCATTTATAATAGTATATGGCAAAGTTTGGGTGATAAAATGTTTCTTGTCTCTTTCTTGATAGTGTATAGGGAATACTCCTTGTTATGGTAAATTAGAAATTTCCTCAAAATTTTTGGGGATTGTAGAAACATGAAAGAGATGGGTATTAAAATAATGTTCCTATATTTCTTCTAGTTCTTCACCATTTAGGATGTGACTGAGATGATCTGGTCCAACATTTTCTCTGATTCGTTTGACATTGATACAAAATTAATTTTTTTGAAATAGCATCAATCATTTTGAAATGCATCCTCCAAGTATAGGATTATTTATAAGGTAGTGTATAACATGATGATCTATGAAAACTTCATATGGTGTCACAAGAAGATAGTTTCAAAAAAATTGTAGTGTGAACACTATAGCCAGTGTTTCTCTTTCATTTGTTGTGTAAGTATTTTCTACAGTAGATAATTTTGGCTTGCAAAATATATGGGGTGGTCTAATCCACCCTCTCCTAGATTCACAAGAACAACACCAACTTTGATACTATAAGAATAAATGTGAACATGAAATGTCTTGCTCCTATCTATAAAGATGAGAATAGGTGCAGTGACCAATCTCTACTTTAGTTCTATGAAGGTTTCTTGATAGTCAGAAGTCTAGGCGATCTCCATACCTTTGTGCATTAAATTCTCTAATGGAGATCAAATAGATGCATATCCCTTGATAAAATTCTTATGGTAACCTATATTGACAAAAAATTATCACACTTTCATATATTTAAAAGGTGGAGGCATACTAAGAATGATTGTAATTTTATCTTAGTCTACCAAAATCCCTTCATTGTACACTACATAACCTAGTAAGACATCAAAAGTTTTTTAAAATGAGCATTTTTCAAATTTAGGGAAATGTAAAAAAATCAAAAGCATTCTAACATGAGGTGAAACTTGGATAAATGTTCTTTAAACTAATAAAAGACTTGTTAATCATTGAGATAGACCTCTAGGAAGTCATGAATGAAATCCTTAAATGTAGTCACCATTGCTTCAAAAAACATTATAGATGCATTCTTGAGGCCAAAAGGAATTACCTTGTATTTAAAGGGTCCCCATGCCATGGAAAAATTCATTTTATCCCTGTCTTCTTCTGTGATGGGTATTTGATGTTATCCACTGAAGCCATCTGTGAAAGAGTAAACTTCATGACCTGTGATAGATTCCAAAACTTCATCTATGAAGGGAATTGGAAATGGATCATTCACACAAGAATCATTCAAAATTTAATAATCACCATATATTATGATCTCCTATGTTTTATTAGGTTTCACTATTATGGGACTAACACAATCTACCTTTTCTATGGGATAGATTATACCTTCATCTTGCATTATATCCAGCTTAGCATTCACTTTCAACTTCATGTTTAGATTCAACTTATATGGTTGTTTCTTTTTGGGTCATGCACACTCCTTGAGTTTGATATGCATGTTTCCTAGTGATGGATCTATTCATGTGACCTCTAAAAATTTAGTGGAAACAACATCTTGATAATCTTGTAAAAGTTATATATCTTTTAAAACTTCATATTGAGTCCAATAGTCACCTTTATATGTGCTAGTTTAGGAATATCCTTGCTTCTTATGTTTTCCACATGATTTTAAATAGGTTATTGATACATCTTTTGATTTTCCTTAGAAAAAAATTATTGTAGCATTCATTTCCCTTCCTGCTATAAAAATTATATGTTGTGAAACTTTTCTTCTTCAATAGGTTCTATGAATAGATCACTTAATGATTCTACTGATCATTTAGGTTCAAACAAATCAGTCAAATCAATCTCACCATTAGTATCTAAATCTTTAATTTCTTCCTCTTCATCCTCTATTTAGTGGCATGGTTGCATAATAGATTTTTCTTCCATCTTATTAGCTTTATATCTTAGCAACTACTACTTCCCATACTTATATAGGAAGTCTAATCTAAGCAAATACTACTTCCCATAAAAGTGGGATAAAATAAATTTCTCATGAGATTACTTACAAAGCATGTGCATCCATAAAAACTAATATACTAACAAAATAAAGAGAATGGGTAGCATGGGTTCCTAACATCCCCTCCCTCTTAGAAAAATATTTGTCCTCAAATCTTCAGATGTGGGAATTGGTGTTGAATCTAAAATAATGGTTCCCATGTTTCATCCTCTTGTTGCATTCCATTCCACTGAATTAATACCTCTATGATGTAATGGGAGTGAATTTGTCATGTGTTCTTATCCAGGATTGTGTCCAACTCAAGAAAGATGGATCCTTCATTATCGCGTTCTGGTAAAATAGTTTACACTTTGATGTTTGTGCCAATAAATTTATTTAGATAAGAGACATGAAATATTGGGTGAACTTGAGAAAAAGGTAGGATATCTAAACTTATAATTAACTAACCCAATATTCTTGAGAACATTATATGGCCCATAGAACTTGGGATCCAACTTATGACGCCCTTTGGATTTTAGGGATGATTTCTTGTATGGTTGTAGATGAATGAAAACCATATCACCTACTTGAAAAGTGCGCTCAAAATGGTGCTAGTTAGCCTATTTTTTCATTCTATTTTATTCCATATGAATATTTTCCTATAGGATGCTAAGGATATGATCTCAATTTCATAAAATCATGTCAATCATTTAAACTAGTGAACTATTGGGGTGTACAAAAGGAGCACTGGTGGTGCTTGACCATAGACTACTTCATATGGAGTCATTTTTGTTGAAGTGTGGTAGGAGGTATTGTATCACCATTTGGTGAGAGGGAGCCACTTTTCCCACTAATGTTGTTGTTTTGAGGTGAATCAATAAAGGAAATTTTCCAAGAATTTATTGATAATTTCAATGTAGCCATCCATTTGTGAATGATACCCAAAACTCATCTTCAATTAAGTACCAGTGTGTCAAAATAGTTCTGTCCAAAAATGGTTAGTGAAGGTTGCATCATGATTTGAGATAATGGAATAAATAATGCCATGAAGATGGAAAATTTGGTCCAAATAAATTGTGTGATATGGAGGTAGTATAGGGATGGTTGAGGGCACAAAAATGACTATATTTGGAGAGGTAATCAACCATAACCAAGATCATTGTTTTCCATATAGATTTACGGATCTTGCTAATGAAATCCATATAAATATATATCCAAATACTTGTAGGGATGGGCAAGGGTTCAAATAACCTAAGAATGAGTGTTGTTTCACCTTTATTGTGTTGTCAAGTATCACATTTAGCCACCATCTATTGAATTGTATTTTCCATTCCCTTATAAAATAAGTTACATCATGCCTACTCATAAGTTTTGAGAAACCGTGAGTGCCTTATGGATGGAGAAGAATTAAGTTCATAGAATATAGTCTACTGAAGATCTAAGCTCTGGGGAAGCATTAGATGACCCTTGTATTGTAGAGAATCACCATAACAAGAATAATGTGATACTATAGAGGGGTTAATGGCCAACTATTGAATGATTTGAGATAATGAGGACTCATTGATATACCCCTATTGTACAGTATCCAACCAATTTAGAATAGGCATGGAAATATCTAAAAGGGAATCTTGGTCAATAAATGTGAGAGATAGATCATCAACCACAATATTGTCCTTACCCTTATTGTAAGTAATCTCATAATTATAACCCATGAGTTGGATGACCCATTTCTGTTGTGATGGGGTAGAGACCTATTGTTCTAGGAAATATTTTAGACTGTGGTGATCAGTTTTGATGCAAAATTAATTCCCCAATAGGCATGGGTTCCACTTATGTACTGCATGAAAAATGGCCATCATTTCCTTCTCATAAGTAGAGAATACTAAATTCTTACTAGAAATGGATTTGCTAATGAATGCAATGGGGTGTCCTTTTTAGAGGAGAATAGCACTAAATCCATTATAGAAAGCATCAATATCGATAGTGAAGGTCTTGGAAAAATATGGCATAACTATAATAGGTGTAGTATACATAGCTTGTTTTAATTCTTTAAATTGACACTTAGTAGCTTGTGTCCATGTAAAACAATCCTCTTTCAACATAGATATTAATAGAGATATAGTCTTCTTGTAATCCTTGACAAAATTGTGATAGTATCCAATCATCCCTAAAAAATCATGGAGGCTTTTGAGTGTCTAAGGATGAGGCCAATTTGTCATGGAAGCTATTTTTCTAAGATCCACCCAAACCCCTTAGGATGTAATAATATACCCAAGATACTCCACTTCATCCTAGCTAAAATCAAATTTGGACTATTCTGCACAAAGATGATGATCAGAGAGAAGTTGCAGTGTGAGCTCCAAATGTTAGAGATGCCCAAACCATGTTTTACTATAGACAAGAATATCATCAAAGAAGACCAAAATGAGTTTTCATAGGTAGGACCAAAATATTTTATTCATCAATGCCTAGAATGTTGAAGGAGAATTGGTGAGGCCAAAGGGCATGATCAAAAACTCATATTAGCCATCATACATAGAAAAAACTATCTTAGGGATATCATCCTCATGAAATCAGATTTGGTGATATCTAGAGTGAAGATCCAACTTGGAGAAAAATGAGTGCCAAGAATCTCATCAAGAAGTTCATCAATAATAGGGATCAATAACTTGATTATGATGGTGATTAAGTGATTTAAAAGTCAATTAAAAGGTGGCATGACCCATATTTTTTCCAGATAAGGAGAACTAAAGAAGAATATGGGTTGGTACTAGGGTGAATAATGCCTTAAATCACTAAGTCTCGAATGAGCATCTTGATCTCAGTATTTTATTGAAATGGGTAGCAATAGGTCTTGATGCTAGGAGAAACACTTCTAGGAAGGAGTTGAATATGATGGTAGTGAAGGTGGCAATCCTAATGGTTCAGTAAAGACACATGTATACCTATGCAAAATAGTTTGTATATCAAAAGGAGTAGTGGAGACTATTGATGATTACATTTGAATGTAATAGAGATAGATAATAATATTGTGTGAATTATTTTTGAGAATTTTTCCATGTGATGATAACTAATGATGTTGAGAGACCCCGAGTATAATCCTTTCAATGTGTTTTTTTACCAATTGTTTGAAAACTACATCCTAATTTTATTAAAATCCCATAAGATGGGTCCAAGTGTGCATAACCATTAGGATCCCAAAATAACATCACATCTACCTAAGGGCAAGGAAAACATGTTGGATCACAAGTTATAATATATAATAGAGATATGCATATTATGACACTTCCTTCTGAAAGGTAATGTTCCCCCATTAGAAATCATGAATTCAAAGTTGGAGGAAGGATGGACTAAAAAATCAACCTATTTGGTGATCTAAGGGTCAATGAGGTTATGAGTGTTACCAAAATCAATTAGTATTATGAGAGGGATATTATTGAATTAACCCCTAATCTACATGATTTATGGGGTGATGACTCTTTCTAAGGCACAAAGAGAGATCTATGGATTGTCTTCTTGAGAAATAGGTTCCATAATCAGTTGAGCTTCTTCTAGATCATCTATTGTATCTTGAGCATATTCCCAAACTTAAATTTTGGTTGGTGAGTTCACATCCAATAGGTAGAGCTTTTGATCAACACATCAATATCCTTGAGTGAATTTGTCATCACAATTATAACATAGTCCTTTTTATCTATGTGCCTACATCTTGACTTCAATCAAATTCTTGATAGGAGTGGTTCTAGGGGCTAGCATTGTGTGAGATCATTATGGAGTTGTATTTATAAATGGAGAAAATTTGTATTTGGATCACTACTAAGTTGTGATCTTTTCCTCTACCAAATTATCCAATCCTAGGGCTCCCATCATAATATTAGGCTAGAAAATTTTGACCACATATCGATTTACATCCTTTAGACCACTGAAAAAATAACTCTTGAAGAATTGATTAGACAATCCATTTGTGTGATTGGATAATTTTTTAAATTCTATTTGATATTCTCTCATGGTTCTTATTTGGAAAATTTTAGTGATTGCTCCAGTGAAGTTATCAAAATCACTAGGGCCAAACCATTTCAAAATGAGGGTGGTGTGTACTAGTATTTCGGTGATGGTGGTGTCCAACTCAATAAAGGAGTGGTCCATTTATCTAGAGCTTGAGGTTCGTACTAAGGAAAATTGGGAATCCTTTATGGATCTACTTGGTTCACATAACCCTTATTTACCTTTGGGCTTGGAATAATCTACTTCACCAAAGACACATGATGCACAATGATGGTGAATATATTCCTTTTGATATCTTATTTGAATTCTTATAAATCCCTACACTTATTTTCATCATGATCGTGTGATTTAAAAAAATTACAATATAAACTCTATGGGATTTTAACATGCTATTATAGGATATGGCACTATATTTTTACATTCCTTACTACTTTATAGATTTCATATAATTTTGTCTTGATCTTAGGACAATCATTCTTGTGATGTCCTCCTTTCCCACACTCTATGCACCATAGATTTATCTTAGGTTTATCTACTTCATGATATTATTCCATCCTCTTCATAAAATATTAAAATGTATTTTCAATCTTATAACCCATTTTGGGAGCTTCCCCATAGTATTCAATATGCTCCACTCAAAGATCATTAGCTCTAACATCTGCGTTAGTAGCATAGTGAGTTTGCATTATAGCAAACCTAATACTGGAATGTAGTCCTTTGACAAACCACATAAATTTATCTTTATCTACTAAGGAAAACTCCATCTTATTCATAACATCAAATAACTTATGATCATATTCATAGAATTATTCTCCTAACTTTTGCCTAATCTCCTTTAAGTCTTAAATAGTCTGACTTGTACATTTATTTATTTTAAATTCTATGATAAGACATTCCCTAAAATGCTATAGAATTGATTAAGTAATTTATCTATAATACATAAACTCAAGATCACTTCAATTTAGTTCCCCTATTAGTTCACACTTCTTTATATCCTCATTGGTGATACACTTAGCCTACCATCTCATCTCACATGTTAGTAAGTATTGTTTAGGGTCTGTCGACCCATAATATATCACGAAGTTGATAAATGCTCCTACAAAACCCATTTAATAAAATAGTTTTGAGGGGATATATGATGAAAATTTTGTATGGGAGGTTACATTCTGTGTAATCTTACTTTTGTACTATGAAAATTTACCTACACATTAGGAGAGTTAATCTATGCTCTCAGTTTTTCTTTGTTTCCTATTTTTCTCTACTTGGTTTCAACAAACCCTATGGCCTTTAAAAACTTATGAATTAAGGTTGTTTTAATTTTATTACCTCAAATATGCACTTTTTATAAAAATGGACCTTCCCAACTACTATCTACGTGTTCATCTAATTGAAAAAATTTACTAGAATATAAAAGATTGGGATGCAGGGATGTGTGTTCTTTTGGTGAATGATTCTTTCTTGTGACTTCTTCTTCTTATAGGATTAAACCTATGATTACTCTATGAATTTTTTATACTCCTTTGACTAATTATCCATGTCTTGATTTTGATAATACCCATTCTTGTAGCTGTACACTACACCTATCATCTAACTGATCTACATCTACATTATTTTCATCTTCATCTTCTTGCTCTTCATCTTCTTTACTTTTTCTGACATTCATATTCATTTTTCATCTCATCTTTATTCATCCTTAATTATTCATATCTTTCTTCTCATTCATCACATCTTCCTAATCATTATTCATCTATTTTATTGATACTATGTACTCTACTCATAGTTACCTAGATATTATTTTGTTTACCCCTTCTATTTTGTTGTCACAATTCATATTTTAAATCTATAATCTTTTTTTGACTCTTTTTTCCTCATGTCTCCATTATAAATTTAGGTTCAATCCTTATTTTTTCATATAATCATCATTCACTATCATATTACACACACACCCATATGCTTGAAGTGATTATTCCATATTGGCTGGAATAGGCACTATGTCCTTATCTAAAACCAACATATTTACCTACAAAGTTCTACTAATGAAGTTTATTTCACTTGGGATGGTGTATTCCAATATTCACTAGTTGATGGAAAATCAAGTCCACTTGCATGGTCTTTTGCACAATGCTCAGGAAGTTCTAGTCAATTGGAAATCTTATAAGGATGATTTGGCTCTCATAAACCCATGCATTTTATCACTCATCAATGAGCCATAGATCATTACACCCAATAAAATATGATATATTATTCAATGTAGGAAGATGCCTATACCCACCAAATGATGCTTGCATAGGTTTCATAATTTTTCAATTGTGGTCCATATATTTTGTATTTAGAAATTTGTCTAGTACTCCATAGTGCTAGTCTATCAAAAACTTGAAAGGGTAGTAGACTAGTAAGATACATAGTTGAAACCCTGAAAGGATAGATAAGTAGTGTGTAAGGGGTGAAAAATAGTGTATCAACACCTTAAACAGCACTTTTGAAGCTCTATGCACTTCTATCTTTTGGCTCCTTTCTTAGTACTTGAACAGCTTCACTATTTGCCATTGTCTCAGGATGAGTCAACATTTTATGTCCTAGAAAGTGTTAGAGATAAATGGTAAATCTAAAATTATCTATATGTATGATAATTTCTTATGGTAATTCCATCTATATTATTTTTATTGGTTGTTAGGATTTGTTACATGAATCTTCATGTTAGTCAGGATTCCACAAAAGGTAATATGGATATCTATTTTTAGCATGGTAAATTTGGAAGTAAAAACTATAGAAGAGAACACCTATAAGTATTTTTAGTGAATGTATTATAAGGGTTTGATGATTATGTTAATTCTAATATTTTTTCAAGTAATAGAATATTCAATGTTATCCTCAGAAAGCTTTTGCACAACACATTGATAGAATTGGACATCGATCTATGAAGATTTTCTTTGTTCTAATCTTTGATATTAGAGATTTTAATATGAATTATAATTATTAGTGTTCTTTATTAGTATAATTGTAGAGTTTATTATGTTCTAATGTCTATTTCCTTAATTTATTTAGATATATCCATTTATTTATCTGTAATTAGTTCTATCATACATCGAAACTTTAGATTAGTATATTTTTCTTCAAGAAACCTTGTTTATGGATTCCTAGTCTTGATTAAAATTTTATGAAATATTTCTAAGTCACTTTACACACCTTATCCCTATAATTATCATGTTTAGGTGAAACCTAGGAACCTCTATTAATAATTCAAAATGGTCAATTTGGAGATATTATCCCATTGTGGTCACCAAATGTAAGATGATAAATTCGAGCAATGAGATTTAATTATGTAATTTAACCAAAATGTCCAAAGTCTATAATGTACCATTGAAATAAATAACCATTAGATTAAAATTCAATCAAATGGAACATTTAAAATAACATTATAACTTAAATCTAAGTGTTCCCAATAAAGATTCAAATAAAGAAAGATTAATTGATTATGGATGGAGATTGCTTACCAAAGACTCAAATTTTCAGCATGATGTTTGATCAATGACTTGGATTGCATAAATTAGTTGATATATTAATGATGAATTGGTGTATAATTTATTCTTTGCACACTCCTTGGTTAGTTGGAATGGAGGGAGATAGTGTGTTTAAATAGAAGGAAGGAGGGAAGATCAATGGCCAATAGTCAAACTTGGTTGTATGAGGATCAAGGGTAGAGGATTATCCAATGAATTAAAAATTCCTTAGATGATTATAGAGGAGGGAAGGTTCTAAAGGTAGAAGCCTCTAAAATATTTTTGGAAGTTTATTTAGGATTATTAGTGATTAGTCATGTGATTAAGGGGTTATAGAGAATCTATAGGGGTAGGATTGTAGGGAAGCCTAGGAATAGATAGGTAGGTGGGTTAAAGGAATTTTAAATTCCAAAATATTAAATAAGTGGGATTATTTAGTGGATAATATGGATTAGGTGGATTAATAAAGAAGTGGAGTAGGAATAAGTTTAATGGATGAATAAGAATGAAGAGGGACGTTAGATAAATGAATGGGAGAATTAGTAAGTATTATTTAGATAAAATTAAATGAGATTAATGATTATTAGATGAAATTATCAATGTTAGTGTTGACTAATAATAATATTAGTGATGATAAAAAATCAAGAGAATGTAGGTGCATATAATAAATACAAGCCCTACATGTCATGGAAGTCATGAAGTAAGAAACAATTATAAGAGGAGGCCAAGGAGGAGTCTAAGTAGCAAAAAATGAAGTACAATCCAAGTAAGAAATACAAACTCTACATGTTGTGGGAATCATGAAGCGAGTAATAATTGTAATAGGAGGTCATGAAGGAGTAAAAGAAGACAATAATGAAGTAAAATACAAGTAATAAATACAAGGCTTACATGTATACAAATATTTTCACAATTTGAATGAATTATACCTATCTTTTAAGGGATTCAAACTATTGCTATGTTATATTTTTCATCAAATATTTGCTCATAGTGTGAAAACCCATTTTTATCTTATATCAAAACACTTAATATTAGACACAATTTGGTTATCACAAGAGAGTGTTTGTTTATTAATGAGATCAACAAGATATTTACATTTTTTGGAGATTTTTTTCTTAGTAACAAGATCAAAAATACCTCAAAAATATTGTGAACATGTGTTTAGGCATTGATGTGGTGATGACTTTTTTTCAGCATCATAGACAATTGCATAGGGTTTAGGTTTGGGATCGGTATATAGTGATGATGTTTCTCATAGTTTCCTTCCTTGTATTTATTCATTCATTCAATTATTTAAAATGGTTGGACTACCCCCAATTTGGGCATATGCTCAAACCATTCAAACAACATTTTGTCCATGCAACCATCATAGGCAAACACACAGTCAGACTATAAATTATTTTAATAATAAATATGATTGTTAAGACTTTAATAATTCATAAATATGGTAATCATGGAGTATAAAACATATTCCAACACTTATCTCATCTCCAAACATTGAAATACCAACAATCACAACCCAAGGATCCTTCTCAGGTTTTGTAGAGCATGAACGAATATACAATCATCATTAGAGATTAATATATTTGACTATACCACTTTAAAATATTATAAATGGATTATATAAATGAACCATGGAGTCCTCTACATATTTTATTTTTACATTAGTAAAAAATAATGCATAGATCGAAAGTTATATCTCAAAAACTAGAGACTAGTTTGTCCTTCATTAAATTCAAATATTTGAATTCCAACAGTAACAGTTAAACATCGATCACTTTGTCCTCATATTCTACTCTATGTTAAGCTTGATCAACTCACACCATTTATATTCTTTGAAATAGATTTATCTTTAACCCATAGTAATTCATTTTCCAAATGTTAAACTTTAATCACTTTGACCTCATCTCATGCACCCTTACAATATTAACCAAATATGCACCATCAGTCTCCATGGATCAGCAAGTCTTTAACTTGTAATTATCACCATTAGATATCAATAATATTTCCCTATATCATGAAACTTGTCACCCTCATGTGCCTTAAAATCAATTTATTATCAGTCCATGTGCTTTCAATACTTGCCATCTCCTCGTGCATTCTGAGCATTATTGTTAGTCTATGCTCCAATGATATATTACCACTTGGTAGCTCAATGTGCATTATGCATATTGATATCAATCCCTATCCTTATTACACTTTGTAGTATCACATTTAATGTTTAATATTGAATTTTATCGCACCATTTATCTTTTTCAGTATGAATCCCCACTCATTGTTGATATTCTAACAGACTAGCGAGCTTGTGACACTTCTCACATGTGTTTGTAACCTTTGACATGTTAAATTCATATGAACTAGTAGATAAATATATATGATTTAATTCACACCATTTGATATTATATAAAAATGACATTAGAATTCAATGTGATGTAACATGATGGTCTCTGACCCATCACAGTTTGTAAGTTCATTTTTGAAGATTTATATCTTGATCTAGACAACACTTCAAGATCCAAATTTTTAGGTTAGATTATTGAAACTATTGATAAAATTTCCATGACATAAATTTACCAATATTTAATTTATACATACCTTTAAAAAATTCAAATAATTTTTTGTTCATCCATGTCTTCATGACGGTCTATGACGGTTATAGGAAAACATTGCAAATTCCCTGGGAAACCAACTTTGCACAATTATATCTTTTGCTCCACCCAACTGCATGAACTAAAAATTTAAGCATATAAAATTAAGACTAAATTTATCACATCAATATTACCAAATCCCCTAACTCATCCATACATGGAAATGGTGATGTCATCAAACTGCCTACTTAGATTTTCCTACCACTATACCCAAAATATCTAGATGAAAACAATGAACTGCAAAATGAAATCCACTCATGAACACAATAATATAAATCATAAAATTCCTCTTATTAAACATATTTTAGAGCCTAAAATCACCATACTCATCCTTAAACATCCTTAACCATGCCAAAATTGAAGATTAACCAAGCTTACTTTAAACACACTAGGACGAGCACATTGCACACTTTATCATTGATACTTAGACCATAAATACACTTCATCCACTCACATAGACACCTCCATGACATGAATGAAAAATCTCCAAAAATCTCCCTCTTTTTCATTTATGTCAACACTCATCGTACATCTCACCTTCCTTCTCTCTCTTCAAGCATGCTCATAATAGGAATCTTCTCCCCCTTTGACACAATGAAAAAGTGGGCACAAAATGATCTTGAGGACATAAAAATACCACCAATAATAGAGGATCACATTAAAAATATGATACAAACTCCCCCTTACCTTGATCTTACCTCTTTTTTCCTTGACAACTTCCTCTTACTACATGCCAACACTCTCTTCAACCAAACACTACAATAAATGAAGAAAAAACACACAAAATCACTAAAATATGATGGAAATCATCAAGAAACATTTAATGGGTACTCCCCCTAAGATATTTGAGCCTTTTCACCTCTTGATAATCTTTAGATCTCCACACACCATGGAGAACCACCACAGATGCTTACTAGCCTTCTCTCTTAAGCCACCTTAGGGACCACCTATATAACTTCATGCCAATCATCAAACAAAAAAATGGTTATAAAAAAACTTTATAACTCACCTTGAAACACTCATGTCTTTCTCTTTTGTATGAATTGATCAAAAACATCAATCTTCACACTAGGTCTATCTAGACTCCTTGTAGCCCTACCTGGAACTTGCAAAGGCCACAAAGTTTAGTAGACACATATTCAAGACTTGAAACTTCATATCTAAATCACTATCATATTCCACCTTAATCACACCATTTTACATCACCTAGATCATCCTCTAAAACATACTTCCTTCACAAACCTACTAGCCAATTAGGCCTCCCTTTTGATGAAAACATGAATAATTTGAAAACCACAAACATTCAATTCTCTATGAATCTTTATTTGACAACCCGTTTCACCCATTAAACATATTAAAAATCCAAGACCTAAATTCATAAGGAAAATCACTTTTCTAGCATAGCGTAAAACTCTAGAATCTCAAAACAAACAAGGTCCATAAACCTCCTTCTAGTCAACACCCACATCTGAAACTTCTTCCACACCTAGAGACAACCATAAAACACTTCTAAACTAATATTTGAGCCTTCACACCTTTGATAACCTTAAATTAATAGACCATGGATTTGATTTATAATAAGAAATATAAATCTGAGAGCACACAAAAACCGCCAAAGGGCACATACAAAATCATCAAGACACAAAACCACCTAGAACACATAAAAAAAAGTGCACATACCTCTTTAAGCACCAAAATCTTATTGAAATTACATTAATCTCATTATGTCACCTAAAAACATCCATTAAGATCCTACAGACACTACATACACAACAAAAACATCTTATGGCATCATTCTGACCTTATCAAAACAATTCTCCCATCTTGACACACCAACTCCAACTGGAAACACTCATCTCTTTCCTTCTAAGACCTTATAAAGAAAAACACTTCAACAATTGTTTCTCCACTAAAAGGATTCTCTTAATAAGCATAGATAAATACCTCCTCTAAATCACAATGCTCTTAAAATAAAGTGAATCTTGGAGTGGCCCACATCTCCTCAGTAACCACTAGAATCCTTTTATAGTTATAAAAATTCTTTCTCTTGTATTCCTTAGTCTGATCTTTGACAACTTGTTCCTTTTCTACATCACTCACTTTCTTTTTAATGATAAGATTTACAATATTTGGAGTAACTATGGATTTTTGATTTTCCTTAATCACTAAAGTAGCATCTTTGCATTGTATAACATCACCTTCAGATCTTGACAACATAGGAATAAAACTTGGAATTTTCTCACACATAGTAGGTTTCTCATTAACATCTAAACACACCTCAACCAAAACTTTGGTATTCTCTTTGAACTTGGTCTCTTCATTCACAACATGAGCAAATAATGAGAGCTCTTATCACTCTCCAACTTCTATAGTATTCTCCACCATAGCAAATAGATTACTTGGACCTGTAGACTCATCATCACTCACACTTACCACCTTTGGTTTCTATGAGTCAACTTGCCTTCTTTATTGCATCTAGGATATTAATTAAACCTATTATTTCTTATATGCCTTTACTTTCATAATCTATTAATGTGGCTTCTATGTCAATAATTGAAGCACATTATACCTTACCTGACCTAATCAAAATAAAATATTGGAATATGTCCATTGTTTTGACAATTGAAACAAACTACTTTTTAATAAGACTCACCTTGCCTTACCTTATTTTTAAATTTTTTAGCAAAATCTCCCTCATCAAGATAATTGAGGCACTTAGCTTTATTCACACCTTTTGACTGAGGTCCCCCATCATAGTTCCATACAAACTCATTTCTAACAGGTCTCTTGCATTCTCTAGCTCTATGTCCAAACTAATTACATGTGTAACAATAACCATTGGAACTTGCATACCTCATGGAATTTGGTTGTATGATCTGATTTGTCTTCACTCTACCAACATCTTCATTCCTTGACTGATTGTTGACCTTTCAAGGTCTGCTTTACATTAGTCTTCATCTTGTCTTAAGTTGTACTTTCTAGTTCTTCTTTGTATCCAAGACCAGTTCTATCACTTGCATGATTTTGACCACTAAAAATATTGACTATATCACTTGATCTCTTTTTAAATATCATAAATTACTTCATCATATTATATGTCTTATCTAACTTGGCTTTTAATTAATCACTTTCAATCACATACCTTGAACATTAATCTTCTTTAGATTTTAGGCTTGTAGACAAGATTTTCAATTAACAACTAAGTTGCTTAGCTATATCTTCATGTTACTTGGTGTCTTCATTAATTATTTCTTCATACACACTGAGTTACTCCTCATATTCCTTGATTTGAGACTTCATCTTATTTTTAATCTTCTTCTCAATCTTTAATTCTTTAAGAGCATTCATTAATTTAATTTCATAGTCCACCTCATCTTTATCATCATCTAAATCACTCCAAGTAGACTCCTTTCAATGTGAGAAACTTCCTCATCTTAATAATCATTATTTTTAAGCTCATATAGGCATTTGTTGTCAAAATTTACTACCTCTCCATAATCAAATAATTTGAAGGGTAGTTTACCCTTATACTTTCCTGACCCTATTTTCAGTTTCCTTGTAAAAAAAAGCAATTAGTTTATCTTCATCAATATCAAATATGACATCTTCCTTGAGTTTATTGCCTTATAAATTCTTCTTTTGATTCATTTATATCTTGAATTTTGCTTCCTTATTTGATGTTTTATCATCATCAACTCTCATCTAAGGGCAGTAAGAATGTCGTGCAATTCATCCATCTTCAACCAAGTAAGATCATGGATTTCTTCTACAGTAGATACTTTAGAATCAAATTAGAGAGAGAGGGACCTTAATACATTCTTAAATATATTAGATTCTTCAATATGCGCTCCAGGACCTCTAATGATTTTCACAATCTCATTAACTCTACAAAAAAGATTCCACAAAATCTTCTTCTTTCATCTTAAGAATCTTAAATTGTCTTCGATGAGTCTGCAAATTTTCCAACTTAACCTTTGAATATCATTCATAAATTATCTTCAAATTATCCCACATTTACTTGGTAGATGTAATATATATAACCTTGATGTATTTAGTCTCTGCAAGACCACAATTGATAGCATTTAATGCCTTATAATTATTCTCAAAAACTTCTTATCTGCAACATTAGATGGTGGAATAGTAGGTGAAGATAACCATCCACAATAGATTACAGGTCATATCATATTCATAATCTTTCTCTTCACATCCACTGGGTACCTACCCTTTCTTTCACTCTAGAACTCTTAATCATACCACTTCTCTTCGGTTAAACAAATCTAGAAATCATGATATTTGATTTCACTATTTATAGATATTTCATGAATATAATTTTCTTGGTCAGACAAAAAACATGAATTCACCCTTAAGGCATCTTAAAAATCTAAATACAACCTTCATAAGTCATCCATAGAAACTATGGATCATAATTAAGTAGTTATGCCTTTGAATTAGGTCTCATTAGCCCTTATAGGTCTCATCAAGACATATTCCCCCATTGATCACTCCATTGATAAAATTAGAAACATAGGACCAATTCAAAATTTAAATTTCCACTACACATGACCCCTTATAAATCCTCAAATGATCATAGTCATCACAACATACTTCTACATATGCTCAAATTTCTCAAATGACATTATGTGCATGCAACCATCATGGGCGAACACATAACCAGCTTCTAAACCTTTATTCATAATGAATATTATTATTAAAACCTTAATAATCCATATAAATGGTCCTCATGGATTATAAAAAATGATCCAACACTTATCTCATCTCGAAACATTGAAGTACCAACAAGCGCAACCCAAAAACCCTTCTTGGGTTACTTGCAAAGCATGAACAAATACATAGTCAACTTTGGATTTTAATATCTTTGACTGTACATAATTTTAGATCTTATAAATAGACTATATGGATTCACCCTATATTATTATACATATTTTATTTTTTACATCAACAATAAATTCTAGATAGATCAAAAGTTATAGCCCAAAAACCAGAGACTATTTTTTCCTTCGTTAACTTCAAATATTTGAATTCTAACGGTCATAGTTAAACATCGATCACTTTGTCCTCATCTTATGCTTGATGTTTATCTCACTCAATTCACACCATATATCTTATTTAAAATTTATTGGTATTTATCCCTTATTGATTCATTATTAAAATGTAAATCTTCAGTCACTTTGATCTCATCTCATGCACCCTTGTAATATTGACCAAATATGTACCCTCTATCTCTGTAGATCAGCCAGGTCTTTAATGTTAAATTATAAATATTATATCTCAATAATATGTCATAATATTAAGAAATTTGGTACCCTTTCATGACTTATTATCAATATACTATTAGTCCATGCACTTGTGCCACTTAGGATCTCATCATGCATTCTAAGCATTATTGTTAGTCTACGCTCCAATGGTCTATTACCACTTGGCAGCTCTACATAGATTATACATACTACTATTATTACCTACACTTGTAATAATTAGAATTATTAAATTCAATTTTGACTCTTGAATTTTCCTACACTATTGATCTTTGTCAGTACAAATTATCACTCACCATTGATCTTTTAATAGACTAGCGAGCTTATGACACTTGTCACATGTGCATGAAACCTTTGACATATTGCCTTCATACACATTATTGGATAAATATATATTATTTAATGTGAAACATTATATCTTATATACTAATTACCTCATATTTCAATGTGATTTAACATGATATTCTCTGAGCCATCACTATCTATAATTGTGATTTTAAAGATTTATATCTCGAATTAGATAACACTTCAAGATCCCAAATTTTTAAGGTAGATTATTCAAACTATAGAAAACATTTCCATGATATAATTTTACCAAAATTTAATTTTTATGTACTTAAAAAAATTCACAAACATGTTGGTTCATCCATGTTTGCATGACAACCTGTGATGGTTATAAGAAAACATTGCAAACTACCTGGGAAGCCAACTTTTCACAGTTATATCTTTTGCTCTGCTTAGCTGCATGACCTGAAACTTGAAACATATCAACTTGGAAATAATTTTATCACAACCATATTAACAAATCCCCCTAAATCATATATACATAGAAATGGTGATGTCATCAAATTGCATACTCATATTTTCCTACCACTATACCCAAAAAATCTAGATGAAAATAATGAACTACTAGATGAAATCCACTCATGCACAGAAGCATCCAAATCATAAAATACCTATTATGTGACATATTTCATATCTTATAATCACCATAATCATACTTAAACATCCTTAACCATGCCAAAACTGAATATCAATCAAGCCTACTTCAAGCACAATACACACTTTGTCATTGACACTTAGACGATCAAGACACTTCATCCACTCACCTAGACACCTCCATGACATCAATAAAAAATCTCAAAAATTATAATATTTATTCCATATATTTTTTTTTCACATCTCACATTCTAAATCTAGACTCTTCTTCCCTCATGTCTCAATTCTAGATTCAGGTTTAATCCTTATCTTCTCATCTAATCATCATTAACTATCATTTCAAACACACACTCATATGACCAAAGTGAATACTCCATATCAGATAGAGTAGGAACCATGGAATTATCCAAAACCAATATATTTAACTCCAAATTTCCATTGGTGAAGTCTATTTTTCTTAGGATGGTTGATTCCGATATCCACTAGTTGATGGAAAATCAAGTCCCCTTGCATAGTCTTTTACATAGTGCTCAGGAAGATATAATTAATTAGAAATATTAAAAATATGATTTGGCTCTCATAAATTCAATAATTTCATAATTCATCAATTATCCTTAGATCATTCCACCTAGTTAGCTACAATAGATTCTTCAACTCAAGAAGATGCCTCCACCCACCAAATGATGCTTGCTCATGTTCTATAATTTTTAAATGTTGGTCCATATATTTTGTATTTCAAAAATTTATCTATTAATCTATATTTATAGTCTATGTAAAACCTAAAAGGGTGGCATACTATTAGGCTACATATTTGAAAACTTGAAAGGGTGGCTAAGTAGTGCACAAAGGGTGAAAATTGGTTTACTGAAACCTTTAACATCGCTTGTGAATATGCACTTATATATTTTGGCTCATTTCTTAATACTTGGATGGATTTAATATATATCGTTGTCTTAGGATGAGACAACCTCTTAAGTCCAGGAATGTGTTAGCGATAAATGGTAAATGTAAAACTATATGCATGTACAAGAATGTCCTATGGTAATTCTAGTTGTATTTTGTTTACAAGTTGTTAGGAGTTGTTACAGGAATTTCCATGTTGGTCAAGATTCTAACAAAGGCAATATGGATATATATTTTTATAATGGTAAATTTTTAAATTAAAACTACAAAAAATAATGCCTATAAGTATTTTTAACGAATGCAATAGAAGAGTTGATAATTATGTTATTTATGATATGTTTGCAAGTAATATAATATTGAATGTTATACTTAGAAATATTTTTCACAACACATTGATAGAATTCGGCATCGATCTATGAGGATTTTATTTTTCCTAATATTTGATCTTAGAGATTTTAATATTAATTCTAAGTATTAGTGTTCTTTATTGGATAATCACAGAGTTTTCTAAGTTTTGATGTATGTTTCTTTTATTTATTTGGATGTATCCATTTCTTTATCTATAAGTAGTTCCATCATGCATTGAACCTTTAGATTAGTATATTTATTTGGGATAAACCTTGTTTATGGATTCCTAGTCTTGATTAAACCCTTTTAAAATATTTCTAAGTCACTTTGCATGCCTTATCCCTATAACTATCATGTTCTAGTGAAACATGAACCCCTACTAATAATTCAAAATGGTCAATTTGAAGGGGTTATTCCTTCATGGTCTCCAACTATAAGATGATAAATTAAAGTGATGAGATTTGATTATGCTATTCAACCAAAATACCCAATTCTACAATCTACCATTGAAATCAAGAACCATTAGATTAAAATGCAATAAAATGAAACATTCAAAACAACATTCTAACCTAAATCTAAGTGTTCCCAATCAATATTCAAAAAAATAAATATTAATTAATATGGATTGAGGTTTATTACCAAAGACTCAAATTTTTAGCATGATGTTTGATCAATGACTTAGATTGCATAAATTAGTTGATAACTTGATGATGAATTGGTGTATCATGGGTTCCTTGCACATTCCTTGGTTAGTTGGGATGGAGGGAGATGGTGTGTTCAAATAAAAGGAAGGAGGGAAGATAAATGGCCAACATTAAAATTTGGTTGTATGAGGATAAAGGTGGAGGATTGTAAAAAGAATTAAAAATTCCTTGGATGATTATACAGGAGGGAAGGCTCTATAGGTATAAGCCTTTAGAATATTTTTGGAAGTTTAATTATGATTATGATTGATTAGTCATGTGATTAAGGGGTTCTAGAGAGTAAATGGTGGGTGGGATTTTAGGGAAGCCTAGTAATAGGTAGGTAGGTGGGTTAAGGTAATTTTATATTCCAAAATATTGTATAAGTGGGATTAGTTATTGGATAATAGGGGATTAGATGGATTAATAAATAAGTAGGGAAGGAATAAGGTTAATGGATGAATAAGAATGAAGGGGGATGTTAGATAAATGAATAGAAGGATTATTAAGGATGATTTAGATAAAATAAAATGATATTAATGATTATTATATGAAATTAGTGATGTTAGTGTTGACTAATAATAATATTAGTGATGATAAACAAAGCAAGTAATTTTAGGTGCATATAAGAAATATAAGTCCTACATATCATGGGAATCATGAAGCGAGGAAAAATTGTAAGAGGAGGCCAAGGAGGAGTATAAGTAACAAAAAATTAAGTACAAATCAATTAATAAATATAAATTATACATGTTGTGGGAATCATGAAGTAGGTGGTAATTGTAATAGGAGGTCATGGAAGAGTCTAAGCAACCAGTAATGAAGTAAAATTCAAGTAATAAATACAAGGATTACATATATACAAATGTTTTCATAATTTTAATGAATGGTGCCTATATTTTAAGGGATTCAAACTATTTACATGTTATTTTTATCATCAAATCTTTTCTTGCAGTGTGAAAACCTATTGTTATCTTATATCAAAACCCTTAATATTAGACACAATCTGGTTATCACATGAGATTTTTTATTTAGTAATGAAATAAATGAGATATTTACTTTTGTTTTGGATTATTTTATTATTAAAAAGCTCAAAGAGACTTCAAAAATATTTTGAATGTGTGTTTGGGCATTGCTGTGGTGATGACATTTTTTTAGAGTTGTAGACAATTGCTTAGGGTTTAGGTTTGGGATGGGTCTATAGTGATTCTTATTCATGATTTCTCTCATGTTTTCCTTTCTTAGATTTATTCATTCAAGAAAGTTTTTTAAATGGGTGGACTACTCCCAATTTCATAAGGCAAATCAAAATAACTATTCTTAAAAACATATGGTATCCATCAATCATAATTTTTATTCCACCTCAATCATATTTACTTCATGAATGTGTTTGGGAAAGGGGTTTAACTTAGATTTTAAGCCATTATTTATTGATTTTAATATGATATTTGATTCACCATCTATTTATAATTTTTTTTAAAATATTTAATAGAAATTATCAATCAATTTATACTTGCATGGTGATTTTGCCAAAGATTTGCCAATAAAATTATACCTAAAATCTACGATTTTCCAAGTTTTTATAGTAATATTTTAGGGTTACCTTATTAAAATTATCCCTAATTTTAGATCCTATTCCATTTATTCAAAATTTTCTACATTATTATATATTTGTCCCTTATCCAGGTCTTTACCTCTAATCGATCTACCATATCTATTACTTTAGTGAATGCTTTAAATTATTTTAAATCTATGGTAAATCTTAAGTTTGGTAATAGTCTAGATATAACCACTATAATTTTTTTCATTTATTGGTTATATGAGCTTCCTTGATACTTATTTGAATCCATTGTAAAATTATTTTACATATAATTTGTCTCTTTGAATGAGCTCCCTCAACTTACACTTTTTGTGGGGTATCAGGGTAGAAAAAGTCACTCTTCAATGCATCCTTTACATTTGTTAATGAATTTCTATGTTTAGGATTAATTTTCATGTACTATTTTAGTGTCCCATCTTTCAATATTCTTAAAAATTCAAATAATTTGACTTTATTGTTTGTTATATTGTGAATTCATTAGTATGCATCTAATGAAAAGAGATGAGAATCCATGTCTTTGTGTATTTCAATTATTAATCCATTTTATTTTGATTAGATTTTCATTTTCTATTTGTTGATTGATTTTTACTAGTTTGTGGATTTATAGCCTACCATTTTTTTGGTTTCTTTTTATTTTTATTTTTTCATATAGTATTGTTGTTTTCCTCTAATTTTATTTATTTTGTTATCTCCCTATAAATGTATTTCAAAGTATATTATTCCAAGTATTTTAAATTATCTTTCTAATAACTCCTCTAATTTGTGTTTGGTGTATCTATTGTGAAATTCTTCTCCTATATCTATATTTTATTTGAGTTATGTATCCTTTATCTTTTGAAGTGGCATGTGGGATGATGGTTGGTTTAAGGGGTTCATCTCCTAAAACATTATTTTTTGTCTTGGGGTGGGGGGTGGAGGGGGTGTCACATCATTTGGTATCTCAATTTCCTCAATATTTTTATCTTCTTCTTCATTATCCTTAAATAATATTTCTTCTTCATTTTCATCTTCTTCATAAATTCCACCTATTCCATTATTTCCTTCTTCTAGTCATGTAGCCCACTCATTGTCCCTTCTCACTTGTCTTATTATCTTTTGTACTAGTTTTTATAAATATAATTCTTATTATTTTTTATTACTCCCTTATCCTTCTATATTTTCTTCTTCTTCTTCCTTATTTTCTTCTTTCTTTTACTTTCCTTACCATCTTCCTTATTTTCTTCTTCCTTTGGCCAACCTAGTCTTCTTAGAACTAGAAAATATCTTCTTTGGCCTTTCGCTTCCAAATATTATCTTCTATGAATTTTTTCTAATGATCTTATCATGGATTTGATATATTTATGTTTTTTTTCTACTAATTTTTTGTGTTCCATGTGTGCTTCATGTATCCATTTTTTCATCTATTTTTCATCTTCCTAACATCCTCATAGTTGGTTTATGTGTCACTAATGTTAACTCAATATATTTTTGGATTCATGATTCTAATTTATATTTTTATTCTAATTATAATTTATATTCCTTTCATTACATAACATACTCACACAATGTCATGGTGGCCTTCTCTCTATCTTATTCTTTATTCTCTTTCCACTTTTCCTTTTGTTTGTTTCTTCTCTACTTCTTATCTAATTTATTCTCTTTCCTTTTCCATTACTACTTATTTTTATTTCCTAATTTTATCCTTTTACTTATACTTAGCATTTTTATTTCCTTAATTTTTATTTTTACTATCTTTTTTCTCTTTCTATTTATCTTTCTCTCTTCTACTCATTTTATTTATTTATTTATTTCCTTCTTTCCACACTTTTTATTTCTTTCTTTCTTTTTCCTTTCTCTAATCTCTTTTAATCTCTTTCTTATTACTAATTTTTCTATTAATATTCACCATTATTTATTCTTCTATTTATCCCCCCATCCATTGTATCTTATCTCTCAATAGTCATCTCATTTTGGATCATCTCTTTGGTATCCCCCTTTTTTCCTTTTGTCATCCCCTGGTTGCATGTTCCCTACAAGGAATATCTACCAATTTTTTTTAGTTACCTTCAACCAACAATATGTGGATTAGAGTTGGAAATTTTTTAATAAATCTTCTTCATGACATTCCTATAAGTTATTCTTTATTTACCTCGATGCTTATCCAACCAAAAATATTTCTCAACATATGATAAATGAGTCCAATGTGATCTCAAAACAATAGTCCACCATTATGTCCATGATTCATCTATCTCTTATAGTTATTATTATTATTATTTTTTATCTAATTAATTATTCTTTTAATGTATACCCTATATCATTTTATTTCTTTGGCTAACCTTAGTATAGAGGGCCATAATTTTTCAAATGGCACCCAAATTTATTTGTCCTCTAGTCTGTAGAATTCATCTTCCACTTGATCAACTATGGTTTCTATTCATTTTGATTTTTTTTAAATGAATTATTTTATTCTCATCTCCCACCAATGTTATATTTACCTTTTTGATAGTTTTCATAACTCAAATTAATAATTTTGATATTGGTATTGACAAATTCACTGGGAATATTCTAAAACTGGTATGACAAGTCTTATGATACTCGAATAGTAATATGCATGGATATTATATGGAATTTTTTTTGATACTCTTATAATAATATGTTAAAACTAATATGGTAAGTCTTTTTGAACTCTACTAGTAATATGTGAAGATCTGATATGGTAAGTTTTTTGATACTCTGCTGGTAATATTTTGAAACTAATAGAAATGAGTCCCAAGTTTCAATGTCATCCTAAGGGTTTAAATATATCTCTCTAGCCACAAATGTTTTTTGAATGAGTACCACTCTCTAGACAATTTCTAACCATGAATTTACCCCTAAACAATAACTCTTGATTTTCCTCATTGATAGGAACTAGTCAATCAGGATGGGGCCATTGCCCTTTTTTATGAAAGGTTATTTAAATGGGCTCGCTACTTCATGATTCCTATGGTACTCCTCTTAATGAGTTTTAGGTATTATGCCCAAGTACTTTCTATAGTTATATAGATATGTATTTACCCTAATCTAAAATAGATTATAGTATCCAAAGCAAAAAAAATAATGCAATAGAACAGAAAACACTTTTCGAGAAAAATAATTTGACCTTGGAAAGTGCTCTGATACTGTATTAGAGGATCCTTTTTCAATAAATTAATTAAAATGAATAAAATAATATATTTATATAAATATTAAAAATACTGAAGGGACTATATTGATCATAGGCCACTTCAAGGGTTTAGCCTCCTTTGAGCAAGCTCAATACAATAAATTCATGGATGCCTTCATTGGCCTCAACATTTATTTATATACTAAGTCTAATATAAGAAAATACTACTTCCCATGAATGTGGGATAAAGCAAAATGATCATGGGATGACTTACAAAGCATATGCATCCATAATAACTAATATACTAACAAATTAAAGATAAGGGGTAGCACAGGTTCCTAACACCTGGATATGATCATTTGATTGATAGATAAAATCAACTTCTAAGAGAGTATGGGATTTAGAAGACATGGATGCATAATCCTTGATGTCAAACTATGGTTCCATCATCTTAGTAATACTATTTTGGGCTTCCATGGTTTAGACATCTTCAACTGTTGAGTGAGTAAAGACTATACCTAAGTTTTAGTATGCTCATAAGAAAAATTTCACTCAACTATACACAAAGCTTTTGCATTATCATTAGAGTTTACCTTCATCCAACTAGTTTCTTGTGTGACATACGGAGAGTATGGTTCATCTAGAATGATGTATGGTTTGTGTGCCTTATTTATAGTAATGATGGTAATCTTATCTCTTTGGTGCACCTCTAATGGATTTTGCATAGTATTGATAGTCATCTGACCATCATATGCCCATTTATTGCCAATCAATGTAAGCTAATGAGTATTATTATCTTCATATCGATGAATTCAAAGTCACCTTGTAGGCTTATTTTTGCACTTTGATCTCAATATCTTCTAATATGCTAATGGTTTCAACTCTTCCATAGTATACTAATCTCAAAATCATTAGGCTATAACTTAGAACTAGCTATCCAATTTACTCCCATGTAGACCTAGGGATCATGTCGATCATGTAGCCAAAGTCATAGATAACATTTGGAATTTTATATCCTACAACTTCAATGTCAATTCATGCATCTACATCCCATGGCTTTTTTTTACATACCAAACAAGTTTTTATATCTTATGTTATCCTCATTATGCACACTCTAATAAATTATGTAGTAAGTTTGTGATGTTTTGAGAGATGTCTTCATTACACAGTGTACTTAATAGCTTTAGTAAATCTATGAGTGCAATGAAAAATGCATCCTATTGCATAAAGTGCATAATTTGATCATACATTTAGGCATTTATTATTACAGCATCTTAGTTTTATTAGTGTTTTGGTGTTGAATATTTTTCAACATCTATGTAGCTACATACATCAGACCCTTTTCTATAGTTGGGTCTCATTATTTGTCATATTTTGCTTTCTATATTATTTGGTCTTGAGATATTTCAAGATTAGGAAATCCTCTCTCTACGTATCAATGTCTTGTAATTGAATTCATAAATGTATCCTCCTTAGGTTGTGCATTCACCATGTTAACATTCTTGATGACCTTTTCCTTTCTTTGCTTTTCTAAGATAGGATAGTCTTTTGTCTCGTGTTGCTCATATACCCTACAATATGTGTAGTAATATTGTCTTTGGGGGTTTAAAAGGCAACTTCATTTCACATGATTATACTCTTCACATAAATAACATTGCAAATGAGGGCCTTGATAATTATTTCCTCTACCACATTGCTAACCTCCTCTATATCTTCCCCTAGATCCTCCTCTATTTGACTAATAACCTCCTATATAACCTCCTTATTATTGCATTTTATTCTAGTGCTGATTTTTTTGGGTATTATCTCCTATTAAAAATTATTGTTACACATCTGGTAGGGTCAAATTATTTTATTACTACATCATTACCAGATTCCAAGGTGTTGTGTACTAGTATTGTGGTGATGGTGGTGTCTAACTTGGTAAAGGAGGGGTCTATATAGGTAGACCTTGAGTGTAGTACTAAGGAAAAATGGGAATCCATTATGGACCTACCTGGTTCACATAACCTTTATTAACCTTTGTGCTTAGAATCATCTACTTCACCAAGGACACTTATTGCACAATGATGGTGAATACATTCTTTTTGATATCTTCTTTGAGCTCCTATAAATCCCTAAAATATTTTAATTGTGATTGTGTGATTTATAAAAATTAAAATATAAAATCTATGGTATTTTTACATACTATTATAGGATATGGCACTATATTTTTATTTTTCCTAATACTTTACATATTGCATAGAACTTTGTCTTGATCTTAGGACAATCATTCATGTGATGTCCTTCTTTCCCACACTCCATGAAACATAGATTTAGATTAGGTTTATCTTCTTCATAGTATTATTCCATCCTCTTCATAAAATATTTTAATGTATATTATTAGATCTTCCCCGTAGTCTTCAATTTTCTCCACTCAAAGAGCAGTAGCTCTCGCATCTACCTTAGTAGCATAGTGAGTATACGCTATAGAAAACATGATCCTAGAATGTAGTCCTTCAACAAACCACACATATTTATCTTTATTTTCTAAGGTAAACTCCACCCTATTCATAAAATAATATAACCTATGATCATATTCATAGACTATTTTTCCTAACTTATGCCTAATCTCCTTTAGGTCTGGAATAGTCTGATTTGTACATTTCTTTATTTTAAATTATATGATAAGCCATTCATTAACCTATTGTAGAATTTCATAAGTAATTTATATATGGTAAATAAAATCATTTACACTTTTTTTCAATTCCCTTATTAATTCACACTTCTTTATATCCTCATCAGTAATACCCTTAGCCTACCATCTCATCTCACATGTTAGTAAGTACTATTTAGGGTCCATAGACCCATCATATATCATAAAGTTGATAAATACTCTTAAATTATCCATTTTATAAAATAGTGTTGAGGGGATATATTACATATATGTTTTAGGGGGAGGATGAATTCTGTGTAATCTTGATTGTGAACTATGAAGATTTACTTATGTACTAGGAGTGTTAATCTATGCACTCAATTTTTCTTTATTTATTGTTGTTATCTAATTGGTTTTAATAAACCCTATGGACTTAAAAACCTTATGAATTTAGGTTATTTCAATTTCAGTACCCCAATGATGCACTTTTAATAAAAATGGACCTTCCCAACTACTATCTGCCTATTCTTCTAGTTGAAAACTTTTACTGGAATATAAAATATTAGGCTACGGGGATGTGTTCTCTTCAAGTGGATTATTCTTTCCTATGAATTATTTTTATTATAGAATTGAAATTTTGATTAATCTATGACTTTGTTCTACTCCTTTGTTTAATGCTTCATGTCCTTCTTTTGATAATACTTGTTCTTGTAGCTATGCACTACACCTATCATCTAACTGATTTACCTCTACACTATTTTCATCTTCATCTTCAATCATATCTTCATCTTCTTTCTATTAATCACTTATTTATTTATTTTGGCATTCATATTCATATTTTTTCATGATTTATTCTTCATCTCTTTCTTCTCATTCATCACATCTTCCTACTCATTTTTCATCTATTTTATTACTACTCTTAAATCTACTCATAGTTACTTTGGTATTCTTCTATTTACTCCATTTATTTTATTTTTGGAACTCATATTATAAATATATACTCTTATTTTTACTCTTCTTCCCTCATGTCTCCATTATATATTCAGTTTTAAACCTTATCCACTCATCCAATCATCATTCACTACATGTTGCATATACCCACATACTCTCAAAGTGAGTAATCTATATTGGTTGGAGTAGGTGATGTAGGAGAATCCTATAAGGACCCAAAATTTGGTTAATTTTTTTCTTAAGGTAGTAATTTAAGTGTGTAATAGGTACTATAGGTATTAATTAGTCCTAATATGGAGTCTAGATAGTCCAAAGGTTCATAAAATTTGAATTTTGGTTTTTCCTGCTAAAAACTCCTTTTGAAGATTTTGAATCTTGTTAGGCCTTTTTGAGGACTTTTATCTATTTGTGAAGGTGGAAATATGTTAAAACATATGTATAATAGGTTTTAACACTTTATAAATTTCATAAAATGTTCATGAGTCTAAGGTCACGATTCTATATAGCTCTTATTGTGTAAAATCAAGAATGATTCAGTGTAACCAAAAGACCTATACGAAGGAAAAGAATAAAAAAGTAGTTATGCATATTTTCAGGAGGTATAGGAGTTAGTTTCAGTTTTGGTAACCTCATATCTCATTCAAGGTAGATAGAGAAATGTGGTGATCAACTTTTGAATAAATTAATTTGATGTTATATGAAATTTTATGATAAGATTGTGCTCCATGTATTAAAAAATTCACTGTAATCAAGGTGTTTGAGAAGTTAAAATTTAAAGTGTGTTATCCCAAAATGCATATAGTGAATTGGTAAGTTTATTATGAAATTGTTTAATGAGTATCCATTGTTTTATAACCTTTGTTTTATTGATACTTACTTGAAGCATTATGCAAACATGTAAGGTAGTGTATACACAGGGAGTGTGTATATGGAGAATCTTGGGAAGTATTTAGTCAAATAAGAAATAAATTGAGAAGTTTTATAATAGTGTCATAAAGTGTTTATAATCTAACATATTTAGGCAAAGGTTGTAACCTCTCTTTGGAGCCAAAAACCCACAAGACAACATTGGCAAATTGTGATAGAGGAAATTATTTGATTAGATAAAATAAGAAATTGGAAAACATTGATGATTTATGATTGATATAAAATTGAGGATGTTTTATATAGCCTAATATAACTGGATATGGGGATAAACTATTATTAAATTCCAAAATTTCAAGACAATTCTCTTGCGGGCCTTATAGTCTATATATTTGCATATTACGAGTTAAGATTGATGTGAAAAGGGAGGAAAAAAGGTATTAGTATGGATATATAAGGATTTATCAAGGTGTGAGAGTATTAGATAGACATATATAATATTATTATACCTTTTTAAACCTTATAAAAAATGTGTATGAGCAAATTGTAAGCTCTCAGGTTCTTAACAGGGTCTGTAAGCCCTGATCTAGGGTTTGAGTTTCAAATTCCATTTTAAGGAGTTTTCAATGTTAAAAGTGCACAAAATTTGTTTAAAAGGAAGGTTTAAATTCATGCTATTATATTTTATAGTTTGAAAGGTTCATAAATATGGAAAGACATGTGTGGAGGTGACTGTGTTGGCATAGAGGCATAATAGGCCTAATAGGGGTAAATAGAGATCTAAAAGGGATTGGTAAGAGGTCTTCCAATGAGAGTTTCATATTGAAATTTCACCAAGAGGTTAATATAAATATAGGGTATCTGAAATAGTTTGTATTTTCTCACTTAGTTTTTGTATAGAGTCATACAAATCAAATAAACCCATAAAAAGTGCTATAAGGAGTGAAAATTGTGTAGGTAGAGTTATGTAGATAGAAAAAGAAGTGATGGAGATAGTCATCAATGGGTAAAAATTTATTATATTACCATTATAATAATGATAGATACTTACTATGCAAAAAATAATCATGTGAACTTTAGAGGTTTTTATGGTGAATGCTTCCATAAACTGATGCCTAAGGAAGTGATTCATTGGTTAAGGACAAAGTGTGAGAAAAGTGTGTCAAGCTTTGCATCAGTAGGAAAAATGGCCTTGTCCATAACCAACATATTCAAAAGGATAGGTATTCACTAAAAAACTTTCCCTCAAATTCCTCTAATTAACAAGTTCTTCATAACTTTAAAAGCTATGTATCCTTGTACTGCAAACTTAGTTATATATCCATAGATTATAGTAGCAACCCAATGATCTATTGCTCTTGTCCATTCAGTTTCCAATCTTTGAAACTAATCTATGTTTTCTTCAGTCTAGAGTATATTTTCTTCTATCCTTGGGTTAAATCAATAATATTATAACTGTGCTAACTAGTTAGCTAGAAATTAAAGTAAATCACACCAAATTTTTTTGTGAATCTCTCCATAAATATGATCTCAAATGATCTCTTGTACGGTAAGACCAATCATTTTTTATTATTCTTATACAAAATTACATATCCTTTGGTTTAGCCATATCTCAATATCTCTTTGCCCTAGTAACCATCTTAGCAAAATTTTCTCTAAAAGGAGTGTTCCATGCTTACCACACCATTATTAGCAGAGGTTCCTGAAGCATCAGAACATGCTAAGGATGAGGATAGTTATGATATAATTTGTGTACATATAATAGTATATTATATTCATATAGGAATTTGGATAACATAAATTTATTAAGCATTAATTATCCTAATTATATAGGAATTAAAAACAACCAGTATTTCATAAATAGAAATAATGCATTCAAATTAATTAGATAGAAAGTAACCAAAACATTACACATGAGAATGCATGTAAGGAACATAATAATAAACTACAAAGGTAACTATAAATAGATGAATATATATTGATCTCTTCAAAATTGTAACCCTCCTTTTTTATAGAAAAAGGTATATATAGACATTTCCAGTCTATGACTATTCATCTTCTTCTCATACTTGGTGCCAAAAGTGGATTCTTTTCATATTATAGCCTATTACAAGTCATGAAAATAGGAAAGAAGAGACTATACAATGATAAAATGAGTGAATAATGTAAAAATATCAGAAAAAATGTCCTACATGGATTTACAATCCATGTTCTTTTACCAACATATGTGATCAATAATGGTAAGATCTCCAACACAATTTGATATAAAAAAATTATATCAAATGGGTTATATTGATCAAGACTACATAGAACTAGACCCAAAGGGTTTTCTTCCATGGGATAGAGATTCTTCAATTAGTGGAGACTCAAATACCCATGTACTTAACTGGGTGAAAGGAGATCATGAGTTGTGACCATTGTGAATGGCCTTTATGACTAAGTGACTAATACCCAAATATTTTACCATAGAATATGTTGGTGAGTTCATTATGAATTTTAATAGTATGTACTAAATTAGACCTAGAGGATGAGTGCTCTTGATTATCTGATGAAGGGTATTGTTAAAAACTAGTGGGCTATTCACATAAATGATTATTTAACATGGGATGAAGCATGTAGGTTGATTACAGATCAATTTCATTTTTCCAAGACTATCATAAGAGATTAGCCTATCTATTAGGAGGGTGAATGTATAGAAATACATGTGTATAGGTGTATTGAGGTATGGATGTTAGAAGGTATAACTCCTAACTTTTGGCCACATAGTTTCATCTATACGCTAGGTGTTTTCCCCATAACATGGTGCATCCATCAGGAGTGAAGATGAGAAAAACATCATTGAGCATAGATCCAAGCTGATTTCATTCAAACATTCATTTTTTAAAGTGATAATCCTCATGTAAAAGTTATTATACAAAATCTAAAAAAATTTCTATACCATGGAAGATTTGAAGATTTACCAACATAAGGGGAACCTGATTCGCATGAAACCATAGAGGAAAATCCAAAACACATCTTGTAGATTCTATAAATTTACCAAGGTAAGTCCCAACCATGGATTTATCCTTTTCATAGGATACAAGAGGAGGATGATTAATCTTCTCATATGAATAGCAAGAATTACATGGATATAGGGGATCTCTTTGAACCATAGAGAGAATTAAAGCCCCTACCCAAACCAATCATAGAGGAAATAGAGGAGGAAAATTTGTGATATATATAGTTTTTAGAACATTAAGGAGAATGAATACTCTACGAATTTATTCTTGAAGAAGAACATAGAATGTATTATAAACCATTAAAGGAAAAAATAATAAATATTGGTACAGAAGGACCTAAAATGGCACATGTTAGAGACTATTGGACTCAGAAAGATATATTAGAGGTTTTTCATTTACTTCAAGACTATCTTTCCTACAAATTTTATATAATTCAAAGGTGTTTATCCTTTTTTTTGGAGATTCACATAGAGTTAAAAGAGTGCACATGGCCAATTAAGAAGAGACCATATAGGATGAACCCAAATATGAATATAAAATTGAAAGATGAACTTGATTGCATGTTAGAAGTAGGTATTATCTTCCTAGTCAAGAAGTTAACTAGGTTAGTCTTATGGTAGTTCAACCAAAGAAGACTAGGGGGATACACATCTATGGAGACTACCACATTCTCAATGATGCTTGTGTCTATTGGGTGAATATTTTGTCAATCAGCTAACTAATGAGTAAAATAGGTCTCTTCAACCATAGCATAGGGAGATTGGCCAAACAAATGTGTAGGTTTACCACATCAGAGGTGGATAAAACTCTCCTCTCATCAAGGGGAGGTTCCATATAACTATAAGGTACTATATATATACACACACCAATATGCTATAAATAAATTGAAAATAACACTCAAGGGTAGGATAACACCATCTATCTCCCTTTTTTTTAGAGACAATGTTCACAAATCAAAGCGGAAATCCTGATGAAATGATAGAAGGCACTCCTCTTATTTCAGAAGTACTATTCATCAGACAATAGGAACCTTTCAGGTAGTGACAAGTAACTGTAACAGGGTGCAGTAACACAGTAGGATGAAATGTAGCAAAAATTCTCTACCTCAACTACCAAAGAGTAAAATACAAAGGATAATGAGGGCATAAAGTCATCCCAAGATCCTTTACATAGAAATAGAAAATAGACAAACTAAAGATAGTTATGGTAGCACAAATTCTCTCCACAGCCAGCTTCAGGACACCTTCTTGATTACTTTCAGTAATTCTACTTATTTAATTAAATGGAAAGAAAATGTATTAAGGAAATAGACATAAGAAAAATTTCCCCAACAACCAAGCTATTTTAGCACAAAGTCTGAAAAGTCACTTGTTTTCTTATTCAAATAATGAAATATGATCAACAATCTAAGCTCAAAGTATCAGTAATGCCTTTTAATTTGGGCAAATTTTTGTTTTTGATAACTAAGAGATCTCTATAAAACAATAAGAAAGAGTCCAATATATAGTGCTCTAAGAAAGACTTGGGCGATTTGTTTCACAAAAATGGCCTACGATGCATTCAATGCCTTCAATGTATTTTAAATTATATCCATTAGATATGCTGGAATCAGGCATCGGTCTTAAATATGGGCTACTTGATGTGTTTCTTGATGTGTGAATAGTTGTTCATTTACTTTACTCAATGTAGAAAAATAGGTCACACCATTGAATGTTCACACTCTACGATGTCTACCTGGTGGGCTGCTTCACCTTCTAGAAACATATCCCATGCATGGATATTTCTGATATTTCTCCATCATTTCCCATTTCCTTCCTATATTTTGTCCTTATTTTTGTGATATGAGCTCTCAAGATATTCTTTGGCTAGTTTCTGAATTTGTTCATAAGGTATGCACCATATTTGAAAATCGATGGATATTTCATTATCTTAAATTTGACATCTATGGGGACGTCAATGGTTACTGATTGTTTGAACTATATTGAACCATGAACCTTTGAACCTTTGAAATTTCATCAGTGTAATAATTTAATGGTTCAAGCGGTCTTTATCGGTTCCTTAGTTTCCTTGGTTCAATTGCTTCCCTAGTTCCATCGCTTTCTTGGTTCAATCCCTTCCCTAGTTCAATCACTTCCATGATTCAATCCCTTCCCTAGTTCAATCACTTTCTTGGTTCAATCTCTTTCTTGGTTCAATTGATTTCTTAGTCTTTGATTGAACCATCCCTTTGATCTTTAAACTAATGTTCTCTGCCCTCCACAAGGGCACATGCCTTTAGTTCATTGCCCTTCACAAGGGCACTTGTTATTTCAGCATTGGGGCACTCCTTTGAATCATCCTCATTGAACCATTGAACCTTTGAGCTCTTTTGGTTTAAGGTTTAATGGTTCAATCACTTTCTTGCTCTTTGTCTAGAGCTTCCTTTGAACCATTGAACTTATGAACCTTTAAACTTTTGAACTCTTTCAGTTCAAGGTTCAATCGGTTCATTGGTTCATCCTTTATTCCATGAATCCATTATTTTTATAAGTCCCTTTGAAGCCTTAAAATTCCTTTGACTTTATGTCTTTGGAACACCCCGAAGGGAAGGTGTCCCTTTGAGCTTTGAGAAAGGTCCATTTTTCTCATCACCGGCCCTCCACAAGGGCACTCATCTTATAGGCTTTGGGGCACTCCTTTGAAGCGACCGATTGAACCAACTTTGGTTTAATGGTTCAAAGGTTTAATAGTTTAATCAATTTCTTCTTATGTTCCACTCATTCACTTGATCACTTGAACCAATCATGTTGAGCCAAATTTGTTGAACCTTTGAACCATTTTGGTTCAACAGTTCAATGGTTCAATCACTTTCTTATTTTTTCTAAGTCTTTTGAAGCCATTGAACTTGCTGAAGTGGTTAAACTTTGAACTTTTGCTGAAGCGCTTAACTCTTTAAGCTTGTTGATGTCATTGAACCTTGGAACCTATTGAACCTTTTGGTTCAAGGTTTAATGGTTCAATGCTTCAATCCTTTGTTTAAAGCTTGCCAATGAACCTTTTTAGTTGAATTGAAGTGTTGAATTGACCTTGAAAAATGCTTAAGTGTTGAGAGCTTGTTTCTTTCATGCAGAGTCCATAGAAATGAACCTATAAAGTTTATAGAAATGAACCTACAAAGTCCATAGAAATGAGTTCGTAGAACTGGTAGAGTCTATAGAAATGAGTCCATAAATTCAAGCCTGTAGTGTCTGTCGATTTAAGCCTGTAGAGTTCATAGATTCAAGCCTGTAGAGTTTGTAGAAATCAGCCTACAGAGTCCGTAGAAATATAAAAGCTTGAAAAATGGAGAATTCAAATGCCCTGAACAATTTTAGAGAAGGGAAGAGGTAATTTTGGCCTACAAGACAAAAAAAATTCATATGTTGTCCCAAAAATGAGTGACAAATTTTGGGAACAATAGCTGGCTCCAGTTAGAGAATTTCTTTCAGTTGAAGACTTGGAATAGCTGAGGGAAGTAGAAACTAGAATCTCCAGTGCCTTGAAGTGTGCCATTGGGCTACAGAGTCATGCTATCCAAAAAAGAAAGGTGCCAAAAATGAAAATAAAAAACATAAAATAGAACTAAAGACTATACAAATATACATATGTACATGTAATCTTATCTGATACATCAAGAGTTAAAGTGCTTCAGATGCTACCTATTGTGAGGTAGAGAAAAGGGTGTGCCATCTTGGTAATTCAACAAGAAACTATTCTCACCATTGAGCTCATGGATAGTGAATGGGACTCTCCATAGGGAATCAAATTTCCCATGCATTCCCTTTGGTTCTCTTCTCTTATCCCATAACAGAACTTAATCACCAATCTAAAAATTATGGTTTTTTGTATTCTAGTCAAAGATCTTCTTCACCAAACTTTGATGCTGCACAATTCAGTCCACCACTATAGTTGTAATGATCTTGATATTCAATATATGCATAAATAACCTGAAGGTAGGGAAACACCATATAATACTCCTTTAGGAAGGAATAACTCCATAATGTCTCTTCGAGGGGAAAACCACCAATATCCTCTTACCATAGAAGATTCAATGCTTACTTTGATATCTTTACCATGATAATTATCTCCTATAGATATACATCTATCTAATCCATGGATTGGTAACCTCCTAATCCTAGTGTAGGTCGACCATTACCCAATGTACTACTTCCACAAGTTACTCTATTATCCTAATATATTGTACCCATATAACTAACTAAGGGGATGTGTGCCACATGTCAGCATCTCCATCAACCCATATACAATAATATATCATATCCCTAGGTACATAGCATTACTTCCTCTTTGACATGTTTCATCCCTAAAACATAGGAAAAACCCAAATAATGAGTGTGCTTCAAATCATTGCACACTTGTCTCCAATCTCGATGATCTAGCCATCCAAATGTGATCTTGGTAGGGGATAGCTCTCTAAGCTTGTTTCCAAATTCCCTTGTGCTCCTATGATTTCATTCATGATCATAATTATATTGCTTTGGTGTCCCAACATAATTACTCCTCTTTTTATTCCATGTACCATATTCCACTGCGCTTCTCTGATTCCAACCATGAACATGGTAGGTATTCTTCCATGCATAGTCATAATGATTTCCCCATTCATTGCATGTGCCATAGTATTTTTTTCTTTGGATTCCATACATATCCATAATGATTGGAAATTTTATTTTCTATATAGACAAAATGATTGATATTATGACACTTCCTCACCTGGTTCCATGATTGTTTCCTCTCATGATGATGTGGGTGTCTATATACCTCAGCCTTTTCCAATACTTTGACCTTATCCACCTTTGCTTCTACCTCTTCCACCTTTTCCTTCTTTGTCTCTTGAGTACATTAAGTGATCATTTGTATTGTGTCTTTATCTATATCATCTAAATCTTCATCATGTTCTTCATCACCTGTTTCCATCTCATCCTCACAATCTACTTGGATTGTTATTGGTGCCTTTTTCACTATGACATCTTGTAAAGTGATCTTCTTTTTCTTATACCAAAACTTCATGAACTTTTTTTGAGTATTAATATTCATTATTCCCAAAGTCTCTAACCATGGATATCTAAGAACTATATCCACATCATCCATATCCAAAGCATAAAAATCTAAATACAAAACATATTTTTCCATAATGAGCTTCAGATCTTCAAACATTGAAATATTCTTACCATCTACTTGAACCTCTTTAATATTCTTTGCTTGAACATGTAGATGCTTGGACACATTCATGTTGATGAAGTTATACTTACTGGTAGGGTTTATGGACACAAGAACCCTTTTCTTTTGAATGCATCCATGAAATTGAAAAATTGACTCAGATTTCTTTGGAGCCAAATAATTTTAACCTTTATCATCCAATTATTATTATTCTTCTTCTTCTTCTTCTTCTTCTTCTATTACTTATTCTACTTCTTCTTCTTCTTCTTCTTCTTCTATTGATTCTTCTATTTTTTCTTCTTCTTTTTTTGCTTCTTCTTCTTCTACTGATTCTTCTTTTTACTTCTTATTTTCTAGCCTAATGATCTAAAATGATCTGTTCCATTTTTGTTCATAAAGAAAACCTTTCTATATAGCTCAATTGATTAAACCAATGTAGTGCAGGCCCAGACAAAAAAAGAAGTAATCGTCTTTGCCCAAAAGGTTTTTTAAAGTGATTCTCCAAAAGGAGCCAACATTCTCTAGCATCAATATCATCTTCCCCTGAAAATGTTTACAACTCCATGATCCACAAAAAATATTAAGGTTCATGAAAACCTAAAATTTCAAAACTGATCCATAAAATCACAATAAATCACATAAAACAACTCAAAAAATTTTGAAATTTTAATTGTGATTCTCTTATATCTTCTTACATCTCCAGTAAAAATTTCAAATAAAAATTCCATATATTTTAGAAGATATAGTGAAATTATTATAAACCCTAAAATAGCAATAACTCCCTCAAAACAAATAAAAAAATCTCAAATTTTTAACTGTGACTTATTATAAATATTCTCCATATCCAGTAAAAAATTTGTGAAAAAATTCACAACTAATCAAAATTGAGGATTAAAAAAAAACTAGGGTTTTGCTCCACAAATTGCCCAAATCGAAGCTCTGATACCACTTGTTAAGATCTTGATAGTCAATATATGAATAAATACCCTTAAGGTAGGGAAACACCATATAATACTCCTTTAAGAAGGAATAAATCCACAATGTCTCTTCGAGGGGACAACCTCCAATATCCTCTTACAATAGAAGACTCAATTCTTACTTTGATATCTTTACCATGATAATCATCTCCTATATATATACATCTATCTAAGCCATGGATGGGTAACCTCCTAATCCTAGTGTAGGCTGACCATTACCCAATGTACTACTTCCACAAGTTACTCTATTATCCTAATATATTTTACCCATATAACTAACTAAGGGGATGTGTGCCACATGTCGGCATCTCCATCAACCCATATATAATAATATATCATATCCCTAGGTACATAGCAATAGTTCGCTGCTCATCTAGCTCAGTCAAGCACATGATCCTTTTGTCAATGGAGCTTTCATATGTCTAATCTTTGACTGCCTTTTCCAATTTCATTACTAGCAACTCTAGGGTGATTGGTATCTCAGCATTGAGACCATAAAGAAGTTGGAAATGTGACATAGTAATTGCCCTCTTGGGCATAATTCTATCTACCCATAAAGCATCAAACAATGCTTTATGCCATGTTCATTGGTTGTCATCCACCAGCTTCTTGATGATGGTCACCAAATTCTTGTTGATCAATTCAGCTTGGCCATTCTCTTATGGGAAATAATTAGAGGAGTGGGAGAGGGTAATCTCATAGTAAAAATAGAACTGAGTGATCTCATGGAAAGAGAAATAGGCAGCATTATTCGTCACAATCTTGGTTGGGACCCTAAACCTAGAAATGATGTTCTCTTAGAGGAAACTGCATACTACTTTTGAAGTGGCATGCTTAGCTGAAATAGCTTCCACCCCCTTGGTGAAGTAATTTGTGGTTGTGAGGACATAATCATGTCTAGTGCTTGAAGATGGGTTTACAACATCAATGAAATTGATTCCCCATTGCTGAAATGGCTCTTCTATCACTACTAGCTTGAGAGGTAGGGCAGCTAACTTGGGTCTTCCAATGAACTATTGGCACAGTTCACACTTGTGTACCCATTTGTATGCATCCTAAAATAAAGTAGGCTAGTAATACCTAGCTCTAAGAATCTTGTCGGTAGTTACAGGAGCAGAAAAATATCCTCCATAGGCTAGATTATGGAAGGATTCCAAAAGTTTGTTCTACTGCTCTTTATCTATGTAGTGAAGGAACACTCCATCAAGGCTCCTCTTATACATGCCATTGTTTTAGAGGATAAAATTGGCAGCTTTTAGTTTAACAATCCTCCTTTATTTATGAGACAGGTGGGCAAGACATTCACTGTAGGTAAGGAAATGAGCAATATTTTAATACCACTCATTCATGGTGGAGATAAAGAGGACTATTGGCATGTCTTCTACTTCTTTTCCTTCATTCCTTGCTTCTTCAAGTCTATTATCGGCAATCAATTGACAAAGGCCCTTTCCCCACACCAGCTTTGTCAATTTGATAACTAGATCAAACTCCTAGATTTTAGTAATCTAATTACCCCTTTTGGTTCCAAACTCCTACTGAATTAGTATGGATTTGACTATGGTATCAAGAACCAAGGCAATAACATGTGAGTTCATGATATAAAAATAGAAATGCTTCACTACCTTGACCATTGCATAAACATGCTTCTCCATGTTTGAATACTTTAGCTCATGAGCTTTGAGAGGACAACTCATGAAAGAAATGGGAGACTCTACACCTTCTTCATTCTATTGAACTAGAATGGTTGAAAGTGTGTGTTCAGAAGCATACCTATACATGATAAAATCTTTGGTATAATCTAGACAAACCAGAATTGGGGCATGGACAATGGCTATCTTGATATCTCAAATTGCTAATTTGCCTTCTTCAGTCTAGCTAAAAGTGGCCTTTCCTTTCATCATATCTACAATATGATGAGTCTTCTCAATGAATTCAGGAATGAACCTTTGTAAGAAATTCACTTTTCTGAAGAAAGAATGAACCACAGTCTTACTCGTGGGTAGAGTAAGCTCCTAGATGGACTTGACTCTTTCTGAGTCAATCTTTATGCCTTATCTAGATACAATGTGTCTAAAAAGTTTCCCTTTTGTTAATCCAAAAATAGACTTCTTGGGGTTTAGATAAATTCCATTCTAGCGATATCATTCCAGCACTTGTTGTAAATAGTGCACATGATCAGGATGATGCTTGGAAAATATGGTCAAGTCATCAAGGTATACCAAAATGAACTTACTCATTTCATCTTTAAAATCAAGGTCCATTGTTCTTTGGAAAGTAGTGCCAACATTTATTAGGCCAAATGGTATCCTTCGATATGCAAAGGTACCCCAAGGCATGGTGAAGGTAGTCTTGTGCTGGTCTGCTTCACCAACTTCTACTTGATTGTATCCTAAGAAGCCATCTAGCATTGATAACATCTCAAAATTAGTCACTATCTGAAGTACTTGGTCCATGATGGGAAAAGGATAGTTATTTTTTAAGGATGAATGATTCAGATTCCTGAAATCCACATAGAGGTGAATTTCACCATTCTTATTTCTCATAGGTACTAAGTTGGCAATCCATGTAGAATGATGGATTGGGAAGATTATCCTGGCATTCAGCATTTTCTATATTTCTAACAGAATAGTACCTGATATCTTTAGATTGTACTACCTATATTTTTACTTGTAAGGCACCAAATCATCCTTGAGAGGAATTTCATAGTGAATTTTCTTAGGCCTAAGTGACTTTAGATCATCATAAGAGTACACCAAAACATCCATGTAATGGCAAAGTAGGTTAGTAACTTTGAGTTTCTCCTCTACATTACAACACTTCCCAATGGTCACCATCTTGGGGTTTTCCTTGGTACCCAAATTTATCTAATCAAACCCTTGGGAAGAGCTTGAATCCATTTATTGCTATTTGATGAATCTATCATGCTTGTCAAATAGTTTCTAAAGAGAAACTAGTCATTTGGGAATTTTATTCTCTTTTAGCTGCAAAAATTCTTCACCTACGTCTGAACTCATTTCAAGAGCTGATTCAAGTTTTTACAGCTTACTGCCTTTGAAGTGAAGCTATTCAAAGCTGTCTTTTTGTTCCAAGAAGGCAATGATTTGGTTATAATTTTTAAACACCTACCAATGATTGGCATTATTAGGTATGCTTGGTTAGAAGACTAGCTCAAGTGTGTACTTTTCTCTTGTGAAGTCTAGGTGAGGGACTAAGAGAGTTGCTGAAATTGCTAGTGCATCAGCTCTGTCATTGAATTCCCTAGGTATGACAGAGATGTTGAAAATATCAAAGATTTCAATTTGATCCCAGACTAGATTGCAGTAGTGGTGTAATCTCTCATTTTTGGTTTGGTACAGGCTTCTCACCTAACAAACCACCAACTCAGCATCTCATTTTGCATGAAAGAGTTTGATGCCCTTGTCTTTAGTATCTTTCAATCCAAGCGGAAGAGATTCATATTCAGCAATATTGTTAGTATTGCTGAAATGCAACTTGTATGATGAAGGAAAAATATCTCCTTGAGGAGATATCAACACAATTCTAGCTCCTAAACTGGTAGAGGAATAGCTGCCATCAAATTCTAGCATCCATACCTTATTTGAAACTAATCTTTTCTCATATTTTTCTTTGCTTGGAAGGGGTAATTCTTCTACATTTGAATTGTGCTATATCATGTCTTCTATTGTTCTATCTAAACTAATTTTTAGACTTTCATTTTTGGGAGTTTCATTAGCTAAAACATGAGTATCTTTTGTGGTCAAAAAATAATTATCCATGCCTAAAGACTCAAACAGAATTTGGGCTTTAGGGGCTGATGTCTGAGGGACAACATATTTTGATTCCATTTTAGGAAGTAGCCTCTACATGATGCCTTTGATAGGGATCCTCGCTTCAGATAGGTCCATGCTCAATTCTCCACCAACATCCTTATAGAAAATTTTCCCAAGAAGGATGCCATATGATGCTGGGATATTGGCTACCAAGACAGTCATCTTGATTCTCTTTTCTAGAAATGATGTAAATACAAATTGGGCATCCTTGATCTATCCCAGCAGTGGCACTTATTTATTCTCCATGGAGAAACATCTCCCAAATGTCTTGGTCAGTTTGAGACCAAGAAATTATGCCACTTTGGTAGGCATGATGTTGTCAAATGCACCTAAGTCTATGATGTAATTGCTCAGTTTGTGACCATTTATCAACAAGGAAACATAGAAAGGCTCTATTTTCCTAGGAGTAGCTGGAGGAGTAATGACAAGATTATTTGGGATGGACATGTTCCTTGGGAGATCATGAGTTACCTTTTTAACATCTTATCCTACAGGGATGGCTTTATTTTTCACACACTGAACTAACCTATCCAACTGCTCAGGATTGGATTTCAAGAATTCAAATTCAGACATTTGAATTTTGGTCTTCTTGACATGGTCGATTATGTCAAATGACTGAAATGGACTAGGAATAGAGGAAGGTAGTTCATCTTTCTAGTTTTTAGGAAGGGTGGTACTAGTCTATGGAATTGAAGTTAAAGATGGAGGAATGTTTAATGTACTTACCTTTTTATTACTCACTGGGTCCTTTGGCTGGAAAGGCAAAGAAGTTCCTCATTTGGCAATTGAAATTGTAGGCTGAGAACTTTCCCCTATTTTTCCTTTATTAGCTTGTTAGGATGACCAGTTTTGGGACCAGGTGAATAAAACATATGATCCATCAATTGCTTCACCTTTATCTCTGGGTTCATCTTGGTAATTCAAGAAACCAATGGTGAAGTTGCCAACTAATTCTTCTTGGTTTTTTGCAAGGAGATTAGTGTCATTTTCTTGGTTCAATTTAGGCTAGAAAGAGAAATTAGATTCTATTTTGAGATATCCAACTATTGAATTAGTTGGGGGTGCTTCAATGGCAAGATTACCCTATGGGGGAGGAAGATGATTTAGTTGTCCTTGATTCTTCGTAGCATTGCCTTGGTATGACTGATTAGGGAATGTCCTCCTTGGCATATCTCTATATGAAGGATCTAAAGATATCCCTTGCACCATTTACTTCCTAAGAGCTAGCAACTAATTTGCTAGCTTATGTACCATTAGATCAATGGTACTTGTAGATGGATATTTAGAAGATGAAGAAGATTTACCTTTGTTAAGATCTCTCCTTATCTTTCTTGCCAAGATAAGGTCATCTTTCACCTCAGTGTCCAAATCCTGAGCTACAACAAGGTTTATTTGGCTAGCACGTCTCAACAAAAAACTCACTTCAGGTAGCTAAGAGTTGATGAAGAAACATTTGAGATTCTTAGCTGTAGGCTAAGTAATTATAGAATCTTGTTCCTCAGCTTGTTAAACTTGGATATAAAATCCCTCATTGGTTCATGAGGATCCTTATTCATTTATATGGGTTGAGTCAGTAAGGCATGCACATCTTCTACATGCTTGAATCTAGCTTCAAATTTGGCTTTGAAAGTGTTCCAATCAGTCACAGTCTAAGCTTGTAGATGATAGAACCAATCTGTAATAGCACCTTGCAATGTTTTCATGAATAGCTTGACTGCTACATCCTCATACTCCACACCTATTATGCCATAGGCAATGCTGAAGGTTGCAATATGTTCATCAGGATGAACCTTCCCATCACCATAGAACTTGGGGAATTTTTCCTTAAACTATGTGGTAGATCATGTAGATGTGGAGTTAGATTGAGTGGGCCAAAAGAATTACCCCAAGGACCTTTAATTGCCATTGTATGACTATGGAAAGGTGGAATAACAAATCTGAAAGGGCTAAGTATTGACAAAGATTTATTAATAGTAGAAATGGATGCTTTTCTCGATAATGGAGACTTGACTTTAGTAGGAGGAAAGCTCTTAGTTCATTGGAGGTGAGATGGTGAAAGAAACAGATAAAAATTACTTTGTTATACCAACTCAAATACAAGGTCAATAATACTTGTATCTCTTTGGCTTCATGTATACCGTGGATCTGCCAGAGTGTAAAAATAAAAATGGAAAAGAACTGACACTGCTTTAGCTTGAAGCTTGAGGATTAAACTGCACATTCTTCCCCAGCAGAGTCACCAAAAACTATTGGTGTGAAGCTGGAAGGAAAAATTAACAATGGGAAAGCACTGTAGCAGCTCATTCTTTCACAGCAAGATAAATGGATAAGGCTATAATGATAATGGGTAAGACCTAGATGAGAGTCGCTAGAGTATATAATGGATAAGGATAGGAACTGCTTACTCAAATCCCCAGAAAAGTCACCAAAAATTGTTGGCATGAAGCTGACAGTGTTCTTTCCTACTTAACATTGTTCCCCAGTGATATGAAATGCTTCAATTTGAATAGACTAGAAAAGGACTGGAAATGATTTTCAGTCTCTAACAGAGCCACCAAAAATTGTTGGGTGAATTTTTTGTCAATTAGCTAACTGATGAGTAAAATAGGTCTCTTCAACCACATCATAGGGAGATTGGTCAGACAAATGTGCAGGTTTACCACATCAGAGGTGGACAAATCTCTCCTCTCATCAAGGGGAGGCTCCCTATAACTATAAGGTACTATATATATATATATATATATATATATATATATATATATATATATATATATATATACTAATTTGCTATAAATAAGCTAAAAATAACACTCAAGGGTAGGATAACACTATCCATCTCTCTTTTTTGAGAGATGATGTTCACAAATTAAAGGGGAAATCTTGATGAAATGACAAAAGGCACTCCTCTTCTTTCAGAAGTACTGTTCAATAGACAACAAGAACCTTTCAGGTAGTGACAAGTAACTATAACAGGGTGCAGTAACATAGCAGGATGAAATGTAGCACAATGTCTCCACCTCAACTGCCAAAGAGTGAAATACGAAGGATAATGAGGGCACAAAGTCATCCTAAGATCCTTTACATAGAAATAGAAAATAAACAAACTAAAGACAATTGTGGTAGCACGAAGTCTCTCCATAGCTGGCTTCAGGACACCTTCCTAATTACTTTCACTAATTCTAGTTATTTAATTAAATAGAAAAAAAATGTATTAAGGAAATAGACATAAGAAAAATTTCCCCAACAACCAATCTATTTCAGCACGAAGCCTAAAAAGTCACTTGTTTTCTTATTCAAATAACGAAATATGATCAACAATCTGAGCTCAAAGTCTCAGTAATGCCTTTCAATTTGGGCAGAGTTTTGTTTCTAATAACTGAGAGATCTCTCTAAAACAATAAGAGAGAGTCCAATATATAGTGCTCCAAGAAAGACTTGGGTGCTTTGTTTCAAAAAAATGGCCTACAATGCATTCAATGCCTTCAATGCATTTTAAATTCTATCCATGGGCTATGCTGGAATCAGGCATCGGTCTTAAATATGGGCTACTTGATGTGTGTGTAGATATTCATTCACTTTACTCAATGCAAAAAATAGGCCACGCCATTAAATGTTCGTGCTCTTTGATGTCCACCTAGTGGGCTACTTCACCTTCTAGAAACATATCCCATGCGCAGATATTTATGATCTTTCGCCATCATTTCCCCTTTCCTTGCTATATTTGGTCCTTATCTGTGTGATCTGAGCTCTTAGGCTATCTCTTTGGTTGGTTTCTAAATTTTTTCATAAGGTCTACGCCATATTTGAAAATTGACAAATATTTTATTATCTTAAATTTCACGTCTATAGGGACATCAATGGTTGTTGATTGTTTGAACTATATTGAACTATGAACCTTGGAACCTTTGAAAGTTCATTGGTTTAATAATTCAACGATTCAAGTGGTCTTTATCAGTTCCTTGGTTTCCCTAGTTCAATCTCTTCTCTAGTTCAATCACTTCCCTAGTTTAATCACTTTCTTGGTTCAATCGCTTCCCTGGTTCAATCACTTTCTTGGTTCAATTGCTTCCTTGGTTCAATCACTTTCTTAGTTCAATCGCTTCCCTAGTTTAATCACCTCCCTGGTTCAATCACTTTCTTGGTTCAATCACTTTCTTAGTCTTTGATTGAACCATCCCTTTGATCTTTGAACTAATTTTCTCTTCCCTCCGCAAGGGCACCTACCCTTAGTTCACTACCCTCCACAAGGGCACTTGTTCTTTCAGCTTTGGGGCACTCCTTTGAACAATCCTCATTGAACCATTGAACCTTTGAACTCTTTTGGTTCAAGATTCAATGGTTCAATGGTTCAATCACTTTTTTTCTCTTTGTTTAGAGCTTCCTTTAAACCATTGAACCTATAAACCTTTGAAATTTTGAACTCTTTTGGTTCAAGGTTCAATCGGTTCATTGGTTCATTCTTTATTCCACAAATCCATTATTTTTCTAAGTCCCTTTAAAGCCTTAAAATTTCTTTAGCTTTATGTCTTTGGAACACCTCGAAGGGAAGGTGTCCCTTCGGTCTTGCAGAAAGGTCCATTTTGCTCATCACCTACCCTCTATAAGGGCACTCATCTTGTGGGCTTTGGGGCACTCCTTTGAATTGACTAATTGAACCAACTTTGGTTCAATGGTTCAAAGGTTTAACGGTTCAATCATTTTCTTCTTGTGTTCCACTCATTCACTTGACCACTTGAACCAATCACGTAAAACCAAATTTGTTGAATCTTCAAGCCTCAATGGCTCAATCACTTTCTTCTTTTTTCTAAGTCTTTTGAAGCTATTAAACTTACTGAAGTAGTTGAACTTTGAACTTTTGCTAAAGCACTTAACTCTTTAAGCTTGTCGACATCGTTGAACCTTTGAACCCATTGAACCTTTTGGTTTAAGGTTCAATAGTTAAATGGTTCAATGGTTCAATCCTTTGTTTGAAGTTTGCCAATGAACCTTTTTAGTTGAATTGAAGTGTTGAACTGACCTTGAAAAATGCTTAAGTGTTGACAGCTTATTTCTTTCCTGTAAAGTCTGTAAAAATGAACCTGCAGAGTCCATAGAAACGAACCTACAAAGTTTGTAGAAATGAGTTCATAGAACTGGTGGAGTCTATAGATTCAAGCTTATAGAGTCCATAGATTTAAGCCTATAGATTCTGTAGTTTCAAGCCTACACAGTCCATAGAAATAAGCTTGCAGAGTTTGTAGAAATGAAAAAGCTTGAAAAATGGAGAATTTGAATGCCCTGAACAATTTTTGAGAAGGAAAGAGGGAATTTTATCTTGCAAGACCAAAATAGTTCATATGTTATCCCAAAAATGAGTGACAAATTTTGGGAACAATAGTGTCAATGATCTATTTCCCATTCCTTTCATGAATGAAGTTTTAGAGGTTATTTCTAGCCATGAAGTGTTCTCATTCACTAAAGGATTAATCAGTTACCATCAGATACCCATCATAGAAGAGGATAAGACCAAAACCACATTTTCCACTAAACTAGGTTCATTCACTTATAAGGTCATGCCATTTGGACTCAAAAATGAACTTGTAGTGTTCTCTAGAACTGTGTTAACTACATTCAAGAATCTCATCCATGACTTCCTATAAGTATACATGGATGATTAGGCAATGTTATCTTTGTTCATAGAACATTTATCAAAACTTAGATTAATATTAGAAAGATGTAGATCACTATGAATAGTGCTAAATTTAAATAAATGCCTATTTTTAACACCTTTTAGTGTTTTAATACGTCATGTAGTATATAGTATGTAGTAAAGGAATCTTGGTAGACCAAGCTATGATTACAATCATCATAAATATGCCACCACCCAAGACTTCAAAAGAAGTGTGATCCTTCCTGGGACATAGGTTATTACCAAAAATTTATCAAGGGATACACCACTATATCAACTCCTTTGGAAAAGCTACTATGAAAAAGAGTTCAATTTGTATGGATGGAGGATTGTCAGTCCACATTTGTTGATTTGAAGTAGCAAATAGTGTTTCATCTAATCCTCATTTTTATAGATTGGAGTAAACCTTTTCATGTTCATGTATATGCTTCAAGGTTTTCAATTGGAGTAGTACTATCATAGCTAAGAGATGGAGTATTGGATAATTTGATCTACTTTGCAAGTAAAAAGTTGTCAGCCATAGAAAATAATTATATGATAACTAAGCAAGAAGCATTGGCTATAGTTTTCATACTAAAAAAGTTTAGGCACTACTTATTGGCCACATCATTTGATTTATTCACTGATCATTAAGCTCTATGATACTTAGTGAATAAGTCATTGTTGGGAGGACGCATATCTCACTTGCTAATGCTTTTCTAAGAATTTCAATTACATATTAATGTCAAACCAGGATGGGATAATGTTGGTCTAGACCATCTTAGCCAATTAATGATTGGTAAGGAACCTAAGGAGCTCTAAGATGAGTCATCATATGCATATTTATTTAGGGTGACTATGATTATATAACAACTACAAGAGATCACATAATTTCTTAAACAAGGGACATTCCTAGATCACTATATAGAAAGAGATAAGAAACAATTGATAAACATAGCTCTTCTATATAGTCTTATTAATGTATTTTTGTATTTATTAAGTAAAGATAAATTCCTACATAGAGTGGCACTGGAGCATGAATGTGCACACATTATGGATGAACCAAATCAAGGAGTAGTAGGAGGACATTTTTCAAGAGACCCAACTATGAGGAAGATTTTACAAAGTGATATTGGTGGCCTTATCTAATTTAGGATACATAAATAGTTACATAATATTGCAATGTTTTTCAAAGGATGGGGAAGACACACTACTTATATGAGATGCCTTTTTATCCTATGTTAGTACAAAATCCATTTGAACAATGGGGCATTGACTTTATTAGGCCAATAAATCCCCCAAGCAAATGCAGTAAGGTAAGGTACACAATCATTGTGATGGATTACTTTACCAAATGGGTAGAATTTGATATGACTCCAAGTTATGGTGTGAAGGACATAACTAAGTTATTATATTAGAGTATCATTACTAGGTTTAATTATCATATTAAATTAGTAAGTGATATAGGAACCCATTTCTTGAATAAGCCCATCAAGACCCTTACAGATGAGTTTTTGATATCATGTCATAAAAGCACTATGTATCATCCATAGGCACATGGCCAATTTGAAGATATGAATAAGGTGATTCATAATATGCTCATTAAAATATGTGATGTATAATTATATGACTTATAGGATAAACTCTCAGGTATCCTATGGGCTTATCACATGCATTATAAATGTGCAATAGGGTTTACACCATTCCAGTTAGTCTATGAGATTGAAGTTGTGATACCCATGGAGTATGTAATTCCTAGTATATAGGTTGCTAATTTATTGCATATGGGTGATCTAGAGTAAATAATTTATATATTTTAAAACTTGAATCACATGGATGAAGAGAGATGTAGATTAGTATTGGCCAAAAGATAAACAAGCATAGCTAGAAGGCATGGCATGATAAAAACATATGAATAAAGGAATTCTAGGGAAATCAAATTGTTATTTTATATGATATTAGGTTTAGAGATTTATCTAGAAAGCTTAACATCCAATGGAAGGGTCCTTACATTATTCATAAACTTATGCAACCTAGAATAGTGGTCATGCGAGACTTATAGGGGAATATTTTACCTAGATGGGTAAATGGATGTAGGTTGAAGTTATACCACCATTAATTTTAATTAGTATGGAATAAAGGTGTTATATCACACCAAATAGGTTATAGAGAGGTTTTCAAAGTGTTATTTTAGGATTATTTGCATTTTGTATTTTTATTTTAGCACTTGTTGGTAAATGTAGGTTTGTGTATAGTATGTAACTAGAAGGATCCATGAAACAGTCGAAGGTTCCATTACTTTAGATAACTTGGTGAGGGGGCTAAGTACGTCTAGTGTATAGATAATAATTAAGTCTAGGAAAGACACATGCATCCAAATCTAGAGTAGATAGTGTAAATTAATGGTTAAGTCATTACATTTAATGATTTAAGTATAGGGTGGGAGATTAACAAATCTCTTTGGAAAAATGGTGGGTCTATGTTAGAAATGGAATATGAAATGTATGATCAAAGTATCATTAATGCAATAGGTAAAAAAGCATAAATATTTTCCATAATTTAATGTCACATTAGCCAAATGCCTATCACATCAACATAATGGATCCATTTCATTCAAAGCTCACATGTGAAGGATTGAGTGATTGCATAGCTCATCAAGATTGTAAATTATCAAAGGAGGTGTAAGACATTATAAATCAAGCACTTACATGACTCCATTTCTATCCATTACAAAAAATATTGAGGTGTTGTCTAAATTCCTAGTGATTTTTAACTTTTAATTTGTAGCTTTCACATATTTATTTTAAAAAAAGATGTGCAATGGCTGAGTTTGATTGTTCCCAACTTATCAAAGGGTTTATAAAAAAAGAAATATTATATGGGCATCAATGTGGTATTACACCAAACACGCTTCATAGATCCAAATGCTTATGATTTTACTCACAATATGGAGTTACATATGTTTATTCTAGACATAGTTGAAAGAGTACACCTAGCCACATTAGTGCCACCACATAGGCTCCATAATACTGATGCGATCACTTGATACATTTACCCACTTTTGGGAAACTTAGTGATGTTATGAAGGTTTTATTGGTACTCTGTAATGAGGGAAATATTTATCTTTCCCAAGATCTCACTATCCACATTACTACTATTGTGATGACTAGGGTAACAAGACTGCCTATACGAGGGAGGTAAATTATGCACTATAAATCCTAAATGCCACCCATTCTTCTGGAGATAAGGGAAAAATACTCTTGTAGTTATATAAGAATTTCTCTCAAAGATATTGAATATTTTTTAGAGTGCATTCTAGTTGAATGTATTTCTTAATGATTATAGTAGACAACTAAATATGCTTAACAAGCTACCAAAGGGGTCATCAACATTGCCCATCAGATGATACATCATAGTGAGGAATTCAACTAACTAAAATTTTTGGTTAGTAAACTCACTTCTAACATCGACAAAGTTTTATAAACTATGAAATAAACCTTTCAATACCAATTTTTGGTATTACTATTGGTTTTTATGTAGTGGGAGTCTCCTAAGGGTGAAATTCACCTTGATTTTGACTATTGGTAGGATGTCTAGTTATGGAATATCATATGGAACCACAAGAACACATATTTTATGCATCAAACCAAATCCATCACTTGATAGGATGGGTTGGTTGAGCTCATTACAACTAACCCATGCATACCACATATGTCATGCAGTACTTAGGACATCATGCAGTTGTTACAAAGCTATCAAAATCCATTATATTTGAGTTCATGAACTCCCCAAGGTTATATGTCCACCTTTTCCATAATTTATTGACATGTAGATGGAAAAAATCAAGGTGGATAAGCATAAAGTGATTGAAATAATGAGATCCACTCCATTTTAGACAATGCCACCATTTAATATAGATCTTGTGACTAAAACTATACAGCCTTCAATAGTAGCTAATCCAATCTAAGATTCTAGAAAGTGCAAGGTACCCAAAGTCCAAATATCTCCATCTCCTCCATAGTGAAATAATCATAACCAACTCACATGGTTGGATGACCCAAACATTCCTAAAGTCATTCAAATCTATGATTTACCACATTTGTTCATGGATGAGTAGCCGGTATATAGGAGGATGATGGTTGATATGGCTAGAGAGATTTATGAGAGGGAAGAAGAAACAAAAAACTTCTTCTAGAAAGTGTTAATCACCATCCAAGTTTAGAGAAAATTTATTAATAATCTTTGGGTAGAGCTACCTTCTTGCTTGACCTTTATCATTATTGACATAGTGGCTAAAGAAGTAAAGTTGTAGAAAATCTTATAATCATTCAAGGTAAAAAGATTGACTATGATTCCATCACAGTTAGGAACTAATGAAATGAGTCTCATAGTACCCTTTTTCTATCATAAATGGACTTCATATATCCCTCAATAATCTAGGGCTAAAACCTCACCTATTCCTATGCATACCATTGGATAACCTATGATGGAAGCACCATATGCATAGGATTTTCCACCTTCCAAACCCAAAAGATGCTTGGTTCACAATGGTAGGTTTCTTGGGCAAAAGTGCAAATGACTATACTTAACTCTTCTCCATCTAAATTCAAGGAGGCTATAAGTGACATAGAATAATCTGCACTAGACACTTAGATTGTTAAGGAAAAATAAGCCATACATGAGGAAGTGCAGAGAGAAGATAAGCATTTCATGTTTCAAGAAGAAAAGTGTGAGGCTAAGGCTGAGCTTCAACAAAATGAATAAACTATGCAACAAGAATAGGAGGTAGTCTAACAAAAGGCCAAGGAAAAATTAAATTGTAATCACGCCACATAGAATAAGGTAATTCACCTAAAACAAGAAGAAGATGACAAGACAAAATTGAATTAGAAATCCATAGCTACCACACAAACTCAAAAAAAATACCTCACATCCACTCAATAACACAAAGATGAGAAAGTGGAAGTGGAGAAAAAATAGATGGAAGCTACTAAGGAGCTAAAGAACTAAATTGCATAGGATAAAGTACAATATCAAGCCATAAAACAAGCATGAAAACATAAGGTGAAGGTAAAAGAGAATGATAAAATGGTAAAGGGAAATGCCCATTAGAGACCATAGGCAGAGTAGGCCAATCAAGTTCAAGTGGATATTTCTAAGCAGGTAAAAGAGGACACTATAAATAAAAGTGCTAAGGAATCTCAAGGTGTATTTGTGATGGTTCCACTTAAAATAATTCCCTTGAGTTTAATTCCCTTGCCACCATCTCATGAGCCCATTCAACCATAGTCATGAGACACTCTGGTTACTCTGTAAGATGAAATTTCTTCCTTGAGCTTATTTAACATTTGGTTGTGGGATGTTTCAACCACCTCTACTCGGCATACTATCTTCTCTCTACCGATCAGTCTTTTATGCACAATAACTATGAGTAACTCTATCACATACCTTACCTTAAATTCTACCACTACCGAAGCATCCTTGGATATTTTTCAACTATCCTTGTCTATGCAGATTGAAGGTGATACTATGTTTTATGAGTCTATTTTATAGAAGGTGGTTGCATTAGAGAAGCAGGTTAACAAATTTGAAGACACAAATTTTATCATCACTAAGTAGTTACATATTGCCTAAAATACTATTGATGATGCATATCCTAATATGTACACCCAACTGATCAGGAATCCATCCCTCTTAGACAAGGACCAACTTGTTATTCTTCTTGACAATCTCACCACTAACTGGTAAACTTTTAATGAATCATGCATCATCTAGAAGGGGAAAAACATCAAAATTAAAATAGAGATCCTCTATGAGAAGTTATCTAATTACCAGACCACTATTGTGTTAAGCACGGGATATACTGAGAGGGGGGGTGAATCAGTATATCATATATCTTATCAAACTTTCCCTTAACCAAATTACACTTAATCAAACATTCAAGATATGAAATAAAGCTCAAACAATAAACACCACACAAGATAGAGAGAGACACTAGATATAACGTGGAAACCTAATGTGGGAAAAACCATGAAAAATAATCTCAAGTATATGAATGAGCACCAACCCAAATAATATTTGCAAGCACCAACTTGCAAGAGTACTAACCCCTTTGCTAAGCACCAACCCACAGGAGCACCAACCCCTTTGTCGAGCACCAACCTAGCAATAATTCATGAGCACCAACCCACAAGAGCACCAACCCCTTTGCCGAGCAAAGACCCAACAACAATTCGTGAGCACCAACCCATAAGAGCACTAACTCCTTTGTTGAGCACCAACCCACATGAGCACTAACCCCTTTTTTTGAGCACCAACCCAGCAATAATTCATGAGCACCAACCCATAGGAGTGCCAACCCCTTTGTGTATACCACACACATATCTCTCAATGTTGTGATCTCAATAAATGATAGTTCAATACAACATCTCTTTCCTCTCTCTCACCTTTGCTCTTCTAAGCTAGATATAACAAATACAAATCATATTCATCTCTCACAATTGCTCTTCAAAGCTAGATATTACAATATCAAATCAACCTCTATCTCTCATATTAAAAATGGCTTCTCAAGCCTTTATTTATATCTTTCCAAATGACCTTTGGCCTTCCCCCTTTATGACCCTTCAATCCTCATGTAAAATGGCACGAAACTTGTATGACCCTTCATATCCTTGCCTTTAAAAAGTCATGTGGTGACCCTTGATGAGTAAAAATGTCCTTCCCACTTTTGTCCTTATCTTGGTGACTTTTCATATTCCTCAAAGTGTCCCTTCATGAGAAATTTCACCCTTCATCTTTTGTCTTCACTTGGTGACTCTTGGAATTCCCCAAAATGACTCTTCATGGGAAAATACATCCCATCCTTCTTTTGTCTTTATCTCATGGCTCTTTGACTTCTCCATGGGCCCTTCTTTTGTCTCATATGCAACCAAAAATATATTCATTAATATTAAATAAATATTAACTCACATTAGCCAAGATATATTTATTACAAATAACATTAAATGCAATGGAGCCTTTATCACCAATAATGTTAGACCTTTGACATCAATGACAATATTTCCTAAAATCTCCCCCTTTGTCATTGATGACAACCTCAATCCTGAAACTACCACATCCTATCACCTGCACATACAATCATCTAAAAACATATAGTAACTCCCCCTTACTATAATAACCTATACCTATTCCCTATACCTATTTATGTACCTGTTATTCTCCCCCTTTGACATCAATGGCAAAGTGCCTACTTGGAGCTAACACTTATCTCCCCCTCAACTGATGCTGAACATCAATGGTAGGAAGTAATAGAAATTACTCCTAACTCCTCTCACAGATCTTTGAATGTGTCCTTTGATCGTGATTTTGAGAAGATATCTGACAATACATACACATTGTTCCCTATCATTTGAGCATCTGTAATAAACTCATTTGAATCTTTTCTTCTAATCTCACAACCTTCTTTATGAAACTTTAATGTGTATCCTTGATCACATATTTGACTAACACTTAATAGATTATGCTTAAGATCTTTTACATATAAAACATTCTTAGTCTTAGTTCTACCATAATCCAAACTCAAAGTACCTTTTTTGGCTATCTTGGCAGTGGTTTTATCTCTGAATCTCACTGTACCACCATTGATCTTATTTAGAGATATGAACTTACTTTTATCTCCTATCATATGCCTCAAACATCCGCTATCAATTAACCATCATTGATCTTTATTTCTCACATGCAGAGCCATCTTCACCATCATAGAATCTTCAAGTTGTTTCTTCTGCCATGAACATGTTTGTACCTCCTTCTTGATGAATGGAGATTTGAAACTCTGATCCTTATTTTTGATGAATGGAGCTTTGAAACTCTTATCCTTCTGAACTAACTCGAATATGCTTCTACAATACTAAGCTATGTGTCTGAAGTTATTGCACTTGTAGCATATTATGGTCTCTTCATCAAAGCTTGATAGAGGAGCAAAAGATTTGTGGCTTCTACTTGAATCTACTTGACTTTCCTTCTCCTTATTTCTAAAATTATTAGCTCATTTTCTACATTCTAATTTCTTATGACCATATCCATTACAATAAAAACAATAGCCATAAAAATAAGACCTATCTATATATCTATGTCCTAATTATCTTTTGTAGCTTTGTTCTCTCCATCCTTCTCTATTTAGAATGTCCTCTGTATTATTCACTTCTCCCCTTTTTGTTTCCTCTTTTGTAAGAGCTTCAGCATAGCTATTTTTCTTTTCAAATCTGATCCATGTCTTATTTGAATTTGCTTTTTGACTTTCCAATATCTTATTCAACATGTTAGTTCTATCCTCAAATTTTGAATCACTAACGACTTTATCATTGACTGCTTTCTTAATATCTTCTTTTAAAGAGGCAATTTCAATAACATACCTTTCACATTCTTTTCTTGCTATTTCCAACTATGTTGTGAGATCTTCTTCATTCTTCTTGGCTTCTTCAAAGTGTGCTTGTAGATCTTCAATCATTTCCTTTGACTCCTATTCATTTTTCTCAATCTAGCACTTTAATCTTTGATTCTTATTCTCAATAGCTTTTAACTCTTCTAGGGGACAAATGAGTTCTCCTTCCATATTCACTTCAGCTTCCTCCTCTTCTTCTTCTTGATCATCTTCATGTATGGCCATGAATAGAATCTCTTCTTCTTCTTCTGAATCACTGACTCCACTATCTTCAACTGAGCTAGGATCCTTAGAATACAGGCTCTTCTTCTTGAATCGCTTTTTGGATTTGCCTTTGAAATTCTTCTTTTATGTAGGCTTTTCTTCTTCATCATCATTACCCTTATTTGGGAATCTAGCTAAAAAATGTCCAATCTTTCCATAATTAAAACACTTAAAAGGTAATTTTCCTTGATATTTACCTGTTCCTCTTTTCTTCTTGTGAATGAAAAGTGCTCCGTTGTCATCTTCATCATCACCAGAACTATCACTTGATTCTTGAATCTTAGCTTTCTCTTTCTTTGATGTCTTGAAAGCTGCTTCTCTCTTTAAGGGTTTATCTTGTTCTATCCGCATCTCATATGTTGTGAGTATACCATGAAGCTCATCCATCTTTAGCTTGGCTAAATTCTTCATCTCCTCAATTGCTGAAACCTTTGCATCATATCTCATTGGTAGAGATCTCAAAACCTTTTGTACCACTGTTGACTCTTCCAACATTTCTCCAAGACCTTGAATCTGATTTATGATTTGATCAACTCACAAGAGATAACTTACTATATCTTCTTCTTCTTCCATCTTCAAACTTTCAAACTACCTTCTAAAAGTCTGAAGCTTAGCTTGCTAAACCTTTCCATCACCTTTGTAAATATTCTCAAGTTTTTCCCAAGTTTCATGAGTAGATTTACATTGCATAACTTTAACAAATTGAGATTCACATAAACCACATAAAATAGCATTTAAATCTTTTGCATTACATTCACTTGCCTTCTTTTTTTCTGGAGTAATTCTAGATGTCTGTGGCTCTTCATATTCCTCCACCACTGCTTTCCATATGTCAAATCCAAGGCCCATCAAATACACATTCATTCTCATGCTCCAAAAATCATAATTTGTCCCATCAAAAAAAGGTTCCTTATTTGTATAAAATCCTTCCTATGACCTAGCCATCGTGCTTTCCCAATCTACCTTCAAGCTATAAAACTTTTCAAAAAGGAACCTACTTTGATACAAATTATTAAGCATGGGATATACTGAGAGTGGGGGTGAATCAATATATCATATATCTTATAAAAGTTTCCCTTAACCAAATTCCGCTTAATCAAACATTCAAGATATGCAATAAAATTCAAACAATAAACACCACACAAGATAGAGAGAGACACTAGATATAACATGGAACCCAATGTGGGAAACACCATGGAGAACAATCTCAAGTATATGAATGAGCACCAACCCAAACAATATTTTCAAGCACCAACTTGCAAGAACACCAACCCCTTTGTGTATACCACACACCTATCTCTCAATGTTTCTATCTCAACAAATGATAGTTCAATACAACATCTCTTTCCTCTCTCTCACCTTTGATCTTATAAGCTAGATATAACAAATACAAATGATATTCATCTCTCACAATTGCTCTTCTAAGCTAGATATTACAATATCAAATCAACCTCTATCTCTCATATTACAAATGGCTTCTCAAGCCTTTATTTATAGCTTTCCAAATGACCTTTGGCCTTCCCCCTTTGTGACCCTTCAATCCTCATGGAAAATGGTGCAAAAAATGTATGACCCTTCATATACTTGCCTTTAAAAAGTCATGTGGTGACCCTTCATGAGTAAAAACATCCTTCCCACTTTTGTCCTTATCTTGGTGACTTTTCATATTCCTCAAAGTGTCCCTTCATGAGAAATTTTGCCCTTCCTCTTTTGTCTTCGCTTGGTGACTCTTGGAATTCCCCAATATGACTCTTCATGGGAAAATGCATCCCATCCTTTTTTTGTCTTTATCCCGTGGCTCTTTGACTTTTCCATGGGCCCTTCTTTTGTCTCATATGCAACCAAAAATATATTCATTAATATTAAATAAATATTAACTCACATTAGCTAAGATATATCTATTACAATCAACATTAAATGAAAATGGGCCTTTATCACCAATAATTCTAGAACTTTTACATCAATGACAATGTTTCCAACATATTGATATTATTCTTATTTAGGCTACACACATTACACTTTAGCTCTTTGATTAGTAGAAGTAGTTAGATATAGTTTAGACCACTTCATATCTTGAATTTTCTACAATTTCCTTCACACATTCTACCTCATTATGTTGAATGCCACTCCTACTTCTATGGATGCTACCCTCCAAACCTCACTTAGTGCATAAGATACTATAATGTAAAATTTGTAGACATGGCATAACTAGATGCCACGTAACTATTTTATTGACATGTAGACATATCAATATGTTGAAAAGTTAGTTTAGCTCCATGGTGAAATCACCACCAAATCTCCACTGGTGAAGTATATTTTGCTCAAGATGGTTGATTCTAATATTCACTATTTGATGGAAAATCAAGTCCCCTTGTATGGTCTTTTGTATAATTCTTAGGAAGCTCTAATAAATTGGAAATCTTATAAGGATGATTTGGCTCTCATAAATGCAAGCATTACATCACTCATTGATGAGCCTCATATAGTTCTACCTAATCAACAATGATAGATTCTTCAACATAGGAAGATGCCTCCAACCGCCAAATGATTCTTGCATAGGTTCTATAATTTTTCAATTTTTGTCTGTATATTTTGTATTTAGCAAGTTTGTTTAGTATTCCACAATGTTAGTCTATCAAAAACCTAAAAGGGTGGTAGACTAGTAGGCTACATATTTGAAAACCTAAAAGGGTGGCTAAGTAGTGTGCAAAGGGTGACAACTAGTTTACCGACACCTTCAGAGTCACTTGTGAAGTATTATGCACTTCTATCTTTTGGCTCCTTTCTTAGTACTTATATGGCTTCACTCTACACCATTTTCTCAAGATGAGACAACCTTTTAAGTCTAAGAAAGTATTGGTGATAAATGGTAAATATAATTTTTTTTGTATATATGAGAATGTCCTATGGTAATTTCCAATTGTATTGTGTTTATAGTTTGTTAGGAGTTGTTATAGGAATCTCCATGTTGGTCAAGATTCCACCAAAGGTGATATGGAGATCTATTTACAGCATGGTAGATTTGGAAGTTATAACTACACAAAATAATACCTATAAGTATTTGTATGAAGATAATAGAAGGGTTGATTATTATGTTAATTTTGATATGTTTGTAAGTTAGAATGTTATTCTCAAAAAGCTTTTGCACAACATATTGATAGATCTAGACATCAATCTATGAGGATTTTCTATGTTCTAATATTTGAGATTTTGTGTTCTTTATTGGTATATTTATAGATTTTCCTATGTTCTGATGTCCATTTCCTTCATTTATTTAGATGTATCCATTTATTTTTCTATAAGTAGTTATATCATGTGTTGAACATTTAGATTAGTATATTTCTCTGTGATAAACCTTTTTTATGGATTCTTAGTCTTGATTAAACCTTTCTAAAATATTTTTAAGTCACTTTACACACCCTATCCCTATAATTAAAATGTTCTAGTAAAACCTTTGAACCTTTGTTAATAGTTCAAAATGATCAATTTGAAGGGGTTATCCCAATGTGGTATCTAAATGTAAGATGATAAATTCAAGTATTGAGATTTTATTATGTAATTTAACCCAAATGCCAAAATCTACAATCTACCATTGAAATAAAAAAACTATTAAATTAAAATACAATAAAATGAAACATTCAAAACAACATTCTAACCTAAAGCTAAGTTTTCCCAATCAAGATTTAAATAAAGAAAGATTAATTGGCAATGGATAGAGATTGCTTACCAAAGACTCAAGTTTTCATCATGATGTTTGATCAATGACTTGGATTGCATAAATTAGTAGATATCTTGATGATGAACTTGTGTATCATGGTTTCCTTTCATACTCCTTGGTTAGTTGGAATGGATGGAGATGGTATGTTTAAATATAAGGAGGGAATATCAATGGACAACATTCCAAGTTAGTTGTATGAGGATCAAGGGTAGAGGATTATCCAAGGAATTAAAAATTATTTGTATGATCATATAGGAGGGATAGTTATAGAGGTATAAGACTCTAGAATATTTTTAGAAGTTTAATCATAATTATTAGTGATTAGTCATGTTATTAGGGGGTTCTAAAGAATCTATGGGGGTAGTATTGTAGGGAATCCTAGGGATAGGAAGGTAAGTACGTTATGGGAATTTTAAATTCCCAAATATTAGATAAGTGGGATTAGTTAGTGGATAATAGGGGATTAGGTGGATTAATAAAGACGTGGGGAAGGAATAAAGTTAATGGATGAATAAAAATGAAGGGGGATATTAGATAAATTAACAGGAGGATTAGTAAGGATGGTTTAGATAAAATTAGATGAGATTAATGATTATTATATGAAATTAGTGATGTTGGTGTCGACTAATAATAATATTAGTGATGAAAAACAAAGCGAGAAAATTTAGGTGAATAAAAGAAATACAATCCCTACATGTCATGGGAATCATGAAACAAGCAAAAATTGTAAGAGGAGGCCAAGGAGGAGTCTAAGATTCCAAAAATGAAGTACAATCCAAGTAAGAAATACAACCTCTACATGTTGTGTAAATTGTGAAGCAAGTGAAAATTGTAAGAGGAGGTCATGAAGGAGTCTAAGTAGCCAATAATGAAGTAAAATCCAAGTAATAAATATAAGGATTACATATCTACAAATGTTTCACAATTTGAATGAATTCTACCTATATTTTAAGGGATACAAACTGTTGCCATGTTATGTTTTTCATCAGATCGTTGCTCGAGTGTGAAAACCCATTTTTATATTTTATCAAAACCCTTAATATTAGACATAATTTGGTTATCACATGGGATTTTTTGTTTGGTGATGAGATAAAAAATATCTTTTCATTTGTCTAGGATTATTTTCTTAGTAATAATACCTCAAAAATCTTGTGAATGTCTGTTTGGGCATTGATGTGGCAATGACTTTTTTCAGAGTCATAGACAATTGCTTAGGGTTTAGGTTTGGTATGGGTCTATAATGATTCTTATTCAAGATTTACCTATTGGAAAGTTGTCAATGATGTCATGGTGGTGTCATGGAGGTGCTCAAGTGAGTGGGCAAAGGCATTGATTGTTTAAGGGACAATTAGAAAGTGTGCAACGTGCTTGTCCTAGTATGCTTGATGGAGGCTCAGTTGATCTTTAGTTTTGGCATGGTTAGAGATATTCAAGGATGAGTTTGAAGTTTTTAGGATATGTCAGAGGTTCCCAAGATGTTTTATCTACTTTGAGTGCTTGTGTACATAATTGGTTTTCATCTAGATATTTTGGGTCTAGTGGTAGAAAATTTGAGTAGGTAGTTTGTTGATGTTACCATTGCCATGTATGGATGGGGTAGGCAGATTTGGTCATATGGTTGTGTTCTAATTTTTTCCTAGATCATATGTACTAAATATTATTTCATGAAACTAGGCATAATAAAATATGTGCAAGGGTAAAGTTGGTTTCCTAGGTAGTTTGATAGTGTTTTCCCATACTTAGACAAATTTTCATGAGGTAAGAAAGAGCTGAGTAAGAAGTTTGGTGATAGAATATCTCACTCATGTAAAGGTGTGAGGATAAATTGATCATATGGGTTTGTTTAATTTTGTTCTTATCTTATTTTTGATAAATTTTAGATCATATAATGAAGTTAATCAAAACATATGCATGTGCAAAGTTAACCTTCCAGGTAGTTCTTGACATAGTTGACTCTATGGCAGAGAAAAATCTGAGTGAGTAGATTAATGAAATTATATATTGCACATAAAAAGGTTCCAAGATTATTTTGATATATGGTTTAATTTTAATATGTGAGGAGATCATATGGTCCAAATTTTAGATCATGCATTTAAGTGTAAAAAAAATTTGAGGTCCAAAATTGGCATTCTAAGTAAATAAGCAATAGTCCCCATACTTAGTCATTTTTGCATGTTGTTAAAGATTAGAACCAAATGGAGATCCAAGGATTCATGGGAGTTCATACATCTATATCTATAGTTCACATTACATCAAATGGGTCAAAATTTTCATTGGTTAACATAGTTAAAGATTGAGCTCCTTGCAAAAGGATCAATGGAGCATGTTTTTTCCAAGGTGTGAGGAAATAATAAGATGAGGATAAGTTTTCAAAGTTTAATGCTGGGTAGAGGTAAAGACTTATCCACTTCTAATATCTAATTATGAGTAGGTGTTTATAATAATAGAGATCAATGGTGCATATTGAGTCAATAGTTTCAAAGAGATAAATGTGTATTATTGTTAAAGACCAAGCTACATATAAGAGATCGACGGTATGCATTGAGTCAATATTTCAAGACTGCATGAGATGAGGTGAAAAATTTGAGGTTTAACATTTAGGAATTTATAAACTATGCATTATAATTAAAAAAAATTGATAGTGTGTGATCAATCTGATCAATAAGGACATGATATGATAGCATGGTGTTCAAATTCTAATGGTGACCATTTGCATTTATATATTTGAATTAATAAAAGAGAAACCAATGCTCTATATTTTGGCTATATCTTTCAATCTATACAAATTTTTTTGATGATGTAAAAATAAAATTTGTAGAGGAATCCAAGGTTCATCTATAAATATATATATTTTAATATTTGAAAATATGTACACTCAAATCTATGAAGGTTTAAGCTTGAATTTATGTTCATGCATGGACTATAAGTGACCTGTGAAGGATAATTGAGCTTATGTTGATGTTATTTCGATGTTTCATGATGAATTAGATATTAGAAAGTGTTGTAGACTCTATGAGGGTTATCCATATGGATTTTGGAGGTGTGATCGATCTATTTTGAGTATGATCAATTCTTAATAAATTGATTGTGTGTTCATTCATGGTGTTCATATGCATAAGGACATTTTTTGAGTTGTTTGAACATACGTAGAAGTGAGAAAAGTTGGTTGTTATAAATTGAAGATGTCTAAGGGGGCATAAGGAGTGGACCCACATATTTTTAAAGTGGTCTTATGTTATTTTTTTAATCGATGAATTACTAAATGGGTGAATAGGTCTCTATGAGACCTATAGAGGCTACAAGGGCCTAATTGAAAGGTGTAGTTGCTTAAAGGTGACCCATGGGTACTTTGGCCAACCTATGTGGATGGTATTGAGTTATTTATTAATGTGACAGATGCCTTAAGGTTTAATACATGTCTATTGTCTAACCAATATGGTGATGATCATGAATGCTTTATAAATAGTGAAACCAAATGTGATGGTTTTTAGATTTTGATATACTTTGAAGAGTGAGTGCATGTGAGAGTTATGGAGTGAAGGAGAGGGAAAGTTCCTAGTAGATCAATTGATTAATAGAGTAGATTGAGGACTATGTGACTAAATTATATGTCATTTTTTTAATGTTAGAATAGTGCTCTTACAGGTTGAGGATGAGTGAAGAGTATAGGGTGATCCAAAAGGTGGCTTTAGATGCATTGAGTATGTAGCGTTAAAGAGTGATATTTAGAGTTCCATCATCAAGTGTTGAAGATATCAGTTCAAACATGGGTTTGTTCATAGGTGTTTGTTATTTTGCTCAACATCTATGGGGTTTTAGCCTCCTTACATGGTAAAACTTGCTAAAAGTCTAGTTGTTGTGGTTTCTCAACTAGACATGTGTAAAATCTCCTTGTGGGATTATAGTCTCACTAAAATAAGGCATTGTAGTTTCTTGATCAATTACAACTGGTCTAAATTGATTCTTGTTAATACAAGATAGTAGTCTAATTGCAAGTTCTAGTGGGATTTCTTCCCCCAAGAGGGTTTTCCACATATGTCATGTGTTATGTGCTTGATCTTACATTGTCTTTCTTGTGCATTGTTATGAATGATATTTTTACTTTATGAAATGCTTGTAGTAATTGGTTAAGAGTTTTAAAGGATTTAAAGTGAATTTGGATTATCTAGGCTCATTGATTCACCTCCCCTTCAATGATTATACCTCTAATAATTGGTATAAGAGCAGGTCCTTTGGTAAAGGCTTGAAAGCTTAAAGGTGATCCAAGGTACAATATGGGTAGTCATCAATGAGGTTTCTCTACTAAGGAAACACTGATGTTTAATGGATATAATTATTCTATTTGGAGTGTAAATATGAGGACATACATTATTTATTTAGGGTTTGATGTATGGAAATATGTTTTGGATGGTTATGTTGCTCCTACTACTCCTCCATCTAATGTTGTAGACAAGAAGTTATTTGAGAATAATTCTAAGGTAATGCATGCCATTACTTATGGTATTAATAACATAGACTGAGTTCACCAAGGTAATTCATTGTAAATCTGCTAAACAGACATGAGAAAATTTTTACACCATTCATGAAGGATATTCAAAGATTAAGTTATCAAAGTTATAGACTCACCAAAGACAATTTGAGAGTCTCAAGATGAAGGAAGAAAACTTTATGTCATCCTTTCTATAGAGAGTTGATGAGATTGTGAACATCATCAAAGGTCTTGGAGAGAACCTTGAAGAGGCTACTTTAGTTCAAAAGGTTTTAAGGTTTCTATCTCTCAAGTTTGATCCAAAATTATATGTTATATAAGAAAGTCATGATCTTACTTAGTTGAATATGGATCGATTTCATGGCACCCTTACTACTTATGAGACAAGAGTAAATGATGATATACTACCAAAGAAGGAAGAAACATTCAAGATAGAAATGAAGCCAAAGAAGGAGTTCCAAGGTAATAAAACCAAAGAGGATGAGATATCTGACATAGAATAAAATGAACTAATTTCTTTGATTACTAGATAATTGAAAACATGCTTAGGGAAGTATAAGGGTAAACTACCCTTCAAATGTTTTAGTTATGTAGAGATAGGACATTTTACTTATAAGTATCCTTATAATCATGAGAATAATGATGATGAATATCATGGTGAAGGCCAAGATGAAGACAAGAAGACATAGATGAAGAAAGGATTCAAAAATTATAATAAAAAGAAGTCCTTCAAGAATAAGAAGAGTCTTTACACCAAAGAAGATTACAACTCTTCAGATGAGAGTGAAGATAGTGACTTAATTAGGATCATGAAGATGGTGGTTATATTGAATATGAATCTATATTCATGGTTGAGGGAGGAATTTTATCACATCAAAAGGAGTCTACTTGGAGTGATTCAGATGATGATGAAGATGAGGTGGACTATGAAACTGCATTGACAAATACTTTTGAACTAAATATTGAGAAGAAGATCAATAATAAGATGAAATCTAAACTCAAGTACTTTGAGGATAAATTGAGAGTGTTTTAATTAATAATTAATTAAGACATCAATGAGCATGATTATATTGTCAAGCATCTCAATTATCAATTGGAAATCTTGTCTACAAGCCTGAAAGCTAAAGAAGATGCATGTTCAAGGTATGTTTATAAAAATAAGTTTTTTAAATCTAAGTTAGAGAATACATATAATAAGGTGAATTCATTTGTGAGATTATAAAAGAGCTCAAGTGATCTAGATAATATTTTTAATGATCAAAAGCATGCAAGTGATAGAACTGGTCTTGGATACAAAGAAGAACAAGATAATGCAACTCAAGACAAGATGAAGACTAAAGTGAAAAAAGACAATCATAATTTGAAGATAAATCATCAGACAAGGAATAAAGATTCTATAAAAATTAAGATGAATCATATTATACAAGCTAATGCTATGAGGTATGTAAAATTCAATGGTTACCATTACACATGTAATCAATTTGGGCATAAATCTAGAGAATACAAGAGACGTGTTAGAAATCAATTTGCATGGAAATATGATGAGGGTCTTCAGTCAAAAGGTGTGAAAAAAGTTAAGTGCTTAAACTTTCTTGATGTGGGACACTTTTTAAATCATTTTCCACATAATATTAAACAAGATAAGTCCTACTCAAAAAGAAGAAGTTGTTTCATTTGTCATGACATAGGACACGTTGTAAGTTTTTGTCGAAATAAGGTAAGGCAAGATACTTTTCTTGAAAAAGGTATAGTGTGCTTCAATTGTCAACATAAAGGTCGCATTGATAAGTTATGCAAACAAAGGCCTAAAAGATAGAATAGATTTTATCAGGCTCCTAGAGTGCAAGAAATAATTCTAGTTAACTCATGGAAGCCAAAGGTGATAAGTGTGATTCATGATGGGTCTGTAGGTCCAATTAATATGTTTTCTATGGTAGATAAAGTTAAATTTTTTGAAGAATGCTAAGAGGTCTCATTATCTTCTCATGTTGAGAATGAATAAACCAAGTCCAAAGAGAAGACCAAGGTGTTGATTGATACTAGTTTTGAGATGTGTATGGATCCAAGTAAACATCCTATTATTATAGATCATGTATCATTAAAAGAACATCAATTTTTAGTACCGAGTGATGAGGTTCCCAGCTAAAAGTAATATTATATATATGAAAAGGTTTTTCATGAATCTATGTTATCTCCATGTATCTTTAATCCAATCATAGAAGAAAAGGATATTGTTATAATGAATGAGCATGTTGCTTCTCTTAAGCCTAAGAATAAGAAGAAGAACTACATGTATCAGATTACCAAGGAGGAGAAGTAATATGAGGAGTTGTGATAAACTCCTGGTTTCACATTGTTCTAAGACATTATGAAGTAGGGTGTCTCTATCTATGCTTCTTAAGAGACTCATTTCAGTGGAGAAGCAAGTGTTGTTGTGTATGTGATTTAAAAAATTTAGGAATATTGGTGTATTATTCCTAATTTAGTTAAAGGGTCTAGTAGTAAAATCAATAAAAAATATACAATTATTAAGCTACTAATTTGTGAAATTTTATTTCAATTCAAACTTTTATAAAAATAGTAATAAGGGAAAGAAAACAAGACTTAACTAGAAAGTGACTGATTCAACTAATATAGAGGCAAGCATTTACTGTCCAAGATTGGGACACTGTCATCAATTGAGATTTGACCTTTTTTTTATGAATGGATAATATCACCAAAACTAGATAGTAGTGGCACTAGTGTTGTAGTCTACCTCGACCACTATTATCCTTAGGATCCAAGCTTTCTGGATTCTATTCACTATGTCTGTGTGACTTTTGTCTATGAATTTTTGTAAACTATAAGTCTGTAGAGTTCCTCATAGAGTAGATTTTCTCTTCAAACCGTATACTCCATTGTTATTTGACCAATTTTGAGAAAGAGGGGGATTAGTGTGTGTAAGATTCACTAGACATGGATCCACACCCCTTGTGTGGGTATGCTACCTACATACCAATACTCCAAAGAGGGATTAAGACATATGTAGTTCTCCCACTTGATGTGATTTGTCCAATATTTTGTATGAAGATTCAAAATGCTAAAATTGATGTTCTTGAGGTGGTTAGGGACTAGTGTAAGGATTTAAATAAGATTTTAAGTATATTGGTTTTATGTATGCAAATAATAGGGAAGATTGCTTGAGTAGTCTTACTTTTATTCTTTCTTGTATTTTTGCTTGCTTAGTGATAATTCCCAACCCTTTCCAAATGATTTTTGAATGGAATTTTATAAGGATCTATTTGTCATGAGTTGAATTCGATCATGTTAGGCCAACAAAGAGAAATATGGGGAAATGGAAAGAAATGACCATTGGGGCCAAAAATGCACTTGGATAGGAGTGATAAAAGTAGACAGGAATTGCACCGATGCTATAGTCCAAGTGTGGCACTATTATCCTAAGATGACGGGGCCTAGGGGGATGGATTAGTCATGGAAAAAGTATTCTAGCTAATCTAGGATTAAGTTTTTAAGGCTACAAATGAATAAGAATAAGTGAAAATGATGCCTATAAGGGTTATGAAATTAAGCAGGAGGGACCTATGGGTTGGGTGTCATTAGCCACACTCAAGTTACTAATTTTCACATTTTATATGACTACATTTGTCTCCCCTTTATTCTAGTGTAGGATAAAGGTAAAATATAAAGCTACCTAAACCTACCTATAAGGGTTAAGCTCATGGAGTTTTGTGATGTTGGGTGTGTGTATAAAAAGCACACTATGAAGTGTGAATCTATAATAGAAAATAGAGGGTATATTAGTTCTTAATAGATAGATTATATCTAAAATAATAACATACAAAGATGGGTAAGAGAGAGAGGAAGAAAATGTAACGAATACACCTCATCAAGTAAGTGAACCAATAAAAAATCTATTGTGATGTTGAGTAATGTTGGATGTGTGTAGAATGATGTTAGATGTATGCTAAACCAAGAGTAATATCATAAATGGATCTGAGTGATTAATTCCCTAAAAGTGGTGCAAGAATGCAAAGGCTAGCGCTTTAGCTCCATCTTCACCCATTAAGTGAACCTAGGTGGTCATATGTGTGTTGATCAATGTTTGGACTATGTGTCTAATCCCTATAAGTAGGTGGCTCAAGAATACAAAGGCTAGCTAAACCTTTGGCTCTATTGTTTCCTCATGAAGTGAAGCTATGAACTGATACTGGTATGAAATGTATGTCAAATGAGATTGCTCATAAAAACCATGAATGATCTGTATTCTAACAATGTTGGCACAGATAGATGAATGTATTCTAAAACTATGCTACTCTTGGCCACTCTGAAAGGTGAAGATTAGGATTGTATGAAAGCCTCTCTAAAACTAGTGCACTAAGTTTATATGAAAGCCACTCCAAAATATAAAAGTTAAGTTTTTATGAAATACAACCCCAAGATTATGAAAACCACCTATAGATGGAATAAGGCATGAAATTGTTGAGAATTTATGGGTAATACTAAACTCAAAATGAAAAGAAAATAAATGTGTAGCGTATATTACCCCCAATCATTGGTGTCTAAAACATGAATTTTGATCTAGAAGTTATATCAAATATCGTATCTAAAACTAGAAGTGAGAGCCATCATGCCATGCATGATACCCCTATATCTAGATATGTTGAGCAAAAGTGTACCAAAAGCAATTGATTATGAACTAGTCTAGATGTGCAAAAGTGTAGCTGAACCTACTTTTATACCTATTTCTAGAAAGTCTAATTTTTATTTTAATTAGATAGGAGAACCAAAAATGAATATTAGTGGCACCAAAACTATAGTCCAATCTTAGTGTTATTGTCTTAGGACAAATTTTATGACTATTATATTATTTTCACTATTTACCTAGTCTATTTTGACTAGTTTGATGTCTAGTTATTTTGGGCATTCTGAAAACTACTTTTTTGATCGTTAGGATATTTGTTCTCTATGAAAAAACCCTTGTTCATTGACCCCTATTTTGAGGGTAGGGATGAATTCCCTCAAAATAAACATCCCTAAAAATGTGCTATGTTGTAAAGATACATGATATAGTAATGATAATCGACAAGATATCTCAAGATATATCATGGTTTGTAATGAAATATTTTTAGATCAACAGGGGTATGCCTAGATAGGTATAACAATGTAATAACATGTGTAATGTATTGAACTATAAATGGAAGTCTAGTTAGTTATTAGTTGGAAAGGATGGATAGAGCATGATGTCCATCACAACATCTTAGAGAACAAGATAATTCATGGTGTGGATCATGGCATTGTAAATAATAAAAAAGAAAACAAGTAACAAACACACAAGGTAAGAAGTAAGAAGCATAAAAAATGGACAAGGGGCCAAGAAAATAATGGACATGGGCACATGTCACACAAAATATAAATCAAACATACAAGCCATGTTTAAATGCCACATACACATATAATTTGAAGAAGCACAATAGGTGTGAAATCCATAATCACATAGAAGAGTACAGGCAAAAGACATTGGCAAATGTCCTAAGACACATACAATAATAGAAGCAAGGAACATTGAAAAATGTCTTAAGACACATACAAGAGACAAACAAGAACTGATATATTCAATAACATCAAGCTATGCTAAGCAAGAAAATAAAGCATGTAAAAATTGGAAGTACAATCAAATCCAACTAATCAAAGAAAGAAGTGAAAGTATGAACGACATGGTAATATAATACTAGGTATATTCTAATAGATACATGTGATATATATTAGTGAGTGTCTATAGACTAATATGTGTAATCTAGTAAATAAGGTACATCAACATGATAACTAGAGTATGTGGTGTAGGAACGACATAACCTAGATTGTGTAGTCATGTAGAAGATGCCCCTAGGGGTAAGATATATCGATGTGTGTCTCAAATGTAGAAGTAAGATGCCCCCTCAATGGGTAGATTGAAGAAATCAAGGAGTTGGATGTCACTTCACACACTCAAAGAAGATTAAGTGAAGTATGGTAATGTAGATAAATGGATAGACAATAACATAGAATAACAAGTGTAAGTCTAGCATAGTAGTAGAAATGTAAAGCATGGATAATGCATATAATTGAAATGTTTTTGGTGTTTTGATTTATTTGAATTTATTTGTATTTTTAAATATTTGAATGTTTTTGGTATTTTGAAATAAGATATGTACAATAAATCATGAGAAGGGTATGTATAAGAAATATTGAGAATCTATGTAAAATTAACTGAAAGGAAGATATATACATGTAAGGTTGAGAAGAAATGATACTAACCAAAGAGTCTCATAAGAGACTCCCCATCATGGTGTCTTATATCAAACAAAATAATTGTGTGATTGTGAAATATGAGGGAATGGCTATGAATATGAATCTAAATATTTGTATTCATTATTGGTATCTTGGAAATCATAATAACTTGTATTTTTTCACTCATCATTATCATCTTGATTTTAAACCAATGGAATGTTGGTGTTGACTTTTATTGTATCTAGATCTTTTTCTTTCATAAATTATGTTTTTGAATTATTTGACTTAGGATATTCAATAAATTATAAACCTTGGTGACAAAAATTATCAATTTCTAGAATAAGAGTAGTAATGCCTTGAGCCTGCTTGCCCAACCCTTGACCTTGATAATCAAACTATTGTAGATATATTGACCAAACCCATACTACTTTGAAAGTTGAGTCTCATTTTGGAGGGGTAGATTTTCATAGTTTTTGCGCTTTACCTATGTTTATGGTCCTATTTGTTACTTTGATTTTGATTTTTGATCCTTTTGTTGTTCTAAGTTATGCTTTGGTAACCACTTTTGTACTATTTCTAAATTTGACTCTTTATGAATGTGTTCGTGTGTCACTATGAAATGTTTGACTGATTTACTTTGTATAGGGTCTTCATTATCAATTATATATTGTATATGTTTTTTCAATTCCAAGCATGAATCTATGTAATGCCCATGCATTCTATGATATTCAAAATAATATCTAGATCTTCTCACTAGATGTAGAAGAGGTAGTTTTATCAGCATAGATTTAGTTTTTTCCTTTTGTACCTCAATTTAACTTTTATTTGATCTTTGAATGCTTTTTAAATCATTAATTATAGATTTACTTTATTGTGATTTCTTATTTTGATATGTAACATTTCTTCCAACCAACTGACTAGGTGAAGGTGCATATACATGATTGGCACTAGGGTCCTTTGAAGCTTTTGTACTATAATATGATTTTTTGATGTTGTGATATTTTCATGTAATAATTTATTCTACATTTGTAAATCTAAAATTAACTTACTCATACTAGTGATTTTATCCCTTAGAATCTTACAAGTGTAAACCTTAGTTGTTTTTGATTAAACAAGTAATCAAATATGTTGAAGAGGATTTGAAGAAGCTATAGGATGAATGTATGCATTAGGAACAATAGTATATGTTGCCTCACCTTTTAGAGGGGTGATAACATGGACCTGGTTAAAGGGAAAGTATTTATCACCCTCTTGGGGGAGAGATGGAGAAGGGAATTATTTCTTATGCATAAGATATGACATTAAAACTTGATATATGGTTGTTAGCCTATGTAATGGATCCTCTAGGTAGAAACCATGTATGTGGGATGAAATTCATGTAATTGTAGTTATAAGTTGCATAGAAATATGATTATAAAGAACATTCCACATGAGAGATAACAAACATGGGATACAGAGCTTAGAATTTTACACTAATGCATAAAAAACTTTGACTTGTAACATGAAATTTATAACATGTTTAGCAAGATAGAGTTGAAATTTTTTCCATATGAGAGATAGAAAGTAAGCAATGAAACCTTGTATTAAAGACAAGCAAAAATTGCTTTAAAGGAGAGGAATCTTACTATGTGTAACAATAAATTTCTTATTATCATCCCATATTATGAAAAGTAAGCATGCAATGCAAATAATGAAGCTTTTTACTAACATATGGTAAACTTCATCATTCATGTACATTATAGGACTGCATATGGTCTCCTTCCTATTTTCAAGAAATGAAATAAATATGTGTAAATAAGTGAGATCCATTTTTTCTATTATGTGAAATCTAATTTTAGATGTAAGGTGATACCTCAAGAAAACCAAAGGGACTTGGTATATGAAACTAGGGTTTGAAAAAGATGATTTATTGAAAAATTACTATGAAATTTAAAGTGAATTGTTAAGCTAGATATGCAAGTAAAAAATCAAAAAATTATTGGAAAATTTGTGATTTAATAGGACCTAGTAGATGTAACTAGGGTTTTAAAAAATAAATGTTTATGAAAATTAATATGGGATTTTGAAGGTTGAAGCGAATTTTTGATTTTAATATGATAGTAAAAATTTAGAAAATTATTGGAAAAATATTGGAGAAATACTATGGCCTAGTATGGGAAATTAGGGTTTTGAAAAAACATTATTTTAAAATTACTATAAAATTTTTAAATTTAATGCTAATTTTTTATTTTATTATTCCGAAAAAAATTAGAAAAATATAGGAAAAATCAATAGGAAATTTACCCTAGTTCTTTTAGGTTTTTTATGTGTAAACGAAGTAATTTGGGTTCGCCAAAAGATTTAACAATTTTGGGAATATTGGTGTATTATTCCTAATTTATTTAAAGGGTATGAGTAATAAAATTATTAAATAAATATGTAATTATTAAGCTATTGATTTATGAAATTTGACTACAATTCAAAATTTTATAAAAATAGTAATAAGGGAAAGAAAACAAGACTTATTTGGAAACTGACTGATCTGACTGAGATAGAGGCTAGAATTTACTATGTAGGACTAAGACACTATCACAAACTAAGATCTAACATTTATTTTATGATTGTATAGGAGCATTGAAACTAGATAGGAGTCGCATTAGTGTTGTAGTCCACCTCTACCACTATTGTCTTCAGGATCCGATCTTTTTAGGTTTTATTTACTATGTCTGTGTGACTATGTCTATGATGTTTTAAAAGCTAGAAGTCTATATAATTCTCCATAGAGCATATTTTATCTTCAAACCCTATTCTCAATTTTGCTTTAAATAATTTTGAGAAAGAGGGGGGGATTAGTGTGTGTAATATTCACTAGATGTGGATCCACATCCCTTGTGTGGGTACATTGCCTACATACCAATATTCTAAAGAGGGATCAAGTCATATGTAGTTCTCCCACTTGATGTGATTTGTGTAATAGTGTGTATAAAAATGCAAAATGTTAAACTTGATGTGCTTGAGGTGGCTAAGGACTGGTGTAAGGATTTTAATAAGCTTGTAAGTAAAGTAGTTGGCTATATGCAGAGAATAAGGAATATTTCTTGAGTAGTATTTCTTATATTCTTGCTTGCTTAGTGATAATTGCCAACCCTTTCCAAATGATTTTTGAATGGGCTTTTATAGAGATATATTGGTCATGGGTTGAATGTGATCCCATTAGACCAACAAGGAGAAGGATGGGGAACCAGAAGGAAATGACTGTTGGCACCAAAAATACACTTGGATACGAGTGTCAAAAGTGGACAGGAGTGGTACTGATGCTATAGTCCAAGTTTGGTGCTATTGTCCTAAGCTAACAGGGCCTTGGGCGATGGATTATTCATGGAAAGAGTAGTTTGGTTGAGATAGGATTTAGTCTAAAATTATATTGATGACTAGGAACTAGTGAAAATGATTCCTATGAGGCTTATGAAAGCAAGCAGGAGGGACCTATGGGTCGGGTGTCATTAGCCACACTCAAGTTACCAATTTTCACATTTTATATGATTATAGTATGTAGTGTTTGTAGGGTCAAAATGGGTGTTTCCATGTGGCCTAATTAGATTGATTCAATGTCAAGAATATTTTGTTACTAAAAAAGGTATGTGAACTTCTTTATGATGTGTTCTAGGTAGTTTTGCTTTTTGATGGTCCTATTTGTGCCAGTTGAAGATTTTTGAATGCTCTTAGTTTTCTTAGTTTTGGCTTAAGGGAAATTAGGCCTAAAATGGGTTATACAAGTTATATGTTCCCAAAGGTATGGAGGCTAAATTTTTATTCCATAAGTATGTGATGGTTGTCTCCAAGTGTACAAGAAGTTTCAAAGGAGGTCATTGACCAGAACAAGGTTTGTTAACCTTATTATTTTTTTTAGATTCTAAGGTTTTGGGCTTTATGAGAAAAGTGAATTTCCTTATGATTTGAGATATTATGAGTCTTAATTTTTTTAATGAGCCAAATGGGTTGTAAAATAAATATTCATAGAGATCTGAAGGTTTATAGTTTTCAAATTATTCATGTTTTTATCAAGATGGAGGCCTAATTAGCTAGTAGGTTTGCGAAGAAAGTATGTTGTAGAAGATGAGATAGGTGATGTAAATTAGTGTGATTGAGGGGGAATATATATATATATATATATGAATTTTAAAGTATTTATGGTGCATCTACTAAAAGTTGTGGGATCTGCAAGTTCTAGGTAGGGCTCCAAGGAGTCTAGATAGGCCTAGTAATGAATATGTGATTTTTTTCTCAATTTATCCAAAAGAGAAAGGAATGAGTGTTTTAATGAGATTTATTAGGTTTTTTAAGATCATATGTCCTATTTTATGAGTGGCATGAAGTTATGTTGGTGATTCCTGAGGTGGCTTGAGAGAAGAGGCTACTGAGCTTGTGGGGTGGTTCTTCATGGTGTATAGAGATCTAAAGATTTTAAAAAGGTTAAATGTCGTATATATTTTAGTTATAGTCCCTATTATATGTATCTTGATGATTTCCATAAAATTTTATTGTTTTTGTGTGTTCTTTATTCATTAGTTGCAGTGTTTGGTTGAAGAGAGTGTTGGCATGAAGAAAGAGGAAGTTATCATGGTAAAGAAAATGGTAAGCTAAAGGTAAGGGGGAGTTTGTATCATATTTATAAGATGGTCCTCTCCTATTGGTTATATTTTTATTTCCTTAGGATAATATTTTTCCCACTTTATCATTGTGTCAAAGGGGGATAAATTTCTTGTTATGATATTGCTTTAAAATACAGAAGGAAGGTGAGTTTTATATTATTTTATGATGGGTGTTGACATCAATGACAAAGGGGGAGATTGTTATAGAGTTTTAAATGATGTCATAGTGATGTCATGGAGTGTCCATGTGAGTGGATTAAGTGCCTTGATTGTATATGTGATAATGACAACGTGTGTAATGTGATTGTCCCAGTATGCTAAAAGGAAGATTAGTTGGTCTTTAATTTTGGCATGGTTAAATATGTTTATGGATGAGTTTGAATTTTTTAGGATGTGATAGAGGTCAATAATATTTTTTATATACTTTTAGTGGTTTTTTTAATAAGTTTTTTTCATCTAGTTGATCATTTTTTTCATCTAGACATTTTGGGTCTAGTAGTAGAAAATATAAGTAGGTAGTTTGTTGATGTCATCATTATCATGTATGGATGAGTCAGGGGATTTGGTCATATGGTTGTGATCATATTTTTTCCTATATAATATTTAATAAATATTAGTTCATGTGACTAAACATGAAAAAATATATGCAAGTGCAAAGTTTTACTCCTAGGCAGTTTGACAGTGTTTTCCCATCATGAGTCAATAAAGATCTGAGTAAGCAGTTTGGTGATGGCATATCTCACTCATGTAAAGGAGAGAAGAGAAATTGATCATATATTTTTATTCATTTATTTTCCTATTTTATTTTTTATAAATTTAATATCATGTGATGAAGTGCATAAAAATATATGCATGTGCAAAGTTGGCCTGCCAATAAGTTCTTGGCAAAGTTGGCTTTGTGGTAGAGATAAATCTGAGTGAGAAGATTAATGGCATTATATCCTACACATATAAATTTTCTAGGATTATTTTGATATATTTTTTTATTATCCTATGTTAGGAGATCATATGGTCAAAATTTTAGATCACGTGTCTAATAACAACAAAAATTATTGAGGTCCAAAGTTGACATTCTAGGTAGATAAGCAAAGGTCCCCATAATTATTTTTGCATGATGTTAAAGATCAGGATCAAATAGAGATCCAAATGTTCATGGAATTTTATAAATTTATATCTATTATGCACAATAATATAAATTTTTCAAAATTTTCATTGGTTAACATAGTTAAAGGTTGAGCTCCTTACAAAAGGATCAATAGAGCATGGTTTTTCGAAGGTGTTAGGAAACATCAAGATGAGGAAAAGTGTTCAAAGTTTAATGATAGGTAGATGTAAAGATCAAGCTACTTATAAGATATAATATCCATTGAGTATTTGTAATAATAGAGATAAATGGTGCTTATTGAGTGAATATATTTAAAGTGACAGTTATTTAGCATTGTTAAAGATTCAGTTACGTACAAGAGACCGATGGTTGCATTGAGTTAATATTAGAAGATGACATGAGACGAGGTCAACTATTCAAGGTTTAATGTTTAGGAATTGGTGAAATATACATTAAATTTAAAATAATATAAATGGTGTATGATCAATCTAAGTAGTGAGTACATGAGATGATAGCATGGTGTTTGAAGTTTAATTGTGACTGTGTGCATTTGAATATTTGAATTAACAAAGGAAAACTAATGCTCTGTATTTTGACTATATCTTTTGATCTATGAAAAATCTAATCATGGTGTAAAAAGTGAATTTGTAGAGGACTCTAAGTTGAATTTTTTAATAAATATTTTAATATTTGAAAGTGTGTACAATCAAATTTATGAAGGTTCAAAGTTGACTATGTGTTCATGCATGGACTATAAGTGACCCGAGAAGGATAATTGAGATTGTGTTGATGTTATTTTGATATTTCATGATGAATTAGAGATTAGAGATTTTTTTAAAATCTATAAGTATTTTCCATATGTGTTTTATAGGTGTGATAAATCTATCTTGAGTATGAAAAATGCTTAAAATTTTGACTATGTGTTCATTCATGGTGTTCCTATGTACAAGGACATTGTTTGATTTGTTTGAGCATATGCAAAAGTGAGTGAAGTTGACTGTCATAATTTTAAGATGTCTAAGGGGACATAAGGAGCAGATACATATATTTTTAAAGTGTTCTTATGTTCTTATTTTTCTTAATGAAGTGCTAAATGGGTGAATAGGTTTCCATTAGACCTATAAGGGCTACAAGGGCCTAATTGAAAGGTGTAGTTGTTTAAGGGTGACCCATGGGTGCTTTGGATGACTTGTGTGGATGGTATTGAGTTATGTCTCAATGTGATAGATGCCTTAAGGTTTAAGTCATTCCTATTAGCTGACCAAGATGATGATGATCATGAATGCTCTATAAATAGTGAAACTGAATGTGATAGTTTCTAGATTTTGAGAGACTTGGAAGAGTGAGTGCATGTGAGAGTTATGGAATAAAGGAGATGAAAAGTGACTGGTAGATGATTTGATGAGTATAACATATTTAAGACTATGTGAATGACCTATGGGTCATGTTTCTTATGTCAGAACAGTGCTCTTGTAGGTTAAGGATGAGTGAAGAGGTCTAAGGTGATCCACAAGGTGGTTTTGGATGCATTGAGTGTGAAAAGTTGAAGAGTGATAATTAGAGGTATATAATGAGGTGTTGAATACATAAATTCAAATATGGAGTTATTCATAGTTGTTTTTATGGATGCTCAACATTTAAGGGGTTGGATCCTCCTTACAAGGTGAAACTTACTAAAGGTCTAGATGTTATGGTTTCTCAGCTAGATAGGTGTAGAAGTTCCTTGTGGGATTGTAGACTAACTAAAATAAGGGATGGAAGTTCCTTGATCAATTATATATGGTATAAATTGGTTATTTTTATTATAGGATAGTATTCCAATTATAGGTTCAAGTGGGTTTTCTCCTCCAAGAAGGTTTCCCACATATGTCATGTGTTATGTGCTTGATCTTTCATTATCCTTCTTGTGCATTTTTATGAATGATATGTTTGCTATAATGAAACGCTTGTATTAATTGATTAAGAGTTTGAAAGGATTAAAAGTGAAGTTGGATTATCTAAGCTCGTTGATTCAACCCCCCTCTCAATGATTCTACCTATAACAGTCTTATATTTTTCTTGCTTGGATTTATTCATTCAATCAAGTGTTTGAGATGGTTGGACTACCCCTGATTTCATAAGGCAATGAAAAATAACTATTCTTAAAAACTTAGGGTATCCATTAATCATAATTGTTGTTCCACCTCAATCATATTTGCCTTGTAAATGTGTTAGGGAAAGGTATTTAACTTAGATTTTAATCCATTATTTATTGATTTGGATATGATATTTGATTCACCAGCTATTTATAAGTTTCTTTAAATATCTAATAAAAATTGCTAGTCAATTTATACTAGCATGGCAATTTTACCAAAGATTCACCATTGGAATTATACCTAAAATCTAAGATTTTCCAAGATTTTAAAATAATATTTTATGGGTCCCTTATTAAAATTATCCTTGATGTTAGTTCCTCTTCCATTTATTTAATATTTGTCTGCATTATTGTATCTTTATCCCTTATCTAGGTCTTTGCCTCTAATAGGTCTACCATCTCTAATACTTCAGTGAATGCTTTAAATTATTTTCAATCTGTGGTGAATCTTAAGTTTGGTAATAGTCTAGATATAACCAATCTACTTTTTTCTATTATTGATTCTATGAGATTCCTTGATACTTATTCAAATCATTTGTCAAATTATTTTACATGTAATCTTTCTCTTTGAATGAGATCCCTCATCTTACTTACACTTTTTGTGGGGTATCAAGGTAGAAAAATTCACTCTTCAATACATCATTTATAGTTTTTAATGAATTGATATGTTTAGCACTAATTTTCATGTACCATTTTAGTGTCCCATCTTTCAATATTCTTAAAAATTCAAATAATTTGAATTTATTGTATGTTATATTATGAATTCGCTAGTATGCATCTTACATAAAGAGATGAGAATTCATGTCTTTGATGTCCTTGCCAAAAGTTGGTAGCTTCATTTATTGATCTATTTTATTTTGATTAGATTTTCATTTTCCACTTGTTGATTGATTTTTACTAGTTTTTGGATTTTTAGACTACTATTTTTTTTCTCTTTTTATTTTTATTTTTTCATGCAATATTGTTATTGTCCTATAATTTTATTTCTTTTATTATCTCTTTATAAATGTACTTCAAGGTATATTATTCCAAGTAATTTAAATTATATTTCTAATAAATCCTCTATTTTGTGTTTGGTGTAGCTATTGTGAAATTATTCTCCTATATCTATCTTTTCTTTGAATTATGTCTCCTTTATCTTTTGAAGCAGCATGAGGGATGATGGTTGGTTTAAGGGGTTCATCCCTTGAAACATTATTTTTTGTCTTCAACTGAGGGGTGAGGGGGTGTCACATCATTTGGTATCTCAATTTTCTCACTATTTTTATCTTCTTCCTCATTGTCCTTAAATAATATTTATTCTTCATTTTCATCTTCTTCATATATTCCATCTATTCCACTATTTCATTCTTCTAGTCATGTATCCCACTCATTGTCTCTTATCACTTGTCTTGTTATCTTTTGTATTGGTTTTTATAAATCTACTTATTATTTTTTATTACTCCCTTCTCCTTCTATATTTTCTTCATCTTCTTCCATGTTTTCTTCTTTATTTTATTTTCCTTACTATCTTCCTTATTTTATTCTTCCTTAGGCCAACCTAATCTTCTTATAACTATGAAATATATTATTCGGCCTTTCAATTCTAAATATTATCTTCTATGCCTTTTTTATAATGATCTTATCATGGATTTGAGAGATTCATGTGTTTGTTCTACTAATTTTACGTGTTCCATGTGTGCTTCATGTATCCATTTTTTCATCTATTTTACATCTTCCTACCATCCTCATAGTTGGTTTATAAGTCACTAATGTTAACTCTATATTTTTTTGGATTCATGATTCTAATTTCTATTTTTATTCTATTTATTTTTTTCCCCCTTTTGTTATGAAACATACTCACACAATGTTATGATGGCCTCCTCTCTATCTTATTCTTTCTTCTCTTTCCACTTTTCCTTCTATTTGTTTCTTCTCTACTTATAATCTAATTTGTTCTCTTTCCTTTCGAATTTCTACTTATTTGCATTTCTTAGTTTATCATTTTACTTATACTTAGCATTTTTATTTCCTTAAGTTTCATTTTTACTTTCCTTTTTATCATTCTATATGTCTTTCTCTCTTCTACTCGTTATTTTATTTATTTATTTCTTTCCTTCTTTCCACACTTTTTATTTATTTCTTTCTTTTTCCTTTCTCTAATCTCTTTCTTATCATTAATTTTGTTAATATTAACCATTATTTATTCTTATATTTATCCCCCCATCCATTGTATCTTATCTCTAAATATTCATCTCATTTTGGATCATCTCTTTGATATGCCCCGTTTTACCTTTTGTCATCCCCTTGGTGTATGTTCCCTACAAGAACTATATATCATTAATTTCAAGCTTCCTTCAACCAATAATGTGTGGATTACAGTTGGAAATTTTTAATAAACATGATTCGTGACATTCCTATAAATTATTGTTTATTTATTTCAAATCTTATCCAACCAAGAATATTTCCCAACATATGATAATTGAATCCAATGTTGTCTCAAAATAATAGTCCACCACTTATGTCCATGATTCATCTATCTCTTCTAGTTTTTATTATTTTTTTGTTGTCCAATTAATTAGTTTTTTAATTTGTACCCTATATCTTTTTGTTTCTTTGGTTAACCTTAGTATATAAGGCCACAAGTTTTCAAATGACACCCAAATTTATTTGTCCTCTAGTTTGTATAATTCATCTTCCATTTGATCAACTATGGTTTTTGTTCCTTTTGATTTTTTTTTAATGAATTATTTTATTCTCATCTCCTTAGAATGTTATATTTACCTTTTTGATAGTTTTAAAAACTCTAATGAATAATTTTTAAACTGATATGATAACTTTGCTAAGAATATTCTAAAACTGATATGATAAGTCTTCTGATACCTGACTACTAATATGCACATATCTGATATGGTAAGATTTTTAATACTGCTAGTAATGTGTTGAAACTAGTATGGCAAGTCTTCTGATACTCTACTGGTAATATGTGAAGATCTGATATGACAAGTTTTTTGATACTCCACTAATAATATTCTAAAAGTGAAAGAAATGGGTCCCAAGTTTCAATGGTTGTATAAGGGTTTAAAGATATATCTCTAACCACTAATTTTGTCTAAATGAGTACCACTATCTATAACATTTATGGTCATGGATTTACCCCTAAATGATAGTTCTCAGTTTTCCTCATGGGTGGAACTAGCCAATCAAGATGGGGCCATCACCTTTTTTGTTGGCAAGTCCTCTCGATGGGATAGCTACTTTGGAGTTCCTATGGTACACCTCACAATTATTTTTAGGTATTATGCCCAAAAACATCCCATAGTTATGCATAAAAATATTCACCCTGATCCAAAATAGATTATAATATTTTGATCAAGAAAAAAATAATGTAGCATAATAGAAAAACACTTTTTGAAAAAAATAGTTTTGGCCCTAGAAAGCACTCTAATCCCAGATGAGAGGATCATCCTATAAAAAAATAATTAAAATGCATGAAATTACAAATTTATACAAATAGTAGAAATATCAAATGTATTATATTGATCATAGGCCACTTCAAGGGGGAAACCTCCTTTGAGCAAGATCAATACAATAAATTCATGGATGCCTTCATTGGCCTCAGCACTTACTTATATACTAAGTCTAATCTAAGAAACTACTAATTCCCATAAATGTGGGATAAAACAAAATGCTCACAGCATGACTTATAAAGCATATGTGTCCATAGCAACAAATACACTAACAAATTAAAGAGAAGGGGTAGAACGAGTTCTTAACACCTGCATATGATCATTTGCTTGATAAATAAAATCAACTTCTAAGTGAGTAATGGATTTAGAAGACATGGATGCATAATCCTTGATGACAAACTAAGATGTAATCAACTTAGTACTATTGTTTTGGGCTTCCATAGTTTAGACATCTTCAACTATTGAGTAAGTAAAGACTAGACCTAAGGTTTAGTGTTCTTATAAGAAAAAATGCACTCAATTGTATGCAAATATTTTTGGTTCTCCTCAGAGTTTACTTTCATCCAACTGGTTTTTTGTGTGACATATATAGATTATAGTTTAGCTAGAATGATGTAGATTTTATGTGCCTTATTTAGAGGAATGATGACAATGTTATCTCCTTGATGTACCTCTAATTGATTTTTCATAGTATTGATAGTCATCTAACCATCATATGCCCATTTCTTGCCAATTAGTGCAAGGTAATGAGTTTTTTCTATCTTCATATCGATGACTTCAAATTCACCTCATAGGCTTAGTTATACGACTTTGATCTCAACATCTTCTAATCTACCAATGGTTTCAACTCTTAAATATTTTGCTAAGATCAGAGTCATTAGGATGTAACTTAGAACTGGCCATATAATTTCCTCCCATTTAGACGTGGGGATCATGTTGATCATGCTACCAAAGTCAAAGACAACATTTGTAATTTCATATCCTACAACTTCAATGTCAATTCATGCATCTACATCCCATGGATTTTTTCTTTTACATACCAAACAAGTTTTTATATATTATGTTTTCATCGCTATGCACACTCTAATAAATTCTGTAGCAAGTTTGTGATGTTTTGAGAGATGTCTTCATTACACAATGTACATAATAGCTTTAGTAAATATATCAGTGTAGTAACAACTCCATCCTATCACATAATGTGCACAATTTGACCATACATTTGGGCATCTATTGTTACATCATCTTAAGTTTAGTAGTGTCTAAGTGTTGAATATTTTTCAACATCTATGTAACTTCATACATGAGACACTTTTTTATAGTTGAGTCTAAGTATTTATCCTAGTTTACTTTCTGGATTCCTTAGTCCTTAGCATTTAAAGAGGATGCAATCCTCTCTCTATGTGCTGGTGTCTTGTAATGGCATTCAAAAATGAATTCTATATTATTTTATCTCATGTTGCTTATATAACCTAGATTATGTGCAGTAAGATTGTCTTCGGGGGTTCAAAGGTCTATTTCATTGAACATGATTATACTCTCCACATAAGTAACATTACAAAAGAGGGCCTTAATAACTATTTCCTCTACCACCTTGGTAACCTCCTTGATATCTACCCCTAAATCCTCCTCTATTTGATTGATAAAATCCTCTATAACCTCCCTATTATTTCATTGTATTATAATGCTGATGCTACTAGCTATTATCTCATATTCCAAATTATTGTTGCATAACTAGTAGGGTCCATCTAGTTTGTTTGTGTTGCATCATTATTGGATTCTAAGGTGATGTGTACTAGTATTATGATCATGGTGGTATCTAAGTCAGTAAAGGATGGATCTACCTAGCTAGACCTTGAGGTTGGTACTAAGGTGAATTAGGAATCTATTATGGACCTGCTTGGTTTGTATAAACCTTATCAACCTTTGGGCTTGGAATCATCTACTTCAATAAGGACACTTTTTGCACAATGATGATGAATACATTCTTTTTGATATCTTCTTTGAGCTCCTGAAAAGCCCTACAATTATTTTCATCTTGATTATGTGATTTTAAAAAATTATAATATAAACTCTATGAAATTTTGACATACTATTGTAGGAGATGACACTGTATTTTTGTGTGCCCTACTACTTTACAAAATTCATAGAACTCTATCTTAATCTTAGGACAATCATTTTTGTGATTTCATTATTTCTCACACTCCATGCACCATAGATTTAGATTAGGTTTACCTAGTTAATGATATTATTTTATCCTCTTCATAAAAGCTTTCAATATATTTTTAATCTTAAAACCCATTATGGGAGCTTCCCCATAGTCCTCAGTTTGCTCCACTCAAAGAGAAGTAGCTCTAGCATCTACTTTAGTAGCATAATGATTTTGTGTTATAGCAAACCTAATTCTAGATTGTCGTCCTTTGAAAAACCACATAGATTTATATTTATATACTAAGTTAAACTCCACCTTATTCATAAAACTAGAGAACCTATAATCATAGTCATAGATTGATTCTCCTAAATTTTGTCTAATCTCCTTTAGGTCTTGAATAGTTTGACTTATACATTGTTTATTATAGATTATATGATAAGCTATTCCTTAACCTATTATAGACTTGCCTAAGCAATTTATCTATGGTACATAAACTCAAGTACACTTCCATTCAGTTCCCCTATTAATTCACACTTCTTTATATCCTCATTGGCAATACCCTTAGCCTACCATCTCATCTCACATGTTAGTAAGTAGTATTTAGGGTTCATAGTCCCATCATATGTCACCAAGTTGATAAATGCTCCTATAACAACCATTTTATAAATTGGTATTCAGTGGATCTACTACACAGATGTTATAGGGAAGGTTTTATTCTATGTAATCTTGCTTGTGCACTATGAAGATTTACCTACACACTAAGAGAGCTAATATGTACACTCATTTTTTATTTATATCCTATTATTCTCTACTTGGTTTAAACAAACTCAATGGCATTCAAAACCTTAAAAATTGAGTTGGTTTTAATTTTAGTACCCCAATGATGCACTTTTTTAAAAATGGACCTTCCTAACTATTGTCTACAAGTTTATCTGGTTAAAAAATTTTACTAGAATATAAAATATTGGGCTGTAAGGATGTGTGATCTTATAGTGAATGATTATTTTTGTGACTTCTTCTTATTCTAGGCTTGAGCCTATGATTACTCTATGTTTTTATTTTTATCCTTTACTTAATGCTTCATGTCCTTCTAATAATACCCATTATTTTATATGTTTACTACACCTATCATTTAACTAATCTACCTCTATATTATTTTCATCTTCATCTTTGATCATTTCTTCATTCTCACTCTTCATCACTTATTTATTTTTGTTGGCATTCATTTTCATCTTTCATCTCATCTTTCTTTGCCATTCTTTCTTCATCTATTTTATTGATAATATTAAATTTACTCTTAGTTACCTAGGTATTCTTATATTTACTTCATCTATTCTATTATCACAGCTCACATTTTAAATCTAGACTCTTCTTCTAACTATTCTTCCCTCATGTCTCCATTCTAGATTTAGGTTCAAGGATTATCCACTCATTTAATCATCACTCACTATCATGTAACTCACACCCCCATATTTCCAAATTTATTACTCCATATTGGTTAGAGTAGGCATCATGGCATTCTCCACAACCAACATTTTTATAAGGATAGGTAGTCTCTATAAAAAAATTCCCTCAAATTCCTCTGATGAATAAGTCCTTCACAGCTTTGAAAGCTATGTATCTTTAAACTAATAACTCATTTATATATCCATTTAATATAGTATCAACCCAATTATATATTTCTATTTTCCATTTGTTTTCTAATCTCTATAGCTAGTTTATGTTTTCATCAGTCCATATTGTAGTTTCTTCCTTCCTTGGGTTAAAGCAATAATATTCCAACTGTGCTAACTAGTTAGCTATAAATTCAGTCAAATCACACCAAACATTTTTGTAAATATATCTATAAATATGATATAAAATTATATCTTTTAAGGTAATACCAATATTTTTTTAATTCTTTTGTAAATTTATATATCCTTTGGTTTAGCCATATCTCAATATATCTCTGCCCTGGTAACTATTGACCATTTTCACCATAAGTCAAAATCGGTCAACCCCTCATAGTAAAGACTTGATATGGGGGTAAAACATAGTGTCATAGGGTGTGTTGTGGTATATATGATGTCATTTGATTCTAATATAACCTTGGTCATGATCTAGTTTAGTCTTATGTCATTTGGAGTCATCTAAGGGGTCATACCATCATATCATGTCACACAAGAATGAATAGGGAAATCTACTTGTACATTTTAAAAGTGTGCTTATAAAACATTTTAGGCAAAAATTACTACATGGACATTATGATTATAGTTCTAAGATCATCCTCTATAAATTTTGTGTCTTGATGAATTTGCTATCTCAAGATATAAGCATTTAGAGTTGAACTAGCAAAGATAGATGTGCATGAGGATGTCAAGTTTAGGATTTAGTAACTAACTATATAAATTAAAAATATCTAAATGATCCTAATATTTAATTCAAATATTCCATATTTCAAAACAACATTCAGTCAAGCTAAGATTAATGGTATGTGGGTGTTTAATAGGGTTAAAAAGTGGCTAGATCAAGGATCAATGACATGTGTTGAGTCATGTAGATAAGATCAACAATATGCATTTAAATACTACAACCCAAATCCAATGGAGTTCATTTAATTTATAAAATAATATCAATGTCATGTGGGTGTTTAACAAGGTCAAAAAGTCAAAAAGTGACCAGATTGATGATCAATGGCATATGTTGAGTTGTGCAAATAAGATCAATGATCCATGTTTAAAGACTAGGACCCAGATCCAATGGAGCGCATTTAACTGAGAAAATAATATTAATGACCAATTTCAAAATTTTAATCAAAGAAACTATAGAGGAGATCGATAGATCAAGTTTGACCGAATTCTAAATGGACAAGATGAGGCTATGTGTCCAAACAATAATAGGCATATTTTAAAATGGAATGAGCATTGTGGCAAGGGAGTGACACATAGGCAACCATTTAGGATCAAAGGATTTTGTAGAAAAGTAATCACCTCAGACTCATATACCACCATTAAATCTTATTCAAAATCTGAGATGAATAGTGATTGTCAAATGTGAATAATGAAGTCCAAGAGATAAATGAATGACTATAGATGGTAAATATAGGTGTCTAGAAGATAGATCATAGTTATGAGAACATATTATGACTATCATAACATATTTAAACCTCCATAAAATAGTACATATGTGTCAACTCTCTTAATTCAATTACAAATGCTTGAGAGATGATCCATGATGCAAATAGTTTCTTGAACAAGCAAGGAGAGCCTTATGCCACATTTTATTAATTTTCATGCTTTGGAGGACCATTTGTCTTATAAAACTATGCATGGTTTATTTCTCACTCCATTCTCCTATAATGTAACCATTTTTCATGCCTAGACATTTGGCATAGTGACCTTTGGACTTCTTTTTTCTCACTTCCTTCTCTAATTCTATAAGTAGTAGCTATTTTGGCTCTTTGAAGCTAATACCACACCATATATGGTGAATCCCTACTAGAATAATTTCATATTTTACCTTTGAACATTAATTTAAATTTATTTTTTAGTTTAGGAATAATTGTCTAAGTATGTAAGTGATGTATGGTGATGCAAAGTGATAACTTTCTATCCTTTATTCCCTTATCCTTTCATGTTTATGCAAGACTTATTATTCTAACAAGTCATATATAGTGTATTCAAGTGTGTTATGATCCTTTAAAGTGTATGATTTTACTTGGAGTGTGTAACTTTCCCTCTGGATCATTTTCCTTTTGTTATTTCACACATCTCACCTCTATATTGAAATAATCATGTTAGAATCCTTTAGGACTTTGAGACTAGTTTGTATGCTTTGTTTCTTATTGAATGGAGTATGATGGTTATTTATAAAAAATATTTGTGTATCACCCCTTTAGATGAGGTTCATTTCATGCAATTTCTAACTCTTTTCTCACAAGAAAGCACTAGTTTATATAATAATCATTTCAAGACACATTCAGGAAGCTAGCCCTTAAATCTAAAGGCTCACTTCCACTATAGGTACACCCACATACTTGTAATTTTTCCCATGTTTCCCAAATATGGAATAGGCTTAAACACCCTCTTCTAGGGATCAATATTTGGTGACAACAATTTTGGCATGCCCGATGGGACAATTGTCTTCAAGATAACTTGTCAAGGTGAATGTTGGTCTTAATAACATCAATTAGAAATTGGTGTGCTACTCAACATTGAGTGACTCCATCAAGGTAAATCTAGTTTAAGGCCATTGTTTTTTCATAAACTTACTCTCATAATTCATGGTTCTCAATAGGTCATCATCTAGTAGAGTGTTCAGCCCTATTAATCTACCTATACAACCTAAAATTCCTCTTCAATTTCAATATCCTCATCATAATCTTCCCTTTGAGGACCAAGAAGATTTTTCTAGCCAAGGAATCCAATAGAGTGAATAGGTTTAATAAATTTAAGATCTTGAAAAAGACATGGCTAGACCTCATGCTTTCCCTACCTTTAATATTAAAAATCTAATTCACCTTCAAGCATATGATGTCATCCCTCCTAATGCCACAAAAGGTGTGCCCATGTTTAATGGTGAGAGTCATGTTACACCTAGTGAACATATTAGGGATATATCGAACTTTTGTATCTTCTATAACATCACTCAAGATAACATTTACATTAGACTCCATGCCATGTCCCTTAGAGGGAAATCTCTTGATTGGTATAGAACTCTAGAAGGTGGATGCATCACATCATGGGATGAGTTTGGAGTGTTTTTAGCCTCAATATTTGGAATTAAAGTGACCATGCCTCTCTCATACACTAGCTCAATTTGATCAAAAGAGGATCTAAAGAAATAATGCATGAATTTAATGAGAACTTTGAAAATACTTTAAATAGATTTCCTTCTCCTATGATTCCACCCCCTAATTTTATGTTCCCTACTTACATAAGATCCATTGGTAGTGAAATTGTTATCATGCTTAAATCCATGGGTGGTTCCACTCTTCTTGAAGCATATGAACTTATTATAAAAACTGAAAATGATCTCATCTAAGATGGAAGGTTTCCTCATAAAGTGTTTCTGCTCTTATTATCTCATACTTCTGCTAATACTCTAGATATAGCCCAAATTCATTATGCCAATACCAAGCCCAAGGCTATTCCTAAGAAGATAGAAAATGTCATAGATCTATATGCAAAAATTCAAGCCTTAAAAGTTGAAACTATGAAAGAGATAATATAAAAGGGCGACTATCAAAATCCTTATCCTTATCAACATATATATGGAAGAGGAAGAGGCCAATGATATCCTAACCCCAAACAGGCCGGTTAATGTGTACAATCCTAACTCTACCACTAATGTAAGAGAGATGGTACCAATTCATAGTAATTTGGTACAAGGAAAAGATTAGAAACAAGGCCAATTCATGGATGATAACTAATGTGGATATAAATATAGTATTTATCAAGGGGGATTTACTCCTCTCCTATCAGCTAAAGATGAGGTCATGATGTAAGCAAATGAGGATTGGCAGCCTCATGGAGAAAGTTTCACCAACTTCTTGGTGGAAGAAATTTCTATACTCAGTCAAGGAGTTTCTATTTCATAAAATACAAGGGACAAGAATAAGGATATATGAGGTGATAATAGCATGCCTATAAGCTCATCCAATCCTTCTCTCAAGCAACAAGGCATGGCTATAGGTGTGGCAACCTTAAATAACTCTACACATCTTCCAAATCAAAATATTGGAAGGTCTGCTCAAGGTGTCTCAACTCCTCAAGTTAAAAACAATTATTTACCTCAAAAGATTAAAGATAAGGTGATTAATAATACCCTAAACATATTAGATTCATTGAAGAGTACTAAAACATCCATTTCCCTTTGGGATGTTTTTCATATGCTTGGTCAAAAAGAGCTCCTAAAAAAGTAGTTATCTACTATCCCTGCTAGTAGCCCATCCTCAAATCAAATTCATGGTCATGTTTCTCTTAAAAATTATCTTAATAGCATTATTGAACCATCTAATATGATTGAGAAACCTCCACCTTTATATCTCACTCTCATAGTGGGTGATAAATTGGTCCATAATTGCATAGTTTATAGTAGAGCTTCTACCTCAATCATGCCCAAAGTTGTAGCTAATAAGTTGGGCCTAAAATATGAGCCTAATATCAAAGTAGTTATCAAATTGGATGGTACACCTGAGAATATCATAATACTAACCAAAAATTTGAAGGTTTTCTTGCATGATTATCCTAGCTTTCCTATTCTCCAAGACATATTTGGTATTGACCTCCCAACGCATTTTGCAAACTATCTTTCAAGGGAATTTACATCCAAGATTGGTGGCTATCTCCTAGTTGATTCGTCCTTATTGGCCTTTAGGATGAGGTATGGGACTAAGGTGATAATTAATACATAACCTCTTGTAATATTTAATATTGAGCCTTACATTGAAATAAGATCTAACTTAAATTGTGTGATCAATGAGAAGGAGGATCTTGATATGGATGATGGATCTACTAAACTTGAAGGAATCTCTAATTTGTTCTTGGATGAGTATGGTGTAGATGTATATGGACATGATCCTTGTGTATCCTTTAAAAAAACTAATCTTGGAACTTATACTATGAATGAATATCCATTTAAAGTGTGAACTAGGAATTTGACTCAAGAGAGGTGTTAGTATCTTGTTAGTGACAAAATGAAATCAAATTGAAAAACTAGCACACTAGCTAGCATACATCTCCAGGCCTAGTTACTATGGAGATCTTAGTGAGGGAAATACATTTGAGATCACAACTAAAAATTTAAATAAATAATAAATATGAACACAAAACATCAATTTCTTACCAATTCCTTGATTTCTCCAAAAGGTTCCTTCTTTGGCTTGCTCGGCTTGTGCTTCAAGAGATCTTTTTCAATGGAGTATGGCTACCTTCATCTCCTCTTTGCACCTTTGGCTTTGGCTTGGCTTAGATTGGCTCAAAATTTTGGGATTATAACACTAAGATTCAATTATTTTTGAATTCATTTGGGAATTATAAGTTTGGCATAAAAGAGCTTAAAATTCAATAAGCAAGGCCTCCTATTTATAGATTTTTGGAATGGTATCAGGATCAACCATCACTGTCCATCTCAAGATTGAGATGTGTGTCCATGAATAAATGAAAATATGAAATTCATTCTAAAAATATCCCCATTAATATTTGGGATAGAGGGGTATTGAATAGGCATGGAGGGTCTTAATGAGGCATGGGAGACCCATAATCCTTATATTTTATGTATTTATGGCTTATGGATGCCACCCCATATGATGATGTCACCTGATGATGCAGTTAATAAAAATAAATTTCCAATAAATAATTATTTAAAATTTTCCATGTCAAATTAACTTAAGGCCCTAATTTGGTTTAATTAGCCTAAAACATGATTAGTCAAATTTAGTGCAGATTTTAGCTCTTGGTGCACAAATTAATCAAATTGGTCAAAATATCTTATTATTGGTCCAAAATTTGATTGGATTGGAATTAGAAGTAAATGTTAGATGAATTAGATCTATTATCCAATTTAGGATGTTATTAACACCAAATAAAAAATGCACATGTTTTGTGTAAGATATTTGACAAAAAAGAGCAATCCAAAGCACGTAGGTGCAAAATTAGCATTTTGACTCAAAATGATCTAATCAAAGTTATTTGGACCATAAATTATATTATCCCATTTAGGGATACTATATCCAAAATTTGCACTTGAATATATAAATTTAAACTCATTTAATGCATTTTAGTTTTTTAGGCCAAATTGTGCACTTTTGGTGGAAATTAGTCAAAATCCTGATTAGAGGTCATTGGTGGCTAGATTTAGGTGTCTATAGTTTACCCCTATTTTGGAAGGCATTGTAAGCTATAATAATAGTAACATATTCAAAAATAATGAAAAATTCCTATATGCCTATAACTATAATGATGATAAACTAACTGTATGATGCCCCTTCAAGGGAACGGTTGGCACAAGTAGGTCGACAAATGGTCCCTTGATAAGATGTGAAACAAGGGGACCAAAGAAAGGAAAGATGATGGGGTGAAAATGAAATTATTTTTAAAAATTAGTCAAAATCACTAAGAATACAAGTGGGATGGTTTACAATGGTTTGTCCAAAGGCAGTTATAAGCATTATACCCCGATAGTGGCAATGTGGTATGATAACACAATGATTTGCCCAAAGATGGTTATAATCATTAAGAAGATGGAGCTACCCTAGTTAGGATAGACAAAAAATATAAAAATGTGCCCTGATATGGGTATAAAAAATAAAGTGGTGATAACACAATGATTTTCCCAAAGGTGGTTATAATCATTACGAAATGTAGGTGGGATGGTGTGCAATGATTTTCCCATAAGTGGTAATAATTATTGGACCACGATTATGGGAACATGATAAAATTATTGAGGATGATGATAACTTAATATATAGGGTAATGATTAATTGAAATGACCTACTAGTAGGGAGATGCTCATCTGAACTAATAAAATATGAAATTATTTCATGGTTAATTACTCTATTTGGGATATGATTGGGAGTGAATCAGGATGTCGATGTTGAAGAGATTATTCCACCATTTATGAATAGACTTCTTGTAAATTAGGTTTGTTGTATCATGTGTTAGTAGGCATCATGGTATAATATCATGAAGACTTTTCCAAAATATGTATAAGGAGTGACTATCATAATCCAATACTCAAATAGAAAATAATGCACCAATGATAAAAACCATGATGTCAATGTTAGAAGATGAATATGGATGGATTCAAGTATAGGTGCACATAATGAATCACCCAATTAACACACATAAACTGAATCAAGGCAATAGTGTTTAAATTAAACAAACAAGCAATCAAACAAATAAAATAAGTAGAGACAAACAAACAAACAACACAATAGAAACCATACGAACATTTCCCCTAGAAAATAGGTGACAAATTAATAAATGAAAAAAATGGGGAATAGAATAAAATGAAGGGGGTGGTCAAGCTATCTCCATGTGCACTAGGTAAGTGGATGCTACCTACATAGTTTCATGGATTTAATATCCAATAAAAAACTTCATGCCAAATGTAGTTCTCCCAAAGAATGGGAAGAATGTGATAATTGATAAAAACAAATAGAATGGATGTGATAGAAGAATAGGAATGGTATTAAGGCCAAAAATTATGGGGAAACTAAGAAACAAGTGATTTTCTTGCAACTTAGTAAGGGTTCCCAAAATCCTTAAGGCAAAGAAGTGGTCAGTGTTTTTATTCTTTTCTAATGATTTTACAAATGTTTTTGGAAATTTTGAATTATCTCAACTCAATCAAGAATGATGAGACACTAAATGGTTCAAGTTTACAAAATGGTGAGAGAATTTAAACTTAGGTTGCTCACAAAATTGTGGGAGCGTAGAAATTTAGGGTGCTCAAAAAATGGTGAGAGCATTCAAAGTTAGGTTGCTCATAAAATGGTGAGAGCATGGTGGAAAGGGTGACTGAGCTGACCTCAACAAGTATCAAGCGTTACCTACATAGTCATAGAGTAGGACCTGAAATAATCGTAGTTTTGCCTTAAAATGAAGGAATTTGACTAGCGTAGTAGTCAATTCAAATAAAATAGGCATAGTTGGTAAAAAGGCATAGTATGGCATAGGAAGTGGAAATTTGGTATGTCAAGGCTCAATAAATAAATGTTTCCCCTAGTTTGCCCATAGGCAGTTATAACTAGGACACAATGACATGGATCAGGTGGCAATAATTAGTAGAAATACCAGTGATAAGAAAGGGATAACAAATGAAGGATTTAACTAAAAAAACTTCTATCATACTACTCCAAAATATGATCTCTGTCTAAAGTACTTGAAATAAATGATGAAAATGATCAGATTCCTCAATGCTAAAAATGTGTAACAAATGGAAAAAACAAAGGTCAAATAGGCTAGGCTTTAGAACATGTTTGGTCAATAGATTAGAAATGTAAAGTAGATATGACTAAGAGAATAGATAAGAATGATATTTGTACAAAGAAGAATAGTGATAAAATGGCACCATTAAAATGGTCTTGATAGATAATACACCTTAGCACTCAAGCATAGTGCCAAGTGAGGTGAATAATATTCATCAACTCAAGAAGTTCACTCCATTTGGTGTGGTAAGCCTGTATGCTCTTGATCCATAATCTACAATAATGATAAAAGATCTTATCTAGTTTGGTTTGGATTTACCTATATGCTTCTTCTCAATTGTGGTATTATTTTGGTTTTCTTTAAGAAAAATATCACCAAATTCAAATGTTCTATACTTGACACACCACTTATAGTGGCCTTTGATTCAATTATGATATGCTTGAATATTGTTGATCATAACTATGCATTTTTCATCAAGTAGATCTAGCTCATGTAGGTGAGCTACTTGATAGTCATGATCATCTAGGACATCCTTGAAAGATATGCACAATGAAGGTAATTCAACCTCAATGGGAAGGATGGATTCATTACCATAAAAAAGTGAATATGGAGTGGCTCTTGTGGGGTTATGATGATTGGTATGGTATGCCCAAGGGTAGATAATATCTATAGGTGCCAACCATGACTAGAATTATTGAAAATCTTTTTAAGAATATTGATAATGGTTTTGTTTGATGCTTTAGCCTAACCATTACCTTGAGGGTAATATGCTATAGAAAAATGATGTGTGATATTGTATTTAATACATAAATTTTCAATATCTTTGTTCAAGTGATCCTCCATTATCAGAATAATTTCAAAGGGGATACCATAGCGGAAAATGAGATGGTTAAATATGAACTTGGAAATTGGATTTCCAGTCACGTAAGCGAGGGGTATATCTTCAACCCAATTAGTAAAATATTTGATGGTGGTAAGGATATGTTTATGTCCATGAAATGAAGTGGGGTTGATCTTCCCAATGAGGTTGAGTCCCCATGTAGCAAATGGCCATGGTGTCAACATTAGTTTCAAAGTTTGTGTTGGAGCGTGAATCAAATTATCATGTCGCTGACATTTGTCACACTTCTTTATATATGTAGTTGCATATACATCCATCATGGGACAATAATAAATAGTACACAAGAGATTTTTGGATATGACTACCCCATTATAATGAGATCCACATAATCATTTGTGAACTTATCTTAATGCTAGTGTAGACTCTACCAAATTTAAATAATTCAGCAAAGTTCTATCAAAATTGTGGCGGTAAAGGATAGATCCAAGTAGAGTATAACTAGTGGAATGATGATTAAAGTCTTTGGTTTATTTTCAAGATAGGTTAGGTGGTATAACTTGGTCATGAAGGTAGTTGTAAAGGTTTGAGTTCCATATAGAATTAGGACCAACAATATCACAAATCATTACAATAGTTGAAGGTTTATGAGTTCATGCGAACAAATTCTCAACAAAGAACTAATATTCTCTAGCTTTGTCTATTTTTCGAATCAGAGAGATGATATTAGCCATGGCATATATAGTTCTATTACTAGCCCTTAGTATATACTTAAATTGGATATTTGTAATTTGTTGTTTTAGGGTATCAACCATAGCCTTATATGGAACCCGTTTATCATCTTTGGTTTAGAAATGGTCTATAACCTGATTGATGATTAAATGAGAATCACCATAAACTTAGAGATGAGATATGTTCCAATGTACCACCTATCAAATTCCTATGATAAGTGATTCATAATCAGCCCTATTATTTGTATAAGGAAAACTAATTTTGAATTATTTAGGGATTAGATCCCCCTATGGTGTAATAAATAAGAGGCCTACACTCGATCCATGTGCAGTAAATGAACCATCAAAATATATATTCTAGTGTTTATCCTCAAGATGTGTGTCAATTATTGTCATTATGGATTCATCAAGAAAATGAAATGTGAGTGGCTTTGTGTCTGTAAGGGGTGATTTAACAAGTTGATCTATAAGGACCTATCCTTTGATTACCTTATGATTGACATACTCTATGTCAAACTCACTAAGAATCATGATCCATTTGGCCATTCTACCTTGTAATGTTATTTTAGATAGTATATACTTGAGTGGATCTACTTTTGAAATGACCATGGTCTTATTGTTCAACATGTAATGGTACAATTTCTAAGATGTAAAGACCTTGGATAGATAAGCTTTTTCAATAGGTACATATTGTGTTCATATGTGACCAAGGTATGGCTTAAGTAGTATAGTTCATGCTCTTTGCCATTGTTATCATGTTGAACCAAAAGTGTCCCCAAGGCATTGTGGATATCTGATAGTTACAACAAGAATGGCTTTCCTGGCATAAGAGGTAACAAAATAGCTGGATTAGCTACATAGTCCTTGAGTTGTTGAAAATCTATTTGGTAATGATCATCCTAGTGAAATATAACTCCCTTCTTTAGAATATGTATAAATAGATGAAACTTGTCTACTAACTGAGAGATGAAGTTTTGGATTGACTAGATCTTACCCTATGAACTATGGAGTTACTTTAAATTGGTTGGTGGCAGCATCTCGATTATAGCATGGACTTTGGCTAGATCAACTTTAATGCCCCTATGAGACATAATGAAGCCAATTAAATTTATTGAGGTTACTCAAAACACACATTTATTTATATTGTGTCTAAATTTTTACTCCCATATTATTTCAAATATCTTATGTAGCACTGCTAGATGGTCAGCCCTGGTTTTAGATTTTCCTAATATGTCATCGACATAGTCTTCAACAATATCATGCATCATATCATGGAATATGATGGTCATGTCTCTTTGATATGTATCTATAGAATTATTAAGACCAAATGGCATTACTTGATAACAAAATGTTCCCCATTTAGTGGTGAATGCTATTTTATGTTGGTCTTCTGGTGCTATTTTGATCTCGTTATATCTTGAAAAGCCATCCATGAGTGAAAGCATTTCATAACCTACTGTGGAGTTGATGATCATGTCAATATTAGGCAATGTAAAGTCATCCTTAGGATAATCCTTGTTTATGTCTCAAAAAAATATATATATTCTAATTCTTTTAGAATTTTTGCTAATAGGTACAACATTGGATATCCATTTTGACTAGTTAATGGACCAAATACATCCTGCTTCTAAGAGCTTTTCCAAATCTTTCTTTTCCTAGAAATTAATGTAAGGATGCATCTTACATAGCTTTTGTTTCACTTGTTTATCATCAAGATTGAATACAAGGTGGTTTAGAACCAAGGTGGGGTTCAAACCTGGCATGTTAGAATAAGTCCATGAAAAGATATCTACAAATTCTCTCAACAAAGCTATAAAGACTTCACGTTCCTCAATGAGGGACATACCTAATTTTATACATTTTGGGTCTGATGAAGTCGTAATGTTAACCTCTATTTTATATTTTACTATAAGGGTCAAACCATGTTCTAGGATAGTAGGTAAATACTTGAATTATTGGACTATATCAGGGTCCTCTGTTAGGACTTGGTCTTTAACAACTCCTAGGCATGATGAATCTGAGTCCCCTAATGGGAGATATAGCCATATGATAAAAATAGTTGGAAATTATTAAAGAATTTAATCAAATACTTGTTTTTTCACAAAACTAAACTTGGATGCATAGGCAAGTTCATCATTGGTGGTCTCTTGGTCTAATTTTGAAGAAGAATGAACACCCCCATCTAATGGCATCTGAAATAGGTTTTCACCACTAGACTGTCCTTTATCTTTAATTTTTCCCTATTCAAAAATCCCCTCAAAGAGGTTTTCACTTGGGGACCTCAATTTTTTATTTATTTATTTTTGGCTAAGGGCGTTTACCCACTCTCCAAAATAGGCTTCAGGATCTAATGTAATTAAGAACCCTGATTTATGATCTCCCAATAAAACGTTGTCTCTAAGGCCTAAAAATTCACAAAATGCCTCATCATTATGAAACTCATCAATCAAAAAATTGGATTCTTTTTGGTCCTAATCTATCAGTTGGGGATAGTATAATGGCAATGGGTTATGATGAATGACTAGGGTAAGGGTACAAATGACATTATTATTGAATAGGTTAGTCTCAACTAGGTCATCAAAGGTGAGGCTATGATTAGACTCTTATTCATTGTCAACATCATAATCACTATCCATTGATGATGGAACTTGAATAAGATATGTGGGGTCACCCCCAGGAAGTTTAAATCCAAGTCCATAAGGTATTTTGTACTTAGTCATAGAAATTAGCTCAATGATTCCTTGTTGATTTAGTCTGAGACATCTTCCTTCATAATCTTGATGTTCCATGATCCTATTTTGAATAAGATACTTGGTTCTCTTATAAAAATCAACCAATTTGTCATTGTATAACGATGATTCATCTCCTTCAAAAGGGTTCTATTCTTGGATAGATGTTAGTATGAATGTGACTAGTCTTGAATTATGAAGTTTATCTTTACCTTTTCATTGCCAATGCATGTGTGGGGTATTTTTAGGTCACTCAAAGGTATTTGGATTCTGAGTAAGATTGGCAATATGGAAGGTATCATGGGTCACATACTCCCATAGGCCATTATCTAAAATGGTGAAATGATTAGAAGCTTTAGGAGGCAGCATGTGGGAAAGGGAATCCAAGGTATTAGGATCTATAAAATTATCCTGTGGAGGATCAATAAGTGTGGCATTTCATTTATCCTACTTGGAACTTAGATTCATGTTGTATTGGTAATTGTATCTTTGAAACTTGGCCTCAAGATGTTTTCAATGCTCATATGGGTGTAGATCTCCTTGAATATTCACTTCCATCCCTGAGTGGGAGAACTTGATACATTGGTGCAACGTTGATGGAACTACATGAATCTAATGTAACCAAGGCCTACCTAGAATCATATTGTATGAAAAATCAAGATCAAGCACATGGCAAAGTGTAGCATGGGTTAAAGGCCCAATGATAACTTATAATCTAATGGTGCATTGTGATTCTCTTTCTTGATTATCATAGGCTTTGATAATTATCATTTTTGGTTGGAGATATACCATTGTGTACCCAAGAAGCTTGATGAGCTTTTTATACACTATGTTGAGGCCTGATCCATTATCTATAAGGACACATTTCACTTTATACCACTTTATATAAACTTTTATGTACAATGGATTATTATGGAATAGGCCAAGGGAAGACATATCACTTTGGTTGAATGTGACTTGTTGGGTTAGAGCTAGGTGTCCTACCAAAGCTTGAAATTTATCAGGGGATATGTCACTAGAAATAATGGATTGGGTTAAAAACTCATTTAAAATGTTCTTGTGGATTATTGACATTCATGGCAAATCTAAAATAAAAATTTGTGCTGGTGTCTTTTGTAATTGTTTTATAATACCAAACTTCTTGTCTTGATCAATGGTGAATGGTTTATTGTAAGGTTGAATGATCAGTTGGATGATAAGCAAAGTAGCAGATGGTTATGGACCTAGGATAGTAATCTTTGACCTTGAATTTGTGATAACACAATCAAGATTAGATGTTGGACCATAATTTCTAAAAGATACTAGGAATGGTGTGGGACCAGATAAGACAAGTCTTGATTGCCAATGCACTTGTATGTGGTCACGTGGAAAGTGTGAGTTATCGATATATGGTCTAAAAGTGGGATTCCCTATTTGTTGGTTTGCCTTTGTGTAGTCTCAATTCAAATAAGGATTATCCATGTAATTTGGTTGAGTGGTATTGTTTAGCAATGGTCTATATTTATTAATGTTGAGTTTAGGATTAATGGAGATGTTATTAATGCTACCCCTTGCAATATGACCTACAACCCTATTGTAGTCATGTGTAACTACATGGTAGGTTTGTTGGTTCTTACCACTTTGACCTTGGGTTTTTACATTGTTCTGATGTTATGGGTTCTATTGTTTATTCTACTAGTTTGGCCTTTGATTTTGATACTATTGATTTTGTTGTTGCACTGGTCAGTGTTGTTGTTGTTGATTATTATTATGTTGATGTTGTGTATTATTTTGGGGAAAGGGGTTTTAATAAATCCCAAGAGTTTTATTGGAGGTGGAAGGAAAATTGTCTAATGTTATCTCCCCATTCTCCAACATATTCTCAATTAAATGCTTGATTTACACACATCTTGATAGATTATGCTTATTGACCTGATGATATTCACATAATTCATTTTCATGGTAGTAATTAGGATAAGGAATACCTTATGGATAATGCTTTAGTATAATCCAACTAATCAGATTAATATCTATAAGTTTATGAAATACAGACTCAATAAGCTCTCCTAGGTCACTAAAGACATGATGCATATGTATAGTTCTCCTTGGAGGAGGGGTTTGTAATGGTAAAGGTTGTTGTATTTATTTCATGGGTCTTGGTTGGTGTGCTTTAAGTCTTAGTTAGAGAGGTTTTTGGGTAGGAGTAAGCTAAAAAATGTGGTGCAATTGATGTTTACACTATTTAGACATGGCATGACTTTGTTACTCCATTACCCACAACATTCCTATTGTGGTTGAATTGCTTTGGTTTATCTTGGTTATTGGCCTTTGTTGGTTGTGATGTTTGTACTTAGATTGGATGTTGGTTTTAGCCACTTCCTTGATTGTTACCTTGATTTTGATTATTTGACATAAGCTTGATGTTCTCTTTATTAATAAGGGCTCACTCAATCAATAAGCCTTTGTCGATGATCTCCTTGAAAGTATGTGCACATTGTAGTTCCGTATGATAAGCTATCTAACTATGCAAATTTTTAGTAAACATAGTGGATAATTATTTATCTGGTAAACTATGGATGAATCAGCTTGCAAGGGCTCTCCATCACTATAGATAACTTGTAAAACTCTCACCATCCTTTTATTTTGCTTGTGTTAAGTCAACCAATGAAATATCATATTCAAGATTATAGGAAAAGTGCCACACAAACTTATCAAAAAGAGCATCAAAATCTATTACTAAATTCTTGGGAAAATTTAAAAACCACTCCAAGGCTTGTCTATCCAAGCTCCTTGGAAACAACAACAAAAGGTATATATTGTTATATGCTACTAGTTGACATGCAACAAATAACTTAGTTAAATAGGCCTTAGGGTCACCTTTCCCTTTATATTTATTAGCTTTTGGTGGTTTTTATCTTGGAATAAATGGTATTTTAAAGTAATACATATTGAATGGATAAGAAAACATGTCATCCAACTTAAAATTTTAGTCTGTTTCCCAACCTAAATGTTAGCAATTACATCCTTCATCTGTTTCAATTCTTGGGATAGAAAATTGGAAGGAACATTGGTTTGAGGGAGAATATTGGTTTGGGTAGATGGTTGGGAGGTCACAAGTGGGACACTTTGACTAGGGTATGAAAGAGATATCTATTGGGGTATATTGGTTTGGTTGGGAAATGGACTAGGAATATGCATATGTGGATTAGGATGTACTTGAAATTGCACATTTGGCTATGCAATATTCTAGTTTGGGTTGGCTATGAAGGTTTGAATTGGAGGATTTTGTGGTTTGGATGGAGAAATATAACTATACTATGCCTAATATGGTTAAAAATGGACTTTTTTATGACTAATCAAACCTTTTTATTGAGTGGTAACTTGTGGACCAAGAACCTATCTCTGAACTTGTGGCACATTTTGAACTGATTGTTGTCTAGTAAGTACTTGATAAGCATGGGAGCCTCCTTGTTACATGAATCCTTGTTGGGAAGAGAAATGATTTTAAATATATATCATATATCACTAATAAATATGTACACATTGTTGGTTAGTCTTCATTTAATTTTAGATTGGTATACTAGTCTGTGACTAAGGAGGTGTATTTGCCACTACTTGATGAGGTGGAATAATAGTTTCCCCTTGTTGAGATGGAAATATATTAAACCTTTATTGTGTTGGTATATGATATTGTGATTTCTATTATGGAATACTACTCGGCCCTTGTTGAGGAGTAGTATGATTCATCACATTTTCTTATTGATATGTGACATTGGGTGCTATTTGACTACCTAATCCTATTGGCTGCATGGTTGATGAAGCAGTTGGTTGAGGTTGGAATGTAGAAAATCCTAATCCATAGTATGATGTCCCACTCATGTTATTAACTAAAATCACATGTTTTTGAGTAGTTATTTGTACATTAGTACCATTTTGATTTGGATTGGATGTTGCTTGCACATTGTCCACTATATTTTGCTCATTATTATACATAGAAGTAGAAGACATTCTTCAATAATGGGCATGTATATCAAGTTGTATATCAAAGTATTTTGCACAAATTGGTTTGAAATTTGATTGTATTAACTAGTTAACTCTATCAAAACTCCTATTGAAGGAACTAAGTCAATAAGAGGTTTGCTCACCATGGTCATTTGACTGAAATTACATGCTAGATTTAGGTAGGTTTGATATGACATCTGCATTTGGTTAAAGTGGTATTCCATGAGGTTTTGGCCTCTATTAGTAATATTAGGGTTTTGATATGTTGTTTGGACTACAGCCAAATTATTTATAGAAGAAGCATGTTGATCATAAATTATGTTGTGGAGCATTCTTACTAGGCTTGGTAAATTCTCATGAGGGAAGTCTGCTGAAAACTTGGCCCCTACCTCTATGGTTCTAACCAAAATCTCATCTTTGTTCTCAAATAAATGATGCTCAAACAAAAATGGCTCATATGTGGAAGGAATATTATTATATCATGACTATTGATGAACTGGTTCGTCAGTTGTGGGTATTTTAGCTATGTATTGTGTGTTTTATTCTTGGTCTTGTTTTAAATAAGGTGGTGTATTAACCAAATAGTTAGCCAATAGATCTTATATTTGTGCCCATAATTGAGTATTATAATAGGGATAAGGATCCATCTCATAATAAATATAATCTACGTAGGGGTCTTGCACCATTTCTTCTTGCACAACCACATTATTAATCCCCAGATTATACATGAGTCCACTATAAGTGTAAGAATACATGTTGGGATCCATAGTCAATGCTTTGAGATATAAAAGTAAGACAATTATACAAAATATAAAAGGATAATGTCTAAAAATATGATGTTTAAACATGGTCTACATTCATCAAAAATTTTAAAAGTTTTATGCAAAGATTTGTGATCACACAAGCTAACGTTAAGTGTCTAATGTTACACATCTTACACAAAAAGATTAAGTAAATGAACCAAAAATCTAAATGCCAAACACTATGGTAAAAGTGTTTTAAATTAGTCTAATATAGGAAATTAAAAGTTTCTAGGTCTTTTGGCCAAATGTAGCATCAAAAGCTAGGCTCAAACAAGGCATGTGTTAGAACTCTTGGCCAAACGATGTCAAAAGCTAGACTCCTAAACAAGGCATGTGCTAAGACTTCTAATTGGGTGATTATGAGTTTGAGTCCCACAAGGTGTGTCATTATTTTAACTAAGAATTTTAATCAAGAGAGGTTTTAGTATATTTTTAGTGACAAAATGAAATCAAATTTAAAAACTAGCACACTAGCTAGCATACATCTCTAGGCCTAGTTACTAGGGAGAGCTTAGTGAGGGAAAGCCATTTGAGAACACAACTAAAAATGGAAAATAATAATAAATATGAACAAAAACACCAATTTCTTACCAAATTCTTGATTTCTCCAAAATACTCTTTCTTTTTATTTCTCGGCTTGTGCTTCAAGAGATCTTGATCAATGGAGTATGGCTACCTTCATCTCCTCTTGGCACCTTTGGATATGGATTGGATTAGCTTTGCTCAAAAATTTGGGATTATAACACTAAGATGCAATGATTTTTGAATGTATTTGGGAATTATAATTTTGTCATAAAAGATCTTAAAATTCAATAGGCAAGGCCTCCTATTTATAGATTTTTGGAATGGTTTGAGGATCAACCATGATCGCCCATCTCAAGATTGAGATGTGTGGTCATGAATAAACCCAAATATGAAATTTATTCTATAAATATACCCATTAATATTTGGGATAGAGGGGTATTTAATATGCATGGAGGGTCTTAATGAGGTATGGGAGACCCACAATCTGGATATTTTATACATTTATGGCTTATGGATGCCACCCCATATGATGATGTCATCTAATGATGCAGTTAATAAAAATCAATTTCCAATAAATATTTATTCAACAAGTTCTATGGAAAATTAACTTAAGGCCCTAATTTGGTTTAATTAGCCTAAAACATGATTAGTCAACTTTAGTGTAAATTTTGGCTCTTGGTACATAAATTAATCAAATTGGTCAAAATGTCTTATTATTGGTCCAAAATTTGACTACATTAGAATTAGAAGACAATATAAAATGTGTTGGATCCATTATCCCATTTATGATGTTACCAACACCAAATAACAAAGGCATGTGTCTCGTGTAAGATATTTGAAAAAATAGAGCAATCTAGAGCACCCAAGTGCAAAATTGGCATTTTGACTAGAAATGATTTAATCAAAGCTAGCTAGCCCATATATTACATTATCCCATTTAGTGATACTCTAGCCAAAATTGGCACTTGAATATATCAATTTAAACTCATTTAATACATTTTAGTGTTTTTAGGCCAAATTGTGCACTTTAGGTGGAAATTATTCAAAAGCTTGGTTGGAGGTCATTGGTGGCCAGATTTATGTGTCTACATAAAAGAGCTAAGGTAAGTGTCAAACATTATCATGCTACTGAAGGTAACTATGATTCATCGGTATGATGACCATAGGATAATGAATGTTATTAAACACAATAATGGAATGAATGATGTCTTTATCCCTGCCATTGATGAGGATGCTTTGGAAGATGACACTCATGAGGTAGATGAAAATGACTTATGATAAAGGTTTGATGTCATATGTAATGAGTTTTATTATCTTGGTAGTGTTACTTCTCCTCTCAAAAATTATACATCTGATTTGGTTAATAACTCTAAAAAATATTATGTTGAGTGTCTCAATGAACATGGAGAAAAGTCTCACATTGTGAATAAAGAAGAACTATGGCAAAAGCTCAATTCCATATGTAAGATTTTGATAAGTTGGGTAAGTCTCCATTTTATCCAAGAGGTTCTATATCTAATGTCAAGGTTGATAATGAGACTAATGATCATGTTGAAAAGTATTCTATAAATCATAAAGATGAAGGTCTTTCTGTTGATCAAAAATATACTGTCATGAAGCAATATAATGATTATAGTGTTTAAGAAGTTGTAGACACGGATAATGAGGTCAAGACATAAGTTATTATACCTCAAGAATAGTTAGGAGACCCACCTAATGTTAAACCATATACAAAGGTATTGGATCATGAATAAAATGAGCTTGGTTATTTCAAACATTAAATACTTTATGTCCTAGAAGAAGACATGGTTAAGAAGACTATCATACACTCCAATTTTTACTTTTTTGGAGAGAATATAATGGATATGGTAGAGATCAAAATAGCTACATCCAAAATAAAGGTTCTTAGAGAACAAGAGAGATCATCCATGAAGATCCCAAATAGCTTCCCAAATAGCTCACATGTAGACCTAAGAAGATTCAAAGGTGGTAAGCTTCTTGACCACACACATATGCAAATGATTAGTGATGAGCATGCTCCTCATACTAGGCTATCTTCATGGAGTGACATAGATGCAAGTGGGATCATATCTAACCCTAGTTGAGGTATGAGTAGTTTTTTCACCTCAAGAGTAAGGTTTGTAGATAGTACAATAAGGGTGTGTGCTTCCTTTCTTGTTGTGTTGTGTTCCTTAAGTTTTCTAGTTGAACACATGTGTGTCTTATTTTATGTCTTTCCTTGTGTTTTGTGTGTTGTCAAGGCAATTTTTGTGTCAAACCTATGTACATGTGACACTATATCCCAATGGATAGGATTAGGTAATTGGTCATGGCATAGCAAGCATACCACCCTTGGGAAATCACCAAGAATATTGATCATTTTGACCACAAGTCAAAATTGTTAAGAATTAAATGAATTCAAACCAAATTTAATCCACCATAAAATATAAATTTAAAACACATAAACTAGATTTTAAAAGTGTAAAATCAGGTTTCACTATGTATTGCTTGCATCATGAAATCAATTCCTCAAATCATAGTAAATGAAAGCATTAATGGAGAAAATAAAAACATCAATAAAGACCATAACATAGATATATCATGGTTCACCCAATTTGGGATACATCTACCAAGAAAGTCATCAATAAAATTAATGAAAAAAAACCTCATACAATGATTAAAAAAATATCCTCTAGAATTCACACAAGAATTCTCTGAATTGTTGATCCAAATCTGGAATCTATCAAAAATTCTTCACACATGCTCTGTCACACCTGTACCTATATAATAACATACCATAAGCTTCTATACCACACCCTGTAAATAAACACATTACCCTATAAAGTCACACCATACTTGTATATATACAAAATAAGGATAAATCTGCCAAAGAAGGAGAAATATTCCATGCTTATCCAAGATAAGCATTATCCACAAGGAAACACCCATCCTCCACCTAGTCATGCTTATCCAAAATCCCACCTAAGGAGGAACATGCCATCCTCATCTCTCCTCCACAAAAATCTCTCACAACTTTCAAGGAGATAAAAACTAACTCCACAAAACATGGAAGTCAATTCCACTTCCACAAAATATGGAAGTCAACATGAAAAATATATATCTAAAAACTAACTCCCTAAAACAAGGAAGACATAAAAATTAGAAAAATATCTAAGAATATTCCACTCACATGGAAGCAAGGTTCCATAAAAGGTGGAGTGGGGGAAAATGCACTCCCCACATTTGTGGAGCTCTCTAAGCCCCCAAAATGTACCACCATGGTCATGCGATAGCCCCAAAGGGATCCACACTCAACAATCTCCCACTTGGAGACCATTTCTCTTGAACAAAATCTATCACTTCTCCATGACCAATAAGACTAACTAAATATGAACATAGTCTCAATTTTTATAATGTGACCACCTTGGTCATCATATCTATAAAATTTTGGCTAGTATGAATCTTCTCAAGCTTCACCAAATTCTCCTCCAAAGATATCTTGATGAAGTGATAATGTAACTAAATGTGTTTTATCCTCAAGTGGAAAGTGGAGTTCTTTGCCAAATGAATAACACTCTAATTATCACTATATAGTCTCCCTACTTCCTTGTCATGCCCCAACTCTTAAAATAACTATTACAACCAAATCATCTCCTTGCTAGTCTATGTGGTAGAAACATACTCTGCCTCTATGGTTGATAAAGCCACAACCTTTTGTATCCTAGAAATCTAACTAACTAATGTAACTCCAATAGTAAATGTAGAACCTATTATACTCATCCTGCTATCAATATCCCCTACCATATCTGAGTCCACATAACCATGCAAAGTGGTATCTACTCTGCCATAACATAATTCAACATCCATGGTTCCTCTCAAGTTCTAAAGAATCCATTTCATTACTTGTTAATGCTCATAACCAAGATCACTCATATACCTGCTCATAACTCCCACTGCTTGGGCAATATCCAACCTAGTACAAACCATGGCATACATCAAGATATCAACTATCGATGAGTAAGGTACCTTGGACATCTTAATATTTTCATCCTCTATCTTGGGACACTAATCCTTTGATAATATAAACTGGCCTACCAAAAGAGTACCAACAAATTTAGTATCTAACATGCTAAACCTTTCCAATAATTTCTTCACATACTCTGATTGGGATAAAATTAGCTTCCTCTCCTTTCTATCATGAGTAATCCTCATACCAAGGATTTACTTTTTTACACCCGAATCTTTCATAGAAAAGGAGTCACTAAGTTGTTTCTTAAGTATATGAAAATGGTGTATGTTATTTCCTATAACTAACATTTCATCCACATAAAAGCATAATATAATAAAAGAACCATCATCAAAATATTTGATGTCCATGCAATGATCAGAATTACACCTTTGATAACCTTGTTCCAACATAAAATAATCAAATTTATTATACCATTGTCATGGATCTTGTTTTAGGCCATACAAGCTCTGATTTAGTCTATACACATAGTTCTCCTTCCATTTGACCTCATATCCCTATGGCTGCTCCATATACAACTCTTCATATAAATTTCCATGAATAAAATCAATTTTCACATTTAACTGTTCTAAGTGAAAATACTCAACTGCAACTAAACCAAGAACAATCCTAATAAAAGTCATTTCTACAGTAGGAGATAAAATATCATCAAAATAAATACCTAATTTTTGTGTAAACCCCTTGACCACCATTCTGGCCTTATACCTTTTTCTCCCTCCATATTCTTCTTTTATTCTATAAATCCACTTGTTTGGCAATGCACTCTTGCCCTTCATTAGTATTACCAAATCCTGTATTTGGTTCTCCATGAGAGATCTATACTCCTCATTCATGGCTTGCTCCCAATTCATCCTAGAATCTACCTACATTGCTTCCTCATAACACATTGGTTCTCTATTGTTAATGAGTAATAGATAATTTAAAGAAGGAGAAAATTGTTTAGGTGCTCTTCTTACCCTAGAAGACCTTCTTACCATCAAAGTCTGGAGTCCTTATGTAGAAGGTTCCTAAATTGATTCATTAGATAATTTACCATCCATAACATCATCCAATACTGTGTATTATTTATGTTCATGTTCATGTTCATGTTCCTATAACTGATTCTTATACATGAATTTTTCATTAAAGATTAAATTTCTAGACCAAAATATTTTTTATCTCTAATGCTCCATAAAACCAAAGTCATCCTCACCATATCCAACAAATGTGCATTTTCCCATTTTACCTCTAAATTGGTCCTATCCTCTTTTTTAATGAGAGAAAAATCCTCACATGTATAGACTCTAAGAAAAGAATAATCAACATTCTTACCAGACCAATCTTGTTCAGGAATGCCTCCATCCAAAGGCCCTGAAGCACCTCTGTTAATCAGATAAATTGTCATGCTAACTTCTACCCAAAAATGTAAAGTCAACCCTACATGTAATCTCATACTCCTATCGTGTTCCATTATTATTCTATTCATCCTTTTAGATACTTGATTATACTATGGAGTTCTTAGAACCATCCTTTACCTATGGATTCCATTGTTAGAACAATAATTAAAGAAATCATTACTACAATACTCACCTCCATTATCTGATTTGAGACATTTCAACTTGAGACCTATTTCATTCTCAACCAAGGCTTTCCACTTCGTAAAAGTGTCAAACACATCATATTTTATTTTTATACAATAAAACCAAACTTTCTTAGTGGTATCATCAATAAAAATGACAATAATTAGAACCACCAATAGTGTAGACACCTAAAAATGGTCACTGATAACCTCCAATCAAGATTTTGACCAATTTCCACCAAAATGCACAATTTGGCTTAAAAACACTAAAACACATTAAAAGCTTTGAACATGATATAGTCAAGTGTTGATCCTAGATATGGTATCCCTAAATGGAGAAATGCAATCTATGAGACAACTAATTTTGATCAAATTATTTCAAGTCAAAATGTCAATTTTGCACCTAGGTGCTTTGGATTGCTATTTCTTATCAAATATCTTGCACAAGACATGTGCCTTTTTAATTTTCTATTGGTAACATCCTAAATGGGATAATAGTTATAATGCATCTGACATTGACTTCCAATTCTAATCCAATCAATTTTTTGACCAATAACAAGGTATTCTGATCAATTTGAGTAATTTGTGCACAAAGTGCTTAAATATGCTTATGAGATAATTAACCCAAATCAAGGCTTAATTAATAATTACATAGAAACTTGTTGAAATTTTTTTTTGGAAATGAATATTGAATATTTTCATCATCAGGTGACATCATTTCTTGGGAAGACATCCCTAGGCCATAAATGCCATAAATATCAAGATTCGTGTTCTCCATGCCTCATAAATGTCTTCCATGATGCCCTCCATGCCTCTTAATTTATCCTCTATCCCAAATATTGATGAGATTATTTATAAATTTTAATTAAAAAATTGGATTAATCTTTAGCCACATATCTCAATCCTAAGATGGAAGGTTCAGGTTGATTTTGATCAATCTCAAAAATCTATAAATAAGAGGTCTTACCACATCATTTATAAGCTTAATTTGTACAAAGTTATAATTCAAGATTGGTTCCAAAAGATTCATGAAACTAGTGTTACCATGCAAAATTAATTCCAAGCCAAGCCATAAGCCAAAGGTGCCAAGGAAATATGGAGGTAGCCAAGCTTCCATTGCCAAGGACATTATGAGCACAAGCAGAGCAAGCCATTACAACAAGAATTTTGGAGCCTCCAAGAAAGGTAAAAGAGGGTTTATTTTACATTTTAGTTGTCTATTTTATTCATGTTTGTTAACTAATCTCTCCCTTGTGTCTAGGCCTAGAGATGTTATGCTAGTTAGTGTGTTTCTTTCATTTTGTTTTTAATTTAAAACTAACACCATACTAACCATCCTCTCTTGAGTCAAATTCCTAGATCACATAATGACATGCCCAATGGGACCAAACACATCCCAAAAATGAAGAAGATCATTCTATAAATTTAAAATATTAATTTAGATAATTAAAACTCTTGCAATTTGATTTTCTAACTTTATTTTTCCATTTTTATTTATCACGAGTTCTCTATTTTGGATGATTTTTTTTTAAAACCATGTGTTTTATCCTAAATTTTTAGAATTTGACATTATTTTAGATTCAAGTTTCATAGTTTTTTTACAAAATTTTGAAAATCTATTTAAAATATTTCTAATGTAACATATTTGCTTTTGGGGTTATGCCTTAAGGGTAGACAAGTAACCAGCGGACTTGGAACTTGTTAAAACATGATATTAAGACATATTTGACATGCATTTAAAATAAATTAGGAACATTTTTTTGGTTCTTAAAGTAACATTTAAGGTTCTTAAATAAGTGTTTTTAGCATTAGTTTTCAAACTTACAACTAAGACCAAGGGGTCAAATGAACACCACCTCATTTTCATTTGGGCTTAAAAATGAACTCATCTTTCCAAGATTTTTGTCTTCAATAGTTTCTTGATCTAATTTTTGTTTGGAAAGAAGAGGGATGTTGTATGTATGCTCTTCCATTTTTCCCCTTGATGAAACCCTTGGAATCAAAAGTGCCATTCCTATTTCAAATAACTTAGTCCAAGGCTTAGAATGAAAGTCATCTAAAGCACTCCTAAAAAACTTGTCAAAGTTTGGGTGACCTTGAAAATGACCCTAAAGTCTTTTTATTACATGTTTTCTTTATTTTCATGTAAACTTGGCTTGCGAGGTAGACGTCATTACCTCCCATGAGTTCTTTAGGGGAGCTTTGACCTAGGGTTTCACCTCCCAACATTGACTTCACTTACTCCTTTGGAGTTACACATGGGATGTCTCTGCATTTGGACATCACACTACACTAAGCGAATAGTAGGATGTAGTGATTTTAAAAGAGACTAGACCTTTTTACAACTAGCTAATGCCATGGTCACCCAATTTTTTTTGCTTATCTTTTGCATTGTTTGATGTGAAAGCCATTGTGTAATTGATTTCCCTAGAAACATGTGAAATCTTTCCAATTTATTTAACCCCACATTTCCATACCCTTGCTAGGATTTGGACAATTATACTTAGTGTATTTTGGTAATTTTTGCTTGGTATGTTTTAAGACTAAACTTGTTTGTTTGTTAATAAAGCCATGTCAAAACCAGTTTTTCTATACGTCACTCTTTTATTTAAAAAGGTTTTATGCTAGCCATTTTACACCACACTTGTACCTTAAATTTTTTGATAAACTTGTTTGTGTGTGTGTCATTTGAGTGGAGGAAGGTAGCGTTATGCTGTCCAAATCATGTCAAACCATTTTGTCTTTTGAGTCTTTGAAACATAGCATAGATCACATCATTAAAGTATGCTTACACTGTTAGGTTGCTCAATTTGTTTCAAGACTATTTTACCTTGTATAAAAAACCATTTGTTTCAAACCATTTCACATCAACCATTTGGACCTTTGTCTTGTGCCATCACACTATCTAATCTTGTCTAGCTTGTTTGGTCAAATCCCAGTTTTCAACATTGAGTTTTCAATTAGCCTTGTCAAGTTTGGATTCAAACATTGATTGATTTCTATTTAAGCCTTAATTCATATGGATAATACATCAATATTTCTTTTCTAGGTTGCATAACTTTGGTTAATCGATTACCCAAATTTGAAAACTATTAATGGTTTGTTTGTTGAAAACCTATCCTCATCATTTTTTTTGCCTTTATTTGGGATAAAGATAATCTTTCTCAAAGATATTTTTGTCTTATGCCTTATGCCAATTGATCATTTTTATGTTTGATTCTATGTGTCAGGTCTATGTCAAAGTTGTTTCTAAACTTGTTAGAATTAAATCAAATCACATCAACCTTTGTTTCAAGTCTAGCTTTTGACACCATTTGGCCAAAAGTCCTAGAATATGCCTATTTGTTTGAGCCTAGCTTTTGACTCTAAGTCTGGACAAAAGACCTAGAAACTTAACTTTTACCTTTCCTGCTTTATACCTTGTTTGGAACACTTTGACTTAGACCTTTGACATGTCAGTTTTTATTTAGATGCTTCACTTTTTGTGTGTATGAAATTTAATATTAAACATTTGATGTTAGATTGTTTTGTGCCAAGTCTTATCACAAACCATTTTGGAGATACAACTCTATTTTTTAGACCACATTAGAGGTACATCTCTACCTTTTGAATAATTTAGACCAAGATTGAACCATTTATCCTTTGGATATAGTTTTTTAGAGTTTGTAGAATTCTAAGCCTTTTTTATTTTAGGAGCTTTCATCATTTATGTGGATATGTCTAGATACACCTATGGTGGAGTCACATATATTCCGACTTATGATATAATGGCTACACAAAATGATTTTTATGGCTTTAGTCAAGACCCCAATGATGTTAATATGGTTTGTGAGATAGATTTATATCTACCTCATATTAATCATTCATGAGAACAAAGTCACAAACCAACTCATGATATAACTCAAGAATTGGATTGGTATGAAGAGTATTATGAGGAAGACTTTGAATACCTAACTATAGATAATATTGTTTGGGATAAATATCTATACCCTCTTTTTAATAATCAATACATGAAACACATTCAAGAACCAACTTATGAGCCAACTCATGACTGGGATGATATGGTTTATGAGGAAGACTTGGATGCTTTAGCTTGTGAAAATAATCAAGTTACATATGTGCTTTTGTTATTTGATCATTGACTACCCCTAACCCTCCTTTGGATTATATGAGCTATCAAGATCTACAATATCTAAGGAATACCATTACCATTCCTAGACCTAGTCCTTTGGCTTTTGCGAGCAACCAGGCTCTACAACACCCTTTCATCATCCCAAGACCTAGTCCTTTAGCTTATGTAGAAAATCAAGCTCCACACCACCCTATCATTACCATTTTAGGACTTGGTCCTTTGACTCATGCAAGAAATCATGCTCCCCAATGCCCTATCATTGTCCAACCATAAGCCATTCCTCCTCCATTACCAATCCCATCCAAACCTCAACCAATATAATCCTTCAAAGACCAAGCTATGTTCAAAAATGATATTTTCCAACTCATTGGAAACCAAATCCTAGAGAACCAACCAATCCAAGATATTTCTATTTAGTCAACCATTTGGGATAAGTCAATCTATGATGAATCACTTATTGATCATATACTAGTTATCGAGGAGTCTCACACTGATGAGCCAGTCTTTATTGAGTCACTTCATAAAGATTATAACTACTTTTGGGCAACTCATTACCTTGACCATGTGCCTATTTTTCAAGATCCTCCTATTGATAAGCCAGTCTCTGAAGAGTTGTCTCTTGAAAATTTTCCCATCCTAGAGAAATCTCAATTTGATAAACCAGTCTTAGTGGAGCCCATTATGCCATTATAGGTTGTTACTTATCTAATACTAAACATTTAACAAGACATCATTGTAATAGAGTACCTATCAGATGAATAATTAGAGTTAGATTTAGTTTCTACTCTTGAACCAACATCAAATTTAGCATTATAATCTAAATCAAAATCAGTCTCAACATCATATTTCAAGTCCCTTAAGTTAGAATTAGATTTAGAAGAAGAATATGTTCATGGTTGTTACAACATTGGTTATGCATGCCTTTTAGATCAATTTGAATACATTTGTGATCCTTCTACAAGTTTGAGGATGATTACTTTAGCTTTGACACAAGTTATCCTAGTATCTTCTACAAGGATTGTGCAACCTCTCCACATTTCATTACCATTCCATATCCCATTACCATTAACCAAAATAACCTTATCATTGATATTCCATCTCCCACAAGTGTCGATTGGGATAAAAAAAATCACACTTTGTTAAACTACATCCATGGTGACATAATAGTTAAAGAAGAGGAAGGAGGCCAAGACCACATTCATATAGTAGAATAACACTCTCCTAGTGAAACCTTTTCGAAGGTGATAGGGGACAATCAAAGTCAGAACTCAACACCTTCTAGTGAAATGTTTTTAGAAGCACTAGAAGAAAATCAAAGTCAACATTCCTTAGTGAAACCTTCTCAGAGGCACTATGAGACAATAAATACAACTTCATTGGTGAAAACCTCATGGAGGCATTGATAGCTTAGCACAAAATCTCTTCACTACTTGATGAAGATAAAATCAAAGATCAAATCAAAATAGCTTCCTATTTATAGCCTAATTAGATGGTAGCTACTCTCAAGATCAAATAACAAAAAAAAATTGATGGTCCTATAGAAATAATAAGTCTTTGGCCCCACCACAACCAAATTTATGTTGAATCCAACATAACAACATTACGTATGACTAAAAGTCCTAATCTTCAGTTGTTTTCCAACTATTCTACATTCCATTATCATCAACCATTCCATTTCACAATCAAACCTACCATCTATTATTTATCTTTTTTACCATCCATGGACACACTTTCCTTTGTAGAGGATATAAATATACCTTTTCTCGATGCTTGAAGGAATCATAATCAATGACCAATGAAGATCACAAAATAATTATTGACAACTAAATCTGTAGGCCATTCTTGATAGAGTAGTTATTCAGATGAGGTGTGGGCTAGTAATTAACAAGATTTATTATTTTGTTCATATCATTTGTTGATTAGGATGTAAATCTCCATCATATTAGAAATAATATAATCAAAAACCACACCTAGGCCAAAATTATATACCATGCCATTTCATTGCCATGCCATTGCCATTCTTACATATGCCTATTTTCCATTATTGCATACCTAGATATTCACCCTATCACTTAGGGGCAAACCATCTTAACATTTTATCCATCCTATCATTCCATTCCTATCTATACCAAAGCCTATTTTTAGTCATCTTACCCAATCCTATTTTGATCTTGGTTAATTTGGTTCTTCCCATACCTTTTGTGAGAGATTCTGATCAAGTTTCAATAATAAATCCAATCCATGTTTCAATGAAAGTAGTGTGATGTTTGATTTGGTAAGATATCTTTCATTTTTCATCCTGTATCAAGCTTGTTTATGTGAGCTTGATTATAACCGCCTATGGGTAAATTAGTGTCTCACTAGTCTTGTTACTAATTATAACCACTTATGAGAAAATTAGTGTCATTGACCTATGTCATTGTATCCTAGTTATAACCACCTATGGGAAAAATAGGGGTAAAAATTGTTTATCATGCATTGTTACATCACCTTGCCATTACTATTTTTATTTGACTGGCCATTTGCCAAATTTGAGAACTTGTTGGGGCCTAGTTGGTTTTTTCTCACCTTTTGTGTGGATAAAATTACTATGACTTGAGGTCATTTCAAGACTATGTAGGTCATTCTCAATTCATGTTGAGGTCAGCTCAATCCCCCTTTCCATATGCTCTCACCATTTTATGAGCAGGTATCTTTTCATTATCTAATGAGTTAAGATACCTCAAAATGCCAAAAACATTCATAACATTTCAAAAATCTAAAAGGATTTATCTTGTTTAATCCTAGTTAGTTATCCTCGATCCACCTTACTGAGGCATTGTCATTGTTAGGATGCTTTCATTTTGTTTTATTTTCAAGCTTTCTATTTATTTATTTATTTATTTTAGGTTGTTTATTTGTTTATTTATTTTTTGTTTGTTTATTTATTTGTTTTATTGCCTATTTATTTGTTTTTTGCATAGTTGCCTCGACTCAATTTACATGTGTTCATTGGGTGATTCCTTACCCACACTTATACTCAAATCCATCCATATTCATATGTTTACATTATCATCATGGTTTTTATCATTGGTGTATTATTTTATATTGAGTATTGGATTGCAGGAGTCAGTCCTTATGCATATTTCAACCAAGTCCTCATGATGTTATACCATGATGCCTACCAACATGTGATACAACAAACTTTAGATTCAAGAAGTCTATTCAGTAATGGCAGCAACTCTTCAGCATTGACATCCTGATTCTATCCTAATAATATCCCAAATAGACTAATTAAGCACAAAATAATTGTAACCTTTATTAGTTTAGACAAGCATCTCTCTACTAGTAGGTTGTTGCAAGTCATCATCACCCTCTATGTTATTTTATCATCATCCTTAACCAAGTTTATCATGTTTTCCATAATTGGGGTCTAATGATTATAACCTCCTATAGGCAAATCATTTCACACCATCCCACCTACATTTTTCAATGATTATAATTGCCTTTGGGCAAATCATTGTATTGTCACCACTTTATTTTTTCTACCCTTATAAAGGAATTTTATTCTCTTATTTATTTTTCCTAACTAGGGAAACTCCATCTTCTCAACGATTATAACTACCTTTGAGAAAATCATTGTGTTATCATACCACGTTATCACTATCAGGGTACAATGCTTATAACTGCCTTTAGGCAAAGCATTGTACACCATCCCACTTGCATTCTCAGTGATTTTGAATACTTTTTTAAAATCATTATGTTTTCACCCCATCATCTTTCCCTTCTTTGGTCCCCTTATTTCAATTCTTATCAAGGGACCATTTGCCAACCTACTTATGCCAATCATTCCCTCAAGGGGGCATCATACAGTTAGTTTATCATCATTGTAGTTGTAGGCATATATGAGATTTTAATTCTTTGAGAGGACATTATTATTATTATAGTTTTTGATGCCTTCTCAAACAGGGACAAACTGTAGACACCTAAAACTAGCCACTGATAACCTCCAATCAGACTTTTGACCATTTTCCACCAAAATGCACAATTTAGCTTAAAAACACTAAAACACATTAAAAGCTTTGAACCTAATATAGTCAAGTGCTGATTCTAGATATGGTATCCCTAAATGGGGTAATGTAATTTATGGGCCATCTAACTTTGATTAAATCATTTTGAGTTAAAATGCCAATTTTTCACCTAGGTGCTCTGGTTTATTATTTCCTATCAAATCTCCTGCACAAGACATGTACCTTTGTTATTTGATATTGGTAACATCCTAAATGGGATAATGGTTCCAACACATCTAAAATTGACTTCTAATTCCAATCTAGTCAAATTTTAAACCAATAACAAGGCATTCTAATCAATTTGAGTAATTTGTGCACAAAGTGCTTAAACATGTCTATGAGCTAATTAACCCAAATCAAGGCCTAATTAATAATTCCATGGAAACTTGTTAAAAAATTGGTTTTGGAGATGAATATTGAATATCTACATCATTAGGTGAACTCATTTCTTGGGAAGACATCCTTAGGCCATAAGTGCCACAAATATCAGGATTCATTCCCTCCATGCCTCATCAATGCCTTCCATGATGCCCTCCATACCTCTTAATTAATTCTCTATCCTGAATATGGATGATCTTATTTATAAATTTAATTACAAAATTATATTAATCCTTAGCCACACATATCAATCTTGAGATGGATAGTTTAGGTTGATTCTGATCAATCTCAAAAATCTATAAATAGGAGGCCTTATCACATCATTTCTAAGCTTAATTTGTGAAAATTTATATTGCAAGATTGGTTCCAAATATTCATTAAACTAGTGATACTATTCCAAATTAATTCCAATCCAAGACAAGCCACAAGCCAAAGGTGCCAAGGAGAGATGGAGGTAGCCAAGCTTCCATTACCAAGGACTTCATGAGCACAAGCTAAGCAAGCCATTACAACAAGCATTTTTTAGCATCTAAGAAAGGTACAAGAGGGTTTATTTCATATTTTAGTTATGATTTTTATTCATGTTTATTAGCTAATCTCTCCCTAGTGTCTAGGCCTAGAGATGTTATGCTAGTTAGTGTGTTTCTTTCATTTTGTTTTCATTTTGAAACTAACACCATAATAACCATCCTCTCTTGATTCAAATTCTTAGGTTACAAATAGAACACACTTGAGCTAGTCCTCATACGTCTTAATGTACCAACTCTAACTTATGCTCTTTATTTTGTGGGTCCAACTTTCAGAACTTAACTCACTTTTGTTTCTCATACACATAATTCTCACAAAAGTATAAATCAATTTATTTTAATCCAAGCAACTTGTCTTTTAAGATATCCATTCCCTTTTGGCTCATATGACTGACCCTATAGTGCCACATAGTTGCATTTCCATCTATAACAACTAAATCACAAGAATCAACACTACTAATCAAATATAAAGCACTAACATTCTTACCTCTTGCAACCAAAAGAGCATCTTTGGTAACTTTCCAATAATCTATAATAAACATTACTAAAAAGCCCTTACTATCCAATTACCCCATTGAAACCAAATTTTATCTTAACATAGGCACATGTCGAACATCCTTAAGTAGCCATGTGTTCACATTATACATATTTACCTGAACACAACCTTTCCCTACTATCTCACATGGTTTATCATCACCAAGATAAACATGTCCCAAATTTTCTTGAACATAATCAGTAAAATAATGTTTATGTGGGGTGGCATGAAAAGAAGCACCTAAATCTAATACCCAAGACTCAAAAAACTTATCCCAAGAAATAATTAAGGCATCATAACATGATTTACCTGATGTCATATTTTACCTCATTCATTTCCTCCTTATTAGAATTCTTATCCCGATGTGACTAGCAATCCTTATTTGAGTGTCCATTCTTCCCATAATGCCAACATATCATATTAGCTATAGATCTAGATTTATATCTACCTTTTGACTTTCCATGGTTTCCTTTGCTCTTGTCCTTTTTCTCTCTCTAGTTTCAATAGACAAAGAATTACCTAAAGATGATTTACCAGTGCTCTTCATTTGCATTTCCTCACTAAGAATCACACCTACAACATTCTCAAAATTTAAACTTCCCTTGGTAGGGACTACATTCCTCATAGCCATAACCAAGCTATCCCAACTATCAGGTAAAGAACACAAAATCAACAAATTTCTAACTTCATCATCAAATTTAATTCCAATATAAGTGAGCATACTTACAACCATATTGAAATAATTTAGATGACTAACAATATAACCATTCTTAGATATTTTCATATTAAACAATATTTTCATAATAAATATTTTACTTGAAGCAAAGGGTTTCTCATACAAATTTCCAAGTTTATCCATGAGATCCTTTGTATATTTCTAATCTAAAATTTTAAATGCAACTAAAGATGTAAGGCATAACTATATGGCTCCCAATGCCTTCCTGTCAAGTAATGTCCAATTTGCATCACTCATGGCTATAAATTATCCTCCTTTCCCCTCCAAGGGGATATGAAGTTCCTTATGATATAATTAATCTTTCATTTTCATTTTTCATAATCCAAAATTTTTGCCATCAAATTTCTCAACTCTAAATCTAATCTATTCTCCCATAGCTCCCACTCAAGCTAATAACCCTTCCTGTGATTTACCACTTCAGAAAAAAAACACCACAAAAGTTATGATACTAGTTGTTAGGAATTAAATGAATTCAAACCAGATTTAATCCACCATAAAATCTTGATTTAAAACACATAAACTAGATTTTAAATATGTAAAATCAGATTTCACGGTGTACTACTTGCATCATAGAATCAATTTCTCAAATCATAGTAAATGAAAGAATTAATGGAGAAAATAAAAATAGCAATAAAGATAATAATATAGATATACCATGGTTCACCTAATGTGGGCTACATCCACAAAGAAATTCCTCAATAAAATTAATGACAAAGAACCTATTATAGAGATTTTAAAAATCTCCTCCAAAATTCACACAAGAATTCTCTAAATTGCTGATCCAAATCTAAAATCTATCAACAATTATCCACACATGCTCTACCACACCTATACTTATATAATAACATACCAAAATATAATATACCATACCCTATAAATAAACACATCACCATAAAAATTCACACCACACCTATATATATACAAAATGAGGATAAATCCACCAAACAAAGAGAAATACACCATGTTTATCCAAGATAAGCATTATCCACAATGAAACACCCATCTTCTACCTAGTCATGCTTATCCAAAAGCCCACCTAAGGAGGAACATGTCATCCTCATCTCTCCTCCAAAAAATTCTCTCAAAAATTTCAAGGAGATAGAAACTAACTCCATAAAACATGGAAGTCAATCCAACTTTCACAAAACATGAAAGTCAACATGGAAAATAGATATCTAATAACTAACTCCCTAAAACAAGGAAGACATAGAAATAAGAAAAATATCTAATAATATTCCATTCACATCAAATTAAGGTAATATAAAATGTGGAGTGGGGTAAAATGTGTTCCCCACATTTGTGGATCTCTCTAAGCCCCTAAAATGTACCACCATGGTCATGTGATAGCCCTAAAAGGCTCCACACTCAACAAAAATGGGGCAACCCCTATAGTAAAAAACTAGATATGGGGGTAGAAAATAGTTTCATAGGGTGTTTTGTGGTCTATTTGATGTCATTTATTACCATTATAGACTTGGTCATGATCTAGTTTAGTCTTATGTCTTTTGGAGTCATCTAGGGGGTTAGACCATCATGGCATGTCACACAAGAATGAACATAGCAGTTTGGTTGTAAATTTACAAGTGTGATTAGTAAAAATCTAAGTCCAAAATGAATACATGGACATGATGATTTTTGTTCCAAGATCATCCTCTACAAATTTTGTATCTTGATGAGCTTTCTATCTCAAGATATAAGCATTTAAAGTTGAACTAGCAGAGATGGACATGCACGGGGATGTGAAGTTTAGGATTCGAGAGCTAATAATTTAATTTCAAAATATCTAAATGATCTTGAGCTCAAATGAAAATATCCCAAGTGGTGAAACCACATTCAATAAAGCAAATATTAAAATCACACTAGTGCTTAATTGGGTCAAATAGTAAAAAAATGACTAGATCAAAGATCAATGACATGTGTTGAGTCATGTAGATAAGATCAAAAATCCACATTTAAATACTAAGACCTAGATCTAATGAAACATTTTTAATTGATAAAATAAGATCAATGGCATGAAAGTTCCTAATAGGGTCAAAAAGTTAAAAAGTGACTAGATCAAAGATCAACGACACATGTTGAGTCATGTAAATAACATCAATCATAAATGATTAAAGACTAGGACCCAGATCCAATGAAGCATGTTTAACTAAAAAAATAAATTCAATGATTGACATCTAAAATTGAATAAAATAAACTCCATAGGAGATTTATAGATCAAGTTCGACTAGATTCCAGATGGATAAGATGAGGCTACATGTCCAAATGATAATAGGCATATTTTAAAATGGAATGAATAACATGGCAAGGGAATGATGCATAGGCATCCATGTAGGATAAAACTATTATATAGAAAAACAAGCACCTCAAACTCATATGCTACCATTAAATCTCAATCAAAATCTGAGATGAACAATGACTATCAAATGTGAAGAATGAAGTTTAGGAGACAAATGAATGACTTTAGATGGTAAATACAAATGTCTAGAAGATATCTAGAAGTTAGGATAACATTTTATGGCTGTCATATCATGTTTTAACCTACCCCAGATAGTACATATCTATTAACTATCCTAATTCATTTTCAAATGCTCAAGATATTATCCATAATGAAAATAGTTTCCTAAATAAGCAAGGTGAGACCTATGCCACATTTCATGAAGTCTGATGATTAATAGGACCATTTTTTCCTATTAGAATATGCATGGTATATTTATCACTCCATTATCCTATAATGTAACTAGTGTTCATGCCTTAAAATGTGGCATAGTGACCTTTGGACTTTTTTTTCTCACTTCCTTCTCTAATTCTATAAGTTGCAACTATTTTGGCTCTTTGAAGCTAATAACACACCATGTATGGTAAATCCCTAATAGAATGGTGTCATATTTTACCTTTTAATGTTAATGAAAATCTATTTTTGATTTCAATAATAATTTTTTAAGTATGCAAGTGATTTATGGTGATGCAAAGTGACAACTTTCTATCCTTTCTTCCCTTATCCTTCATGTTTGTGCAAGAGTTCTTATTCTAATAGGTCATATAGAGTATAGTCAAGTGTGTTAGTATCTTTTAAACTTTATGATTTTCCTTGAAGTGTAAAAATTACCCTCTGGTTCATTTTCTTTGTGTTGCTTCACACATCTCACCTATATATTGAAATACTCATGTTAGAATCCTTTAGGACTTTGAGACTAGTTTGTATGTTTTGTTTCTTAGTGAATAGAGTATGATAATCATATGGAAAACATATTGGTGCATCACCCATTTAGATGTTAGGAACCCTTACTACCCATTTTTTTTACTTTATTAGTATGTTAGTTGCTATGGACGCATATACTTTGTAATTTATCCCGTGAGGATTTTGTTTTATTCCACATTCATAGAAAGTAGTAGTTGTTTATATTAGACTTAGTATATAAGTGTTGAGGCCAATGAAGGCATCCAAAAATTTATTATATTTAGATTTCATAAAGGACGTTTCCCCTTCAAAGTGGCATGCGATCAATATAATTATTTTAGTGCTTTTGCTAATTATATAAATATGTTATTTTATGCATTTTCATTAATTTGTTGCTGGAGGATCCTCTCATCTGGTATCACAGTGCTTTCTAGGGCCATTTGTTTTATAAAGTCTAAACTCTATTCTGATGCATAATTCATTTAAGTATTTTTCTCTAAAATTCTTAACTCTGTTCTATTTCATAATTCATTTAAGTATTTTTCTATATTACAATAATCTATTTTGGATTAGGGTAAAAACTTATCTAGATTACTATGGGAAGTGCTTGGGTGAAAGCCCTAAAAATCATTGTGAGGAGTACCATAGGAACCCCAAAGTAGCTATCCCATTAATAGGACCTTCCAATGAAATGGGCAATGGCCCCTTCTCAATTTAGTAGTTCCCACCCATGAGTAAAACTAAGAGCTAACGCTTATGGTTAAATCCATGGATAGAAATTTTCTAGAGAGTGGTACTCATTTAGATGGAATTAGTGGATAGAGAGATGTCTTTAAAACATTAGGTAGCCATTGAAACTTGGGGCTCATTTCTATTAATTTTAGAATATTTTCATTAGACTCAAAATCAATGGGTAGAGTATCAAAAGACTCTCAGAGGACTTGCATTCAAATTGTTGACAAAAACAAGAAATCAGAAACTCTTCATCCTACCAGTTTCAAAAAACTATAAAAAATATTAGAAGACTCTTAGAATACTTGCCATATCTCTCCATATATATCCTTATTGATCCTCAAACTTTATCCAGACACCTAAAATTCCATTCTCCACATTTTCTTCCTTTAGGTCCCATATCCTGATTCCACTCCTAATTTCCACAAATATCAATTTTCCCCTTTTTGGGTTTTAACTTCGATTTTTGTCCATTTTCCTCAAAAAAGTTTCATATTTTTCATCTCCCTTTTCTTCTTATTTGTCCCTCTTTTATAATTTTTTCAATTTTTCCATTTTCGCTTCTAAAATTTCCCTCGCCTTCATCAATCATACTCCCACTATGTAAAAAAATTATTAAACATACCTTTACCCCTTTTGATTTCTCCCAAATTAACTTTTTTTTACTAAACATATCTTAAATTTTGTTTTCCTACCTATTTCAAGAAAAACAAACTCGTACTCTAATCATGGTATTAACCTAAATGGGAGAAAAAAATATGGAGGATGAAATTGTTACCCTCAAGACCCAAATCAAATATCTTGAAGAAGAAAATATCAGCCTCAATCTTCAACATACCACCTTGAATAATAGATGGCATCCATAGTCCTCTTCAGAATCTGGGTTTTCTTCTTACGAAAATTTTCATGGGTTGAAGCTTGATTTTCTTTGATTCAATGGTGTAGATATGATTATATGTATCTATCGATCAAAATAATATTTTAGTCTACATAATACTTTTAATGCTAATAAGGTTCCACTTGTATCCTTTCACTTGGAACATGAATCCCTTCAATGGTATTGTTGGTATACCAGGGCTCATAACGAGCCCATATAGATAAATTTTTGCACCCTCATTTTGGCTCAAGTGTTTTTGATGACTTCAATGGATCACTCACTAAACTTCACCAAATAAGAACCATGAGAGAATATCAAATAGAATTTGAAAAATTAGCTAATCACATAAAGGGATTGTTTGATGAATTATTTAGGAGTTGCTTTATTAGTGGACTAAAGGATGCAATTTGATTTGAGGTCAAAATGTTATAGCTCAACATGATGATGAAAGGCCTAGGGTTAGATAATTTGGCAGAGGACAAGATCATAGGTCAACAATGAATCAAATCCAATTTTACTCCATTCAAAAATACAAATCCATAATGATCTCAAAAAATTCTACCCTTAGAGCCACTCCTATCAAGCATTTAACTCAATCAGAGATGTGAGTATGTAGATAAAAAGGACTATGTTATAATTATGATGACAAATTCACTCAAGACATTAATGTGTCAAGAAAAATATCTACCTACTAGATGTGGACTCTTCACCCAAAACTAAAGTTTGAAAAGATGCTCAAGATACATTAGATGATCTAGAAAAAGCTCCACTGATTATGGAACCTACTTCTCAAAAATACCAACTAGAGATCTCTCTCCATACCTTAGCAGAAGTCATCACTTCACAAACCATGTAGGTCAAGGGATACTTCAATAATATCCTTCTCACAATAATCACTGATTCAGGTAGCACTCATAACTTCATTGACCCTTAAATCACCAAATAGGTTGATTATTTTATCCATCCTTGCTCCAAATTTGAAGTCATGATTGCTAATAGGGGAACAATACCATGCAAAGTGAAGTCTCATAATATGTGTATCTCTATTGGATATTATAACTTTCACTCTGACATGTTTGTCTTTCCATTAGGTATATGTGATGTTATTTTGGGATCCCAAGGGTTACACACACTCAGACCCATCTTATGGTATTTCTCTAAACTTTGGATGCATTTTTTAGACAATGGGAAAAAACACACATTAAAAGGCTTACACCTAGGGTCCCTTAGCATCATAAGTTCACATCACATGAAAAAATTTCTTTAAAATAATTCACATAGCATCATTTCCTATCTCTATTCCATTCAAATGAAATCATCAATGGTCTCCACTACTCCTGATCTACAAACCATTTTGAATAGGTATACATGTGTCTTTGTCAAACCAATGGGATTGTCGCCTTCATAGCCAAAGGACCACCATATTCATCTCTTTCCTAGAAGAATTTCTCCCAAATTAGGCCCTACCACTACCCATTTCATCAAAAGATAAATATTGGGATGCTCATTTGAGACTTATTGAAGTAAGGCATTATTTGCCCCAGTACTAGCCCATATTCTTCCCCATTTTTCCTTGTCTAGAAAAAATATGGGTCATGGCACCTCTACATTGAATTCAAAATACTTAATCACATCAAAATCAAGCATAAGTTCCTCATCCCTATTATTTATGAGCTTCATGGCACTCATTTTTTTTCCAAGTTGGATCTCCACTTTTTGATATCACCAAATCTAGCTTCATGAAGATGATATCCCTAAAAAGACTTTTCATATGCATGATGATCACTATGAGTTTTTGGTCATGCCATTTGGCCTCACTATTGCTCCTTCAACATTCTAGGCATTTATGAATAATAAATTCTATCCCTACCTAAAAAAATTCATTCTAGTTTTCTTCGATGATATCCTCATCTATATTAAAACATGGTCTGAGCATCTCCAACATCTAGAGATTTCACTACAACTTCTCTCTGATCATCATCTCTATGCAAAATATTCCAAATGTGGTTTTGGCTAGAACCAAGTAGAGTATCCTAGGCATATTGTTTTAGCCCAAAGGGTTTAGGTGGATCTTGAAAAAATAGCTACCATGATAAATTGGCCTCATCCTCAAACACTCAAGAGCCTCTATGTTTTTTTGGGGTTGACTCAATACTATCACAAGTTTGTCAAGGACTATTGTAATATTACAACTCTAATGATAGATATGTTGAAAAATTATGATTTTACATGGACACAAGATGTTGAGTATGCATTTGAAGAATGAAAAGAAGCTATGTGTACTACACATATTCTAGCTATGATAGATTTTTAGAAGACCTTCATGATCAAGAGAAATGCTTGTGGTAATAGACTCGGTGTTTTTCTCCTCCAAGAATGATACCCCATTTCATTTACCATCAAATCCCTTTCTATTAATAATTTAGTACTCTCTACTTATGAGAAGAAAATGATGGCCATTTTGCATGCAATATAGAAATGGCAACCATACTTATTAGGGAATAATTTTACATCAAAACTAATGACCAGAGTCTAAAATATTAATTATAATATGGTATCTATCCCATCATAATATAAATTGGTTATCAAATTCATGAGTTATTACTATGAGATCACTTACAAGAAGGGTAAGGATAATATTATACTTGATACTCTATTTCACACGTTTATATACCAAGCTTCCCTTTTAGGTATTTTCATGCCTATTCTAAATTGGTTAGACATTGTACCATTGGGGTATGTCAATGAATCCTCATTATCTCAAATCATTTAATAGTTGTCCACTAACCCCTCTATTATACTGCATTATTCTTGGAATGGTGATATAAGGGTCATCTTGTGTTTCTCTAGAGCATAGATCTTCAATAGGTTGTATTATATGAACTCCATGCTTCTCTATCCATAGGCCACTCAAGGTTTCTCAAAATTTATGAATGGTAATGATGTAACTTAATTTAAAAGGGAATGAAAAAGGTAATTTAATATATGTTGGTAAAATGTGATACTTAATAATACAACAAGGGTGAAACAACACTCATTATTTGGTTTCTCGAACCCTTGCCCATCCCTACTAGGATTTGGATAGATATTTATGTTTATTTCATTGAGGAGATCCCTAAATCTATAGGGAAAATAGTGATCTTGTTTGTGGTTATTTACCTCTCCAAATATAGTCATTTTTGTGCCCTCATCCATCCTTATACCACCTACACAATTGCACAAATTTTCTTGGACCAAATTTTCCATTTTCATGACATTCCTTCCATTGTCTCAAATCATGATGCAACCTTCACTAGCCATTTTTGGATAAAACTATTTCAATGCACAGGTACCCAACTGAAGATGAGTTTTAATTATCATCCACAGATAGATGGCTAGACTAAAATTATCAACAAATGTTTGGTGAATAACAACATCAGTGGAAAAAGTGGCTCCCTCTCATAAAATGGTGGTACAATACCTCCTACCACACTTCAACTAAAATGACTCCATATGAAGTAGTCTATGGTCAAGCACCACCATTGCTCCTTTTATACACCCCCATTAGTTCACCAATTCAAAAAGTTAACACATTTCTTCAAACTCGAGATTAGATCATGAATACCCTAAAAGACAATCTTCATATGGCACAAAATAGAATTAAATAATAGGCTTATCAACACCATTTTGAGTGCACTTTCCAAGTAGGTGATATGGTTTTTCTTCACTTCCATCCATATAATCAATCCTACCTAAAAATTAAAGGGTGTCATAAAATAGCTCCTAATTTTTATGGACCATATAAGGTTCTCTAGAAGATTGGGTCAGTTGTTTATAAGTTGGAGCTGCTACCTTCTTCCTGAGTTTACCTAGTATTTCATGTCTCTTGTCTGAAGAAAGTTATAAGCACAAACATTAGAGTTCAGACTATTTTACCAAAAATTGATAATAAATGATTCATCCTTATTGATTCAAAGACAATCTTGGATAGGTGCACACATCAACTTTACTCTCGCTCCATCATAGAGGTGTTGATTTAGTGGCATGGAATGTAACCAAAGGATGTACATAGAAACCACTATTTAAGATTCAACACCAATTCCCACATCTAAATCTTTGTGGACAAAGTTTTTTTTAAGAGGGAGGATATGTTAGGAACCTATGCTACCCCTTCTATTTACTTTGTTAATATATTAGTTTTTATTGATGCATATACCTTTTAAGTCATCTCGTGAGCTTCTTTTTTATCCCACATTTATGGGAAGTAGTATTTGCTTAGATTAGAATTAATATATAAGTAATTTTTGAGGCCAATGAAGGCATCCACACATTTATTATATTGAGCTTGAGTAAATTAGGTTACCCCATTGAAGTGGCTCGTCATCAATATAATAATTTTGGTGCTTTTACTAATTATATAAATATATTATTTAGTGAATTTTCAATAGTTTATTATAGGAGGATCATCTCATTAGATTAGGTTCATTTCATGTAACTTATTACTCTTTTCTCATAAGCAAGAACTATTTTAGGTGATAATCATTCCAAGACACATTTAGAGATCTAGCCCTTAAATCTAGATGCTCACATCCACTATAGGTACACCCACATACCTTGAAGTGTTCTCATGTTGGCCAAATCTAGAAGGGTCCTGAACACCCTCTTCTAGGGTGAGAGATTTGGTAACAACAATAACCATCTTAGCATAATTTCCTTTGAAATGAGTGTTCCATGATCACTGCACCAATATTAATAGAGGTTCCTAAAGCATAATAACATGCTAAGGATGAGGATATCTGTGATATACTACATGTACATAGAATATTATTTGTATTCATATAAGAATTTGGAAAACAAAAACTTGGTATGCATTAATTATCCTATGTTATTTAGGAATTAAGACCAACTAGTATTTCATATATAAAAATAATGCATTTAAATTAATTAGATACAAAGTAACCAAAACATTATGCATGAGAACGCAGCATTCAAGGAACATAATAAGAAACCACATAGGTAACCATAACTAGATGAATCTCTATTAATATTTTCAAAAGTGAAATGTTCTTTTTCTTACAAACAAAGGTATATATATAGACATTTTTAGTCTATAACTATTCATATTCTTCTCATACTTGGTGCCAAAAGTGAAGTATCTTCATATTATAGCCTATTACAATCCATGAATATATGAAAAAATAGACTATAAAATTATAAATTTTGTACATAATGCATAAATATCAGACAAATATCCTATGCAACTTTATAATCTATGTTCTTCTACCATTATGTGTGATCAATGATGGTAAGATATCTAACACAATCTGATATAAAACTTATATATCAAATAGGTTGTATTGAATAGTACTACATATAACTAGACCTAAAGGGTGTTCTTATTTATGATAGATCTTCTTCAATTAGGGGAGACTCGGACACCCATGTACTTAACTGGGCAAAAGGAGATAATGAGCTACAACCATTGTGAATGATTTAAAATTGAGTGAATGATACCTTAGTATTTTACCATAGAAGATGTTGGTAAGTTAATTATGTAAATTCAATAGCGTGTACCAGATGAGACCTAGAGGTTGAGTGTTCTTGACATGTGATAAAGGTTATGACTAAAAACTAGTGGTTTTTCCATAGGGAGGCTTAGTTAACATGGGATGAAGCATGTAGGCTACTTGTAGGTCAATTTCAATTGCCCAAAACTAACAAAAGAGACTAGCCTATCTATTAGGAGGGTGAATTCCCATAACTATATGTGTATAGGTGTGGATGTTAGAAGGTATAGTTCTTAACCTGTTGCCACATAGTTTCATCTATACACTAGGTGTTTTTCCCATAGCATGGTACATCCATTAGGGGCAAAGAAAAAAAACAAAACACTATGCATAGATCCAAGCTGATTTCATTCAAAAATTAATTTTCTAAAGTGATACTCCTCAAGTATAAGTTTCTCTAAAAAATATAAAAACCTTTCTATGTCATGAAAGAGTTGAATATTTACCAACACACTGGGAACTTGATTCACACAAAACCATAGAGGAAAAACCAAAACACATCTCATATATTCTAGAAATTGGCCAAGGTGAGATCCAACCATGGATTTATACCTACCATAGGATATAGGAGGAGGATGAGAAATATTATCATATGAATAGTGAGAATTACATGGATATAGGGGATATGTTTAAACTAGAGAGAATTAGAGCCCCTACTTGAACTGATCATAGAGGAAATAGAGGAGTAAAAGTTATGACATATACAATTTCCAAAACATTAAGGAGAAAAGATCATATGTGGCTTCATTCCTAAATAAGAACATATAATGTATTAGGAATAATTAAAGGAGCATATAACAAATATTGGTATAGAAGAAGGACCCAAAATAGCACATGTTGGAGACTATTGGACTCAGGAAGATATATTATAGGTTTTGAATTTACTTTAAGACTATCAGGATGTGTTTCCTATAACTTTCATTAAATTCAAAGGTTTTTATCCTTTTTTTAGGAGATTCACATAGAGTTAAAAGAGTGTGCATGGCCAATCAAGAAGATACCATATAGGATAAACCTAAATATGAAGCTAAAATTGAAATATGAACTCGATCACATGTTAGAAGTAGGTATTATCTTCCTAGTTGAGAAAGCTAAATAGGTTAGTCTTATGATAGTTCAACCAAAGAAGACTGGGGAGATACATATTTCTAGAGACTACCACATTCTCAATGATGCTTGTGTTAATGATCTATTTCCCATTCCTTTCATAGATGAAGTTTTAAAAGCTATTAATAGACATGAAGTGTTCTCGTTCACCGATGGAATCATCAATTACCATAAGATACCCATTGTAGAAGAGGATAGGAACAAAACCACATTTTCCACTAAATGGGTTTTGTTTATTTATAAGGTCATGCCATTTGGACTCAAAAATGCACCTGTAGCATTCTCTAGAACTGTGTTAACTACATTCAAAGATTTTATCCATGACTTCTTATAAGTATACTTGGATGATTGGGAAATGTTATCTTTATTCAGATAAAAATTATCAAAACTTATATTAATGTTAGAAAGATGTAGATCAATATGAATAATGATAAATTTAAATAAATGCCTATTTTTCACACCTTTTGGTTTTTTATTAGATCATGTAGTATGTAGTAAAGGAATCTTAGTAGACTAGGCTAAGATTATAATCATTGTAAATATGGCACTCCCCATGACTTCAATAAAAGTGTGATCCTTCATAGGAAATATGGTTTATTACCAAAAATTTATCAATGGATATCCTACTATATTAGATCCTTTGGAGAAGTTGCTATGAAAAGGAGTCCAGTTTGTATGGATGGAAGACTATCAGTCAATATTTATTGATTTGAAGTAGCGACTAGTGATTCCTCTGATCTTTATTTTTATAGATTGGATTAAACATTTTCATGTGCATGTATAGGCTTCAAGGTTTTCCATTGAATTAATTTCATAACTAGGAGATGGAATGTTGGATCATTAGATCCACTATGCAAGTAAAAAGTTATCGATCATAGAAGAGAATTATATGACAATTGAGCAAGAAGCCTTGGTGATAGTGTTCATACTATAAAATTTTAGGAACTACTTATTTGCCACATCATTTGAGCTGTTAAATAATCATTAAAATCTTTGATACTTAATGAATAAGCCATTTTTGGGATGACAAATATCTTATTGGCTAATGCTTTTCTAAGAATTTTGATTCCATATTAACCTCAAACCAAGATATGAGAATGCTGGTCCAGACCATCTCAATCAATTAACGAATGGTGAATAACCTAAGGAACTCTAAAATGAGTCACCAGATATATTTATTCAAGGTGACTATGATTCCATAATAACTACAAGAGATCGCATAGTTTCTTGAACAAGGGGCATTCCTAAATCACTATACATAAAGAGATAAGAAATAGTTGATAAGCAAAGCTCTTCCATATATTATTATTAATGGATATTTGTATTTATTAATTAAATTTGAAGTCCTACATAGAGTGTCACTTGAGAATGAATGTGCATAGATTATGGAGGAATCATATCAAGGAATACTAAGAGGATATTTTACAAGAGATGGAACTATGAGGAAGATTTCACAAAGTGATATTTAATGGCCTTATCTATTTTAGGATACATAGAGATTTACACAATATTTTAATGTTTTCCAAAGGATGGGGAAGCCACACTAGTAGGATGATATGCCTTTACATCCTATGTTAGTAAAACATCCCTTTGAACAATTGGGTATTGACTTTGTTAGGTTAATAAATCCCCCAATCAAATGCAACAAGGTAAGGTACATAATCACTATAATGAATTACTTTATCAAATTGGTAGAAGTTAATATGACTCTAAGTTATGGTGTGAAGGACACAACTAATTTATTATATTATAATATCATTACTAGGTTCGACTGTCCTATTAAATTGGTAAGTGGTATAAGAACCCATTTCCTAAATATGACCATCAAAACCCTTATAGATGAGTTTATGTTATCACATCATAAAATCATTACATATCATCCATAAGCAAATGTCCAAGCCAAATCTATGAAAAAGGTGATTGGTAAGATGCTCACTAAAATATGTGATGTACAACAAGATGATTGGGAGGATAGACTCTCAGTTTTCCAATGGGTTTATCACATGCATTATAAGTGTAAGATAGGGTTTACACCATTCTAATTTGTCTATGGGATTAAAATTGTGATTCCCATGGAATATGTACTTCCCATTCTACAAGTTACTAATTTATTTCATATGGGTGATCTAGAGTCAACGACTTATAGATTAATAAACTTGAATTGCTTGGATGAAGCAAGATGTAGAGTAGTATGGCCCTAAGAGATAAACAAGCATAGCCAAAAGGCATGGCATGATAAAACCCTACGAACAAAGTAATTATAGGTAAATCAAATTTTTATTCTATATGATAGTAGGTTTAGAGCTTTCTCTATAAAGCTTCACATCCAGTGGAAGGGTCCTTACATCATTCATGAAATTTTGCAACCTAGAATAGTGGTCCTATGAGACTTATAGGGGAATATCTTAACTAGGAGGGTAAATGGTTGTAGGTTAAAGTCCTACCACCATTAATTCAAATTAGTATGTAATAAAAGTTTTATATCTCACTAAATAGATTGTAGAGAGGTTTGTAAAGTGTTATTTTAGGATTTTTTGAATTTTGAAAGGATATTTTAGCATGTGTTGGTAAATGTAGGTGTGTGTATAGTATGTAACTAGAAAGATCCATGTAATAGTAAAATGTTCCATTACTTTGGATAAATTAGAAAGGTATCCAAGTTCATCCAATGTATGAACAATAATTAAGATAGAGAAAGACACATGCATCCAAATCTAGAGTAGATAGTGTATCTTAATGGTTAAGTTATTACATTTAATGATTTAAGTATGGGGTGGGAGATTGAAAAATATCTTTAGAAAAGTGATGGGTCTATGTTAGAAATGGAATACATAATATACGATCAAAGTATCATTAATGAGATAGTTCAAAAAGCATCAATCATCACCATAATTAAATGTCACATCAGCCAAATGCCTGCCACATCAACAAAATGGATCCATTTCATTCAAAGCTTGTGTGTGAAGGATTGAGTGATAACACAGATCGTCAAGATTTTAAATAATCAAAAGAGGTATGAAAAATTATAAATATGGCACTTGAGTGACTCCATTTCTATCCATTACTAAAAAATTTGAGGTGTTGTCCAAATTTCTAGTGATTTTTAACTTTCTAGTGAGATATTTTGACTAAAACTATGCAACCTTCAATAATAGTTGCTCCAATCCAATATTATGGGAAGTGCAAGGTACCCAAAGTCCAAATATCTCCATCTCTTCCACATTAAAAGACTCATAACCAATGCATGTGGTCAGATGACCCAAGTGTTCCTAAAATCATTGAGCTCTATGATTTACCACATTTGGGCATGAATGAGCAACATGTATATAGGATGATGATGGCTGATATGGCTGGAGAGATTTATGAGAGGGAAGAAGAAAAAGAGTAATTTTATAAATTGGTATGCACCATCTAGGTTTAGAATAAAGTACCTAATAATATTTGTGTAGAGATACCTCCTTGTCTAATCTCTATCATCATAAACATAGTGGTTGAAGAAGACAAGTCATAACAAATCCAACAATCATTAGAGGTAGGAATATCAATAATGAGTCCATTTCATTCAAGAGAAAATTAATTGAGTCTCATAATACCCTTGTTCTACCATAGAGAGACTTCATGTAGCCATCAATAATTTAGGGCTAAAACCTCGCCTATTATTGTGCACACCATTGGAGAACCTATAATAGAATCACCATTTGTGCATGATGTTCCACCTTCCAAACCAAAAATATGTTTGGTTCAAAAGAGGTAGGTTTCTTGGGCCAAAGTTCAAATTACTATATTTATCTCTTCTCCATCTAAATTTGAGGAGGTTGTGAGTGTCATAGAATAAGTCACACTACACACTCAGACTAATAAGGAACAATAAATTGCACATGAGTAAGTGCAGAGAGAAGCTGAGTATTGCATGTGCCAAGATTAAAAGTATAAATCTAAGGTTGAGGTTTAATACAAGTAAAAACCTGTGCAATAATAACATGAGGTAGCCTATTAGAAGGCTGAGCAAGTATTAACTTACAAGTAAGACATAAATTTTGAGGTAATCTATCAAAAATAAGAAGAATATGATAAGATTGAATTATAGTAGTAATCCATAGCTACCACACATGCTCAACAATAATAGTTCATAGACACTTAACAGTGTAAATATTCTAAAGTGGAAGTGAAGCACAAATAGATGGAAGCTATTGAGGAGATAAATAAGAACTAGATTGTGTAAGAGCAATCACAATAGTAATCCACAAACCAAGAATGATAGTGCAAGGTGAAAGTAGTAGAGCTCAATAAAATGGTAAAGGAAAATGCCCATTAGATACCATAGGAAGATAAATCCAAACAGGTGAAAATGGATATTTCCAAGTAGGTACATGAGGACACTATGAAGAAAAGTGTTGAAGAAGCTCAAGGCATAGTTGTGATGGTTCCTTTTATGATAATTACCTTGAGTTTCATTCCCTTGCCACCATCTCACAAGACCATTTAACCATATCCATGAGACATATTGGTTACCTTGTAAGATGATAGTGCTTCCTTGAGCCTATTTAACATTTTTCTATGGGATGTTTTGGCCACCTCTACTTGGCATACTATCTTCTCTCTACCCATATCTCTTTTATACACAACACCTACGATTACGTCTATTGTACACCTTGCCTTGATTTGTAGTACTGAAGTACCCTTGGATATTTCTCAACTTTCATTATCTATGTAGATTGAAGGTGCTACTATGTTTTATGAGTCTATTTCACAGAAGGTGATTGCATTGGAGAAGTAGGTTAAGGAGCTTGAAGACACAAATTTTTTCATCACCAAGTAGTTACATATTGATCAAAAGACTATTAATAATTCTTGTCCCAATTTATACATCTAGTTGATCATAGATCCATCCTTCTCAGAGAAGGACCAACTTATTATTCTTTTTGGCAAGCTCACCACTCGCTGACAAACTTTTAATGAATCATGCATCATCTAGAAGGGGCAAGCTATCAAATATGAAATAGAGACCCTCTATAAAATGTTAATTACATACCAAACCACTATTGATATTACTCATACTTAGGCTATACACATTAAATTTAATCTCTTTGAATATAAAAAGTAATTAGATACAATTTAGACCATTGCATAACCTAAATTTTCTATAATTGCCTTTACACATGCTTCTCTCATTGCACCAAATGCCACTCCTATTGCCATGGATGTTGCTAATGCCCAAAATTGCACTGAAGCAATTAGGCCCTTGCCAAGTATAAATTCCTAAGTCTAGCCTAAGTTGAGTATAGATGCCTAAGTTCTTAACCTAATTTATGTCTTCAAATGTTCACTACAAGGTCAAGGTCAAGTTCATGTTAAATTAGCTAAGTCTTATTTTAGTATTTACTAGTGTGTGTATTAAATCCTTAGACTTTTTTGGATTTTTTTGCAAACACTATACCCAATGAAAATAGGTCTTTGGTATTTTTGTCTCAGACAAAATCCCTCAAGACTTATTTTCATCAGGAAAAGTGTTCACACAAAAAGGTTCAAGAAAAATCTATGTTTCAGTCAAAAGTGTTTCATAGAAAGGCCAAAGACTTATTTGTTTTAGACTTTTCATTCGTAGAAATTTTTTTGAAGGGTACTTTTCCTTTGATTAATTTTATTGCAACAAAAATATCGACAAAAGCCCAATTCTATTAGCAAAAATGTAAAGTCAATTCCTTTGGCAAAAATGTAAAGTCATTTCCTTTTGAAAAATGTAAAGATCATTTTCTTCAAGCAAATTGTTTCAGACAAAATGTCTAAAATAATTGTCCTAACAAATAAAAAATGTTGAAGACTAAATTGTTGTGAGAGAATTTCCCAAGAGAGTTCATTTTCTTTGGGAAAATTATCCCAGACTAAATGTCTAAAATAATTGTCATGATAAACAAAGGACCCAGGAGAAAAAGTACCAAGAATCAAAGGCCTAATAAAAATGTCAAAGATAAGAATGCCAAAGACAAAAAGGCTAATGAGCAAAGTCCCAAAAAAAATTTCCAAATTGCATAAGTGACAAGCTCATAGATTCATTGACAAGCATGTAGATGTTAATTTTAAACCTCAAAAAGTAGCCATTTGAATTCAAATATAGACACACCCTATGAGTGAATGAAAGATTGACAAGTATCAAGATCTTAGGAAAGTAGGATAAGATCCAATGATGAGTGGAACAAGTCAAAAGGTCAAGAAGTATAAGGTGCTTCCATGTGGAAAGATGGTGCTCAAAAAAATAGAGACTATTTTCAAAGAACCAATGATGTTCCACCCTACAGATTGTAATCTACTAATGCATGTTTGATCAAATGAAAAGATCTAATGGTGCAAGAGTATAGTTGAAAATTTAATACATGGTCATAGTTTAAATTTACATGTTCCTAGAGATTGATGGTTTATATTCAAGTGTACACAATCTGATTTGTGGTGTGTATTAACTCGTGAATTTTCAATAAAGCCCAAAACGAACATGGGACTGCCACTTGGTAAGAGTGTGTTAGCTTGATGAGACTGATAGAATAAGATGTAAATATCCCATAGGATATCCAAATAGCATGACCTCAGGGCTAAAGATAGCTGGTATCTAATAACACTTAGTTTTTTGTATCAAGATCGATGGTTTGTATTGATCCTTACACATAGATCCAATGGTGTGAGCCTAAAAGGCCAAGTGCAAAAAGGTGAATGTGCTAAAATGTGAAAATGCAAATTGGATCCAAAAGGTAAATTTTTTAAAATAACCTAAGTCTTTTGCATTTTTCACTGTTGTGATCCCCCAAGATCCTCTAGTGGGGAATAAATTACAAGTCTACAAATCAAGGTGGGCCACTCTAAAGAACATCACCCAAATATCCATGGATTTAGAATATTCCCATGAAATCATTATAAAATCAAGTTGTTCTATGGTGTACATGAGGGAGAGGGACAAGTTGTCCAATTAAGTGATCAAGGTGATCCTTAGGTAATTACGCATAAAGATAAGTGGTTTATTTAGCCTCCACCATGAATATTCTCCTTCTAACTTGAGTGAAGACATCTCCATCCATGAAATCAAAATTTTATTACAAATCTTCATCTTTCATTGTAAAGTCAGAACATTTATTTTTATTGCAAATGGATGAAGATCTTGACATGGCCAAGGGCATAGTGCAACTAGAAGCATCTTGGCAAACTTGAAAGTTTGTTTTAAAATTTTACAAATTCTAACCCACAGTCCTAGAGTTAAAAAAGGATTGAAAATGTATAAATAGGGGGATTATCCTATATTCAAGGTTGTTGGTCATCATTATAGGTGCTCATTTTCTCTAAGTCTAGGTTCGACAAGAATTTATGGGATCAATTGATATGTGTAGATCTCTTCTCCCTTGCTAAAGTGGTTATATCTATATAGCCATTAGTGAACTTTGAAAGCATCTTTATGCTCCTTTGTCAAAAGATAAATCTCACCATGCTTGTCCCCATGGCAACATTTTAAAATATTGATGTTTGTAATATTCCTTTTCAAGTTATTGAAAATACTTGTGGTTCTTTGTTATTTCCTATTGATGAAGTGAAACAATCTATTTTGAAAATATTATTGACTAGATATATAGTTTTATGTTCATTATTGGTTATCATTTTGAGCATGGATCTAGGTTATAAAACCATTTATGCACCATCTTAGAATATATTATTGAATAACTTGTTAGGGTAGCCTAGGTTTATGGAATTGATAGGAAAGAGTTTTCTAAAATTTTATTTTCAATGTATGTTTTATTCTTTCCAGGATCATTTGGTATTTCCCACTATTTTACATTTGAGTTTTTCTTAGATTTTTGCTAAGGAATGATGGCATGAATCTTGAAAGATATCTTACTATTTGAAGGCCACTAACACACCACCTTACTTCTTTATAATCAGTAAAATTGTCTTACTCTAAAAATAATACACCCAGTTACATCTTATGAGTGTTATTTACCATGTAGATGCATAAAATCATGTATACTAAGCATGTTTTTATATTTTGTGCTTTAAATCCTAGCATTATATTCTTTTATTTATCCCCATTGTTATTGAAAATGATCTAGAATGAAGATTATAGTCACTTTTATTTCTATCTTTAGTAGCTTGTGTCTGGCCTAGAGTATTTGCTCATTTCATGTGACAACCCTTCCTGGGTGGAGTGAGCAAGTTTGGTTGTGTTCTAGTCAAATTTGTGTTCCTTTGTGCTAATAAACCCCATGGAAGTTGAATTACATAAATTATCCATGTGATCAATCTACCCCATAGGTCCTCTCACCTTGGTTCAAGTAGATCCAAAAGTAGTAGGGAGTTGACCATACCCTTTAAAAGTACCTCTCAGTCATTTTTTCCATTCAGTATAATCTTGATGCCAAACCCTTCATTGAATAAAATGATATACTAGTAGGTTTTTCATCATTGCCTACAATTTTCTCAAAAATTCATAATGTTAAGTGTATGAGGTGTACAACTAAGAACCAATAGATGCTACCCTCTAAACCTCATTGAGTGCATAGGATATTTTACTGAAAATTCTATAGAATTGGTAGAACTAGATGCCACCTATCTATCTTAGTGATGTACAGACATAGTGACATGTTGATAAGCTAGTTTATCTTTATGGTGAAATCACCTCCAAAGTTCCACTAGTGAAGTCTCTTTTGCTTAGGATGGTTGATTCCAATATTCACTAGTTGATGGAAAATCAAGCTCTCTTGCATGGTATTTTGCATAGTTATCATGAAGATATAGTCATTATAAATATTAAAAGTATGATTTGGCTCTCATAAATGTAAGCATTTCATCACTCATTGATGAGCCTCAGATCATTCCACCCAATCAGTAGCAATAAATTATTTAACACAAGAAGATATCATATGCAATCAGAATTGCATGGTGTGCATGAATAAATCCTAGATCAGATAAGATAGATCACACCTATACTTCTGATTGGGGCACACGCTTGTTAAGTAGGATCATGATCAATATGAAGATCTTCTAGACCCAATTATGGGATCACTGGTATCATTTGTCACAACACATCATGTTAGGTAGGGCTCCAAAGCCTATAGTATAACATAGTCACACAACAACCCTAAAAGAGTCATATAGTTTCTATATTCACTTATGATAATAAACAATAAAGTAAACCAATCTAATAATAAAAAAAGTATACTAATCTAGTACTCACCAAAGCTTGTGGCACAAAGTGGTGGTTATAGAAAAATAAGTAAATGACATCTAAACTAAACATGTATAAGAGATATATACTCACATCAATGTATATGGAATCCTAATACATGGAAGATAAGAATACATATTGCATTATCTATCTAGTCTTACAAAGGAGAAATAAATTTATGAATACTTAATTTTTAAGATGAACCTATCGAGTCTCAACCTCTCCCTTGGCTAATGGTGCTTTACAAGAGATTATTGTGGCTTGTAAGGACAACCAAGATAAATCAGATCTAGCCTACATGACCTATCTAACATCCAAAAGACTTATCCACAAGATAAGATTAGAGCTCCAAAAGAAAGTATTGAACCCTAAATCTTTATTCCTCAATTAGAATGGTCAATAAACAGATGTTCATTTGTGTTTCTTTGCTTAATTCAACTCTCTTATGAAATGGTAAGGAATGGCCTTGTATATATAGTAGTATCTCACCCTAAAGAATTTTAGACATGTTAGTTATGATAGGTTAACTAGGTCAACCTAGCACATTATTGGGTTAATTCCTAAAGTTTATGCTAGGTTGGTTAAGATGTAAGGCAACAAGGAAAGGCAAAGTATCCCTAGAATAAGCTAGGTCGACTAGGTCCACCTAGCTTACTAAACAAGTCAAAAAGGGAAACAAGGTAAGAAATGAGGGATAAGACATGACAAATGGTGGAAATGGATATGAAAGAGAGAAATGAGCATAGGGTTAAAGGTTTTAAGAGACAAAAGTGTAGATAAAAAGTGAAAAAAGGAACAACAATATTATAAACCACCAAAGGTCTACCCACCCCTTTCTTGTTTCACCCCTTAACACATAAACTTAGATAGATTGAGACTCGATAGGTTCTTACAAGATACAAAGTCTTAGTAATCAACAAAAGTGTGAAAATATTATGTGTATACATATGCCCCAACTAAAGCTCATCACATGTCATGTAAGTGCAACAAGGGATGGTGCTTCAAGGTAGAACATGAGGATACATAACATTGATGCTAAGTAAAGTACAATAAGAAGTAAATAAGATAAATAAAATAATAGAATTGAAAAATACATAAATTTAACTTGCCTTAGTGCTAGAGAAGAAGACTAGAAGAAAGTGAAGGTGTCTAATGTAAATCACACTAGATGAACCTATAGAAATTAGTGCAAAAATAGCCAAAAATCAAAAAAATTGGAAGATAGGAATATAATAATGGAAAAGGAACTCTATGTCATCATAGATCTAAGAAAATTTATGGTTTTCAAAGTGGATGAATAGAAACAAAGATAGGAGAAAAAAGGAATTTGAAGGAAAATAAATGAAGGATTTGAGTTGTTAAAAAGTAGTTTTAAATTAAAAAAGAGAAATCATTTTGTTATTTTACATTATAAAAGAAGAGAAAAAGAGCTCTAGAGAGAAAACAAGCTATAATGGTGAGGGAACGACATGATAGATGAGAGGGAGCTCTAGGAGTGAGAGCGGGTGCACTACAAGTATGCATCTAAGAATCTCAAACCAAATTTTGAAATTTGAAATGAATTAAGTGAATTTTAATAAATTTTTAATTTTAAGCATTTATATATGATAAAAATGAACAAAATTAGATTCTAAGGGAGGGAATTAGGAATACAATAAATGGGTTGGAAGCAATTCAGGAAAAAGCTAGAAAAGACAAGTTTTTGACAAAATGTGCTAGGTTGACACACTAAAACCTACTAAGTCGACCAGGTCGACCTAGTAGAGTAAATAAGGATAAAATACATGTGGTTGACCTAGAGGGTATAGGTCAACCTAGCACATTCTAAAACCAAAAACCTAATGCGGGGTATCTAGTTGGTCTGTAAGGGCCAAAATGGAAACTTAGCACTAGAAAAAATTGAATAAGAAGAAAAATAAGAAATGTGGAGAAAAATAGGATTAAAATAAGAAAAAAAATTGGTCAAATTAGGTTGATTAGGGAACCATAGAAAAGCACAAAAAAGTGTGCAAAAAGATGAAAGAGAGCTAGAATGATCTGAAATGACCAAAGAAGGGTAAAGGAGACTAAAATAGGTTAAAATAGATGGGAAATGAATAAATTATACTTATTTATGATTAAAAATAGAATGTATAAAGAATTTATTATGATTATACATGACATGGAGGAACTTATACATCCTTTGTTGTTTCTTGATTATAGAGATAATGATGGTTCTAGATATTGTTAGATGTTTCTTGGCTACCAAACTTGTTAGAGAGATTGATAGATGGAGATAGGGCTAGACTGATATCCATAAGTCTAAGATGTATAGTATATATGTGTAGGATACCCCTAATCACATACCTATTAGTCATGTTCCTTGGTTGTTGGGAATGGTTGACTAAAAGCTTCAAATGGGAGGTGGATGGGGATGTGATAGAGGTGGCTATCACACTAGAGGATGTCTATGCCATATTTGGGCTACCTATGGTAGGAACACTAGTGACCATAGGGATAAGAAATAATGAAGAGGAGAAGAGATCCTTAGCCATGTGTGGGCTACAAGATCAAAGATGATATTATCAAGGTGGAGAGTGAGCATGGATAAAGTATATATATCACAAATTCTAGATCTCTAGAAGGTGGTGATAGGCCTTGTGACACAGTGGGTACTCTATCATAAGTTGGATGGTAAGGTACCACTATACATGGTAGCCTTGAGTAATATGATGCTAGAAGAGGGGGTGCTATATGATTTAAGATTTGTCATCTAGGTCTAGCTCATACATGATCTGTATGAGATGATAATTAGAGGGAAAAAGACTATACGATCAATCATACTACTGATAGCATAGATATATGAGAGATTTATTATATATTAGCTAGCTAGGTTGCCCCATGTAGTCAATGATAGGTCACCTCAATTAAGGAGATGGAAAGAGGACTAGGTAGTGTAGGTCTTTCCCCACATCCCATCACTAAAGATGATGAGATGCACTGACATAGTATGATGACCATATGATTACCTAGTGACTACCTAGGAGAGTTGGCACATAGTTAGACTAGTGTTAGAGAGGATATATGTGATAGGAAACTATATATGGTGGAGAGAGCCACATCTAGTGGCATAAGTGCTAGGATAGATGGGTCTACCTCATATAGTAACACTGATACTCATGCATGAGAAGTGGACTGAACATTTGAGGTAGCCATGAGGGAAGAGGGGATTTAGACCATTGATAATGAGGCTGACACTATGGCCATGTCAAGAGTGACCATGGACTAGTTAGGCATGATAATGGGTAGATCAGAAGGAAGAGGTGGAGGTAGTGATACCAAATGTACCACCACCAACTCTATATAGATATGAGCTATAACACTGAGGACATGACATCAATGGAGGCAAGAGGAGGGAATGAAGACCATCATCATCCTTGGTGAGTTAGTAGAGGAGCCATAGAAGACACAAATGAGTGATAGACCACTTAGGTGTAGGATGAGATGTAAATAAGCCATGAAAACTAAGTTCAAGCTGAATAAGTGACCTATAGAGGAAGTACTAGTAAGTCATTATTTCTCTCAATTTTTTTTTTGCTTTTCTTAATTATTTGAAAAAAAAGGAAACTAGTGATAAGGGATGTGTAGAAAAACCTATTAAAAATGAATTTTGTGAATCCAAGTGATTATGGAGAGATCCTCTTTAGCTTGGGAAGATGACCTAAAAATAATAAAACACTAAAATAAACTTGTTTTTTAGATAAATAAATGGGTGGATTGCCTAGCGTGAGCTAGATCCTAGAAGCAACAACTTTCTAGGAGGCTATCAATCCACTTGATTTAAATAATTAAGTTGAAATGATAAAATAAATGGGTTATTCTTTAACATAGAAAATTATTGATATTTAAAATATCAATTAACTAAATTTGAGACAATTAAGTTAAATGATTTTATAAATTAATCAAAATAAAGAAACTAGTTTGATTATACTAATTCTAAAAATTGGTGAAGGCAAGGTTATGGTTTTGGGTTTGGAAATGGTTTATTTTGTCTTGTGACAAGGGATAAAGTTTTAGTTAAGGTTGGTAAAGGGTCAAATTGGTAAAAAGGGTAAGAAATAAATAATGTAAAAGGGATAAATTGTGAAGAGGTAAATAGATGAAAGGGATGAGAAAGAAAGGAGGTAAAAGGGGATAAAGGGATAAATGGTGAGCAGGCTAAAAGGTAAATATAATAAAGATAAAAGAAGAGGTTAAGGGTAAATAGGACAAAGGGTGAAAGGATAATAATAATTCCAAAGGGGTTATGGGTTTTAGGTCAAGAAAGAAGAGGCCAAAGGGGGTTAAGAAATAAGAAATTGAATTTGTAAAGTAATACAATTTACCTTGATGTTTGTTGAAGATGGATTGAGTATGGCTTGTTGAATATTTTATAAAAGTTTCATTTATTGAGCTCTTCTCTCCAATAATATTACCTTCTCCAAAAACCTATAGCAATATGCTAAGAAAAAAAGACTAACTTGCCACTTAAGCTTGGGTGAAAAAGAGGGGGTATTTATAGCATTTTTGTGTGAAGAAACATGCCAAAATAGAGAAATATTGAAGTAAATAGAATTTATCCAAGTGGGATCATGATTTAGTCAAGGTTAGGTTGGTGAATATCCCATGTGGGTTGGTGAGTCTCACATTTTAAATGGAAATCATGCACATGGGTTTGAATGAGACTTAAAGACTTTTTACCATCCTTTCTTGCTTTCACATAAGCACTTAAAGGGGTGGCACACCAAATGTGGCACAATTTTCCATGTTGAGGATGAAAATTATAAGGTGAGGTTGGTGGGGATTCCCATGTGGGTTTTAAAATCTCCCATTTGGGTTGGTGAGCCTTTATTTGAGCTAAAAAGTTTAAAATGGATGCTCTTTGTCTTTTCCAAAGTCTTAAAGAGGTAGGTATATATTTTAAAGTTTAATTTCATGTGGGAAGACAAAAATACATGTTTAATAATGATTCCTTAAGGGGAAATTCACCACATTTCATGAGGGGCCCCTTGTGATGCTTAATAAGGTCATCAAGCACTTTAGGAAGGGTCGCAAGTGGGGTATGATGTTCCACATGAAGCCACATCACTTATAAGCCATATCACCTCCCAAATAATATCCCATGTCACTTAACATGTCACATTACATGTCACTTGTCATGTCACATGCCATGTCACTTGTCATGTCACATGCCATGTCACTTGTCATGTCATCATGAATAGTGATATTGGGTCCCACAGTGAATAGTGATAGTAATTTTAAGTAGTTCTTTCAAATAGTGATTTTGAATGATATTTGTGACTAAGAAAATAGTGATTTGGTTTTTTAAGAGGGGATTTGAGAAGGTTTAATAAGTTTTAGGGGATCTCAAGACATTTAAGCAAAAATTATATGTGTGCAATTTTTTAGTGTCTACATTTTGCCCCTTTTCATTATGCAGCCTTGAATTAACAATCTAAAAAATAAAAAACTAATCGCTTGGTCAAAGGCTAGGGTAACATGAGTATGGGAGGAGGTGTTCCTCCTCAAACCAACATTCAATGGGGAAAGGTTGAACTGAATGTAGGTTTGATAAGCAGTTGATGGGGAGGCACTAGGTGGTGTCACAAGGTAGCTGGGTATGTGAAATGCCAATGGGTTCACAAAATATGACTAAGCACAATAGTCAAGATTATGTAGAGACTAAAGGTGCCAATGTTGATAACAAAGTTTTATTTCTAAGATAAATACAAGGTAATTAGTCCCCAACATTAGTCATAACTGATCAAGTTAGTCTTATCAAGGTACCTAGATAGAATCGATGTCGACTCGAGTATCTAAGGTACGAAGTGTTCCTGAGAAAAACAAAAATGGTTTGGTTATTCATGAGGTCATGAAAACATTTAAAATTTCAACATGGCAAGGTTGGTCATTATGGGAAGAAGTTATTAGAAAAAGTGATAATGTTTTAGGTAAAAAACAACTAACATCAAGGTGAACATGGTGAAAGCATGGGTAGATTGGGTATGGGTTAGAAGGGGATGGTTAAGCTAACTCCAGATGCACATAAAAAGTGGAAATTTCCTACATAGTTCCATGGATAGGGATCCAAAAATAAGTTCAATCCAAATGTATTTATTTTGAGGCAAAGGGTGTTGGTTAACTTGGTTGTTTCAAATTGGATATCATATAGGTAGGTTCAGGTGAAGGATGTTGGAAAAAGGGAAACAACAAAGGGTGGAAAAGATAGCTATCAAATAGTTTGTAATGGGTGTGGTAAAAATGGTGGATGAGGTGAGATAGGATGTAATTGAGATGATTGCATCAACTATGTAAAAATAATTTGTAGCCATGGATAAGTAGGTTGAAGTGTGAAATTTCATCCACCATCATAAAAAAAAGAAAAAAGAGAAATATGCTTTACTAGGCTTTAGAAAATTTGGAACTACTCAAATTGACATGGTGATCTAATGGGTTATTTCATCACCATATAAATAATTTGCCATTATGCACATTCCATAACAATGCTGTTAACAGGCTACACAATATTATTATTCAATGTTTCGAGGAAGCAAAGTATTAGAGTGGATAAATGAGAAGTGGTGAAGATTCAAACCCTTTACCCTTGAGTCAGTAGGACCCCAAAATAAGTAAGCATTTAGTTTTAAGGGAATTCAAAGAAAGACGTTATGGGGTATTATAATATGGAATGAGTAGAATAACAATAATATTAATTAAATGAGGGATCAGGTTGTGGATTTCATGCATTAAAGCAAGGGATATTTCAAGGCATAAGAAGATGTAGTCTAAAAGGGAGAATCAAAGGAAATTATTGGTTAGAAGGTTAGGGCATGTGAGAGGGTATAACTATAATCCCCACGTGGGTATCCCAAATCTTCCATTTAAAGGTGGTTTTAGTTTTGATCTAACATCTTCAAAGGTTGGAGTAAAAGGGGTTTAAAATAGGCAAGACAAGAAGATATGGGGATTTTAATCATGATGGTTGAATGAAGCTCAAGTTTTCCAGTTGGTTGTATGAGCTCATAGTCTTGGCCAATTGTGTTATAAAGCTATAGGATTGGTATATATCTCATAGTAAACCAAAATTGAGTGGAAGAACTTAGAGGCCATAATATGCTCAAAATGGGTAGAGGGTTGAAAAGGAAAAATGTGATAGGGAGGGTGAAGGGAGTAGTTAGAGAGGGAAAAAAAAGAGAGTCTTGGTGCAGCATACAGAGGCATTAAAAGAAGAAAGGGATGATACTAAAGTAAGTAACCTAACCATATTTTGTGTATTAAGTCAAGGACATGGAGGATACAAGGAAGAAAATAAGGAGATATACATAGAATCCATATAAATGATGACTGCACTCTAAATAGGTGGAGGTGAAATTGGATAACATAAGGGAGATCCAAGAAAGGATGAGGTAAAGGTGGACTAGGAGATGGATGAAGAGAAAAAAATGAAGTCACAAACAAAGACAAAGGTGGAGAAGGATTGAAGAAGCTAGGCATGGTCATATAGATCTAGAAGAGCAAGGAAGGGCATCAAGGGAGACAAAAAAAATGAAATGATTTAGAGAAAAGAGAAGTAAATAAAAGGTAAAATATTGGGGGTGAGAGATGCACTAAATAATGAAAAATTGGAGAATTGAAAAAGATGGGGAGAGAAGTGTAATAATCATGAAGGGCAAGGGGATAATGAGGCATATGGGCAGCCATGAAAGGTTTGAAAAAAAGTCTAAAAAAGACAAAAGAGAAAATAGTCTAGTGATGAAAATGAAAAACAAGGAAATAAATGGAAGAAAAGGAAACATGAGGAAAATAAGAGTGAAATGAGGACACAAAGAGGATGAGGGGAGATGGAAGAAGTAAGTGGTATCTGTTGACCAATTTTTTCCCATAGGCAAAATATTTGGTCCCCTTCTTCCCTTGCTATTCAATGCTAGTCATTTTTAGGTTGCACAAGTTCATGCCTTGGTTCTTCGGCTTGGTTCAATAGTTTGGTTCAAGGCCACCAATTCATCACTCCTAGTTCATTTCCTGGTTTAATCAGCACTTGGTTCATCCATCTTCAAGTTCAAACATCTTGACTCAATAGTGTTGGACCATTGAACCATTGAACCATTTTTGGTTCAATGGCTTGGTTCAATGAGCTTGGTTTAAAGGGAGTGGTTCAATCATTTGGTTCAACTAGGTGGTCCAGCAGCTTCAAGTTCATTGGCCTTATTTCACTTGGCATTAGCGTGCAATGGTTGAACCACTTGAACCATTGAACTTTTTTTGGTTCAATGGCTTGGTTCATGGGTATGCCCAATTGGCCGAAGGGTAGTCCAATGTTCAAATGCCCTTGCGGAGGGCAGGCACTTCAAACAAAAGGAAAAATTGGGTAAGTTCAAAATTTGTTTAAGTTTAAATTTGTAAAAAGTCTTGAATTCCTTTAGACTTTTTGTCTGAAGGAATTCCTTCAGACAAAAAGTTTGAAGGAATTTGGGCCGCAGTTCAAAGTGAGGCTGAGCAAATATCCGTAGACAAAATGTCTTCGGGAAATCATCTGCAGAAAAAAGTCCACAGGGAAATTGTCCATGAATAAAAGGTCTGCAGGAACCCGAGAGGCATCCAAAGGTAAAAGAACAACTCGCTAAAGGCCCCCAAAGGGTAGGTACCCTTGTGGGGGACTCTCAGCCAAATACAAAGGACACTTTCAAGGGCCGGAGGGTCACCATCCCTTTGGGAAGGTGCTAAGATGAAACAATGGCAAAAGAGTGCCTGCAGAGAGGGCCGAGGAAAGCAAAGATGCAGAAAAGCCAGTGAAGGACCTGATGACATTTTGATAGGGACGAGGACATCCTGGAGGCCATCAAAATTAACAAAGCAAATTAGCCATTAGTTTTCAAACCAATGATGACTGTGTGAACGTCAAAATTAGCACACCAAAATAGTTGTTTGCTTTCAAACTAAAGAGCATTAACCATGAGAGCCCAGAATGTAGTGACCTGCCAAAAGTTTGCCCCCGAGGGATGAAGGAGATAGAAGAGACAAGAAAGGGAAAAGAAAAAGTGACAAGCATGGAATGAGAAAATAGATAGTCCAAAGTTCAAAGGGAAGCACCGATTCGAGAAGTGACCCCTAACAGGTGAAACAATAGTTGCAAATTGACCATTTGAAGACATGAACGGCCAACCGTGCACCCCTTTTCTCCATTTCATATTTATGAGTAGATAGGTTGCATAGGTGCCTTCAAGAAGTAGCCTTAGTTAATGAGAAAATAGCATGGCCATGTCAAAAAAGTGCTTGAAGTCAAAGCCAAGGTCAACACATCATTTAATTTTTTAGGCAGCCTGCTCTTCCCAATGAAGGGACGTAATAGGCCACTTGTAAAAAGGGGCACCAAATGGGCCTCCTTTTCTTCTCCTATATATTGAGGACTTGTAATTTTTGAGAAATTAACTTCCACATTTGTAAGGTGTATCCCTAGCAAAATTTTCACCTGAATCAATAAATGCATTTTTTACCTCTATCTTGGATGGATATTTTTGTGTATGTTTTGAGTGTTAGTTTGTGTTCAGCCATTGTTTCTTGATGCTTTCATAGGTTCAACACCAACATATCAGTTGTCTACAAGGTGCCATCTCTGTAGCTGACAAGGAGAGCTGTATTTAGAAGTGTAGAATAGAAGAAATTACTTACACTCTGCGTTTCACAGCACCTTGGTGAACCTCTGTTTTCTGTGGTTTCCATCAAGGCCTCCCTGCCAAGTTTCTTGCAGCCTAGTTCTTCTACCAAGACTGAAGTGTATGTATGTGAGACGTTTGACCTTATTTTGGTGCATCACCTCTTTAGAGTAGTTTATTTCCTGTAATCTTTCTCCCTTTTCATCCCCCCAGTATATATCTATATATATGTGTGTTAGTACTTGCTGGAATGAATATGATGCATCAAAGGGAGATAGCCCTTATCTAGAGACTCTCCCCTCTAGCTTTGCTAGTCCCATAGGTGAGAGGGGAGTTTCCATAGTTACGTGAAGAAGGCAGGAGCTCGACCTCCTACCATGGGTGCAATCTTTTGTGTCAACAGTTTTGGCACACTTGGTGGGACACAATTTGACAACTCAGTAAGGTTTCAAGATTGATGCTGGTCCTATTACAACAAATCAAATATTTCTAGCATCTGGTGACTCCAATGGTAAGATCTTTAGTTTTCCAATCAAGACTAGTTTCTTAACTTTCTATGCCTAAAGTCACCACAAGGTCTGCTTCTAAAGGGGTTCCCTTCAAATTCATTGAGTTGCCTTTGAACTCAGCCAAAAGACTAAGATTTGAGAAGCTAACCTCTACAATATTCACAATGTCACAGAGGAAAATGTCACCATCAGATTGCTAGCATTATCTCTCAAAGGCAAGGGTCTTGACTGGTATGGGACCTTGCATGTAAGTTCAATACATTCTTGGAATGAATTGGGTACTCAGTTGATAGACCACTTTGGAAAAAAGAGCGATGACCTCTCACTTGCTAAACAATTGATGACCATAAAGAGAGCTCCACATGAGTATATGTAGGATTTTAACATACAGTTTTAAAAGACTTGGGATAGAATTCCCATCTTGGTAAGACCGATTCCCAGCTATGCTTTCCTATATTATTTAAAAGCATTAAACAATGATATTACAGTAATGATACAATCCATGGGAGGGCATATACTACCTGTTGCTTATGACATAGCCATAGTAGCTAAAAATTTCTTAGTACAGGCTGGGAAAATAGCCCCTAGACCTCACATGCCACTTTTCCCAAAAATGCTACCTCCAATTTAGACCATTGCTCCCACATTAGCCCCTCTACCTAGCATTGAGAAACTAGCTGCTATTCCATCCAATGAGCTTCATGAAGCTAAGAGTCTGTTGTAGAGCATGTCAAACAAACTTGTAGCTCTTAAAAGCTAGCAAGCTCAAAGCAACAGACCGAATCAGGGATACCAGCATTATGGTCAAGCCCCTAGACCCCCTTTTAAAAACTATAATCAAGGATAGGGTCAACTCACTCAAACTAGACCATTTAAAAACTACAGCACAAGACCCCCTTCATCATCTAAAGTCATGGTGCCTATTTAGAATATTCTAGTACAAGAACAACCAAGTTGTTCAACCATGGGATATGGTCAAGAATAGGCTATTTATATAAATGAGATGATGAGTTATTTCTAGAATGCAGACAATCAGGCAACTACTCATCCCCAGGTCTCTGAGGCTCCAATGCAACCCAAGATGAAAAGAAATCAAGTTTAGCCTGATTCTACCCTCATGAATCATCTGGAGGGGAAATTTTATTTAGTGAATTATGTGGGTGCTACAGACAATCAGGCTGACTGTGTTGTATCCAACACAAGATTCAAGAGAAGAGTAATGGGAGAAGCCCAGGCCACCACCCAATTGATAGTTGCACCTTCTCCATCACACTCAAATCAAAAAGCCCCAAACTTTAGACAGCTATTTGTGCCTTCAGCCCCTCAGCCTACACCTCAGGCTGGAATTAGCCCCAAAGAAAGCTTGAAGGGAGGCAGTCCCCAGGTCAATATAGTGGAATAGATGAAGAAGCTACATATGAACATCTCTTTATGAGATTCATTGTCTCTACCAAGATAGAAGGACATACTACAGAGGGAATTGCATGAGCTGGATTGATAATCTACCCCAGTGATCACTGATAATGTCTTGATGATGAGTGGATAGCCTTCCACTTCAAGTCAGGGTAAGAAGGAAGAGAAAATTCCCCCTTTCTATGTGTCCTTGGTTATAGGAGATTTCTTAGTGCACAACTGCATCATTAACAGTGGGGCTAGTACCTCAGTGATGCCCAAGTGCATAGCTGACATGATGGGACTAAAATATGAAGAGATGAAAAAGAGGGTCCTACAGCTAGATCGGACACTTGCAAAAATATTTGGGATTTTGAAGGGTTTAAGCTTGACATTAAATGCTTGCCTAACCTTCTCAATTCCCCATGATATAGTGGTAGTGGATGTTCCTCCTTATTTTGCAATTTACATGTCCAGGGACTTCACATCAAAGATAGGTGGCTATCTAGCAGCGAATTAGTCCTATTGGGTTTTTAGAACCAAGTATGGGACCAAGGTAAAGATCAAATCTGAGCCACTCTATAAGGACCATCTAGAACCATATTCGCCCAAGGCAGTAAATGTTAGTTACACCATTATCGACCCAGAAGAGTCCCAGATAGACCAATCTCTATCCTCTGCTCTTGAAGAAGTCACAGACTTAATCTTGGATGAGTGGGGAAATGATAACTTTGAGCATGATCCTTACAAGTTCATAAAGGAGGCAAACGTTGGAGTCTACTACATGCACGAAGAGGGTGCCTTCATACCAAATATAATGAAGGCAAGCCAAGAGGACCTAGGCCTATGGCAGCTATATTTTGATGCTTCCAAAAGTAGGCTAGGAGCTGGTGGTGGGGCGATGTTAGTGTCCCCTTCAAAGGATAGGTACTTTTAAGCTTTCCATTTCCAATTATCTTGCAAAATCAATGTTACAAAATACAAGTCCCTTATCCATGGTCTGGAATGGGCAAGAAAAAGAGGGATCAGGGAGTTTCAAGTTTTGGGAGACAATGAGTTGATTGTAAATCAGGTGAAAGGCCAAAATTTGACCAAGAATTCCTTGCTAAAATACTACAAGCATAGGGTCTGGGACTTGGTGGAATATTTCCTCACTTTCAATATCGCCTCCATTCCTAGAGAGTAGAACAAATAAGTGGATAGGCTAGCAGTAATTGGTGCTCAGTTCGATGTTTCCAGGGAAATAAGTTGAGATTGTGGCTCACACCACTTGAAGGTGGTAGTTCAGCCCTCTATCCCCGATAACATTACAAACTAGCAAGTTTTTGAAAATGACTAGCAAATAGCTTTCTTCCTATAAGAGGAAGCTGAGTTCACAATGTAGAACCAGGCAAAGTTGCAACAGCAATATGGTAACCAAATTGTTCAATTGAAGAACAATAAGCTCCCTAAAGGTTTGGTCACTCTTGAGAGCATCTTTAATGGAGATGACCAATTGAGAAATGACAAGGCATGCATCACAACTAAAGAGGAGAATTATGAAAGGGTTGATATCTTCAAGGATAAGCTACTTGCGCTTGGAAAAGTCTACACGGTTCAAGAAAGGCAAGCTTTAATTTTGTTGTGTCAAGAATTTCCCAATGTTTTTGCATGGGATTACAGTGATTTAAAGGGTTTCAACGCAAGACTCACCCAGCACACCATCAAATTAGAAGAAGGTACTAGGCCAATCACACAGAAGTCAAGACCTATCAACCCAATGATTGAGCCCTTCATGCAGAGGAAACTGGCCAAATTGATTGAGTCCAAAATTATATTTCCAATCAAACACTCCTCCTGGTTGGCCAATCTTGTTCTTGTTTGAAAGAAGAATGGGGAGATCAGACTATGTGTCAATTTGAGAGACCTTAATAAATTCTCTTTAAACAATCATTATCCCCTCTTGAGCATGGAGTAGATCCTTTAGAAGGTAACAGGTAGCGAGCATTTCTCCCTCCTAGATGGTTATTTAGGGTATAATCAGATTCTGGTGCAAGGCTATGACCAACACAAAATGGCCTTCACTACTAAATGGGGAATGTTTGCCTACAAGAAGATGTCATTCGAGTAATCTAGTGCTGGTGCTACCTTTTAGCATGCCATGGACATGGCTTTTGGAGGCTTGATAAACAACAATGTGCTGGTATACCTTGATGATGTGACGGTGTTCTCCAAGGAAGTAAGCCAACACATGGAACACCTCAGGTAGATTTTTGAAAGGTGTAGGGAATTTAACATCTCCCTTAATCCAAAGAAATGCATGTTTGTTGTTCATGAGGGGAAACTCCTCTTCCACATCATGTCCAAGGAGGGCTTATCCATTAACCCTGAGAGAGTTCATTGTATCTTGGAGACGTCCCTACCTAAGCACAAGAAAGCCCTGTAAAGTTTATTTGGTAGGATAAATTTTATTCAGAGATTCATTCCAAATTTTGTAGATATAGTCAAGCCACTGACCTCTATGCTAAGGAAGGGTGAGGAGTTCAAGTGGACAACATAAAGGAAGGATAGCTTTAAAGTCATCAAGTAGGCCATAACCTAGGCTCCTACTTTGATCAGCCCTGACTTCAACAAAGACTTCAACCTCTACACTTTTAGTAATGAAGAGGTGATCTCTGCCATGCTTACCCAAGCAAATGGTGATGAAATCGAGAAACCACTTACCATTTTTAGCCAAGGGTTAGAGGATTTTGAAGTCAGATACACATATGTAGAGAAGCAAGTCCTGGTAGTAGTGTAGAGCCTAAAGAAATTAAGGCATATGTTGTCTAACAGCAAGATTCACCTCATGGTCCCACACCTTGGCATCAAGGATTTCTTGACCAATTGAGACCTAAATGAGAAGAGAGTAGGGTGGATCACCAAAGTGATGGAGTATGATGTAGACATCAAGATCACCAAGCTAGTGAGGGGAAGAGACCTATGCGAACATCTTGTTGCAAACTTCAAGCAAAAAAGGAAGACAACTTAATAATTCATGATGCAGCCACTGTAGAAGAACTAGCTATCATAAAGGATTAGATGTCAGACCTGAGGTGTTTCCTTCTCACTGGTGAGTGCCCATAGGGTCTTGATAAGACTAAAAGAAGGTACTTCAGGCTCTAGTCTCTCCATTATGTCCTAGTTGATGAAGTATTGTTTAGGAAGGATCTCTCTGGGGTCCTTCTAAGATGCATTGACCCAAACTAGGTTGATAAGGTGCTATCTGAGATCCATGATGGGCCAACAGGTGGCCATTTCACTCTTAGAGCTACTGCAACAAGGATAATGAGAGCTAGCTATTCTGGCCTACTCTCTTTAGGGACACCCATACTTGGGTAAGAAAGTGTTAGAAGTTTGCACTTTTTGATGGGAAACAATGGTTGGATGCCATGCCTCTACAGCCTATTTAGGTGGAATAGCCATTCATGTAGTGGGGCCTAGACTTCATAGGGATGATCAATCCTCCATCTAGTGCTGGACACATGTGGGTCCTGACTGCCACAGACTATCACAAGGTGGGTGGAGGCTATTGCTCTAAAAGAGGCAAATGAAAGTGTGGTCCTGGAGTTTTATAAGGACCTGGTAACAAGATTTGGGGTCTTGGCCACCATAATCTTAGATAATGCCTTGGCTTTTCTAAGAACCAAAACAAGTGAATGGGCGCTAAGGTATGGTATATACCTCATCACTTCATCCAATTATTACTTATAGGGGAATGGGCTGGCTGAGTCCACCAACAAAAATTTGATCAAAATCATAAAGAGGACCATGGAAGAAAATCAGAGGACTTGGCATGCCAAAATGAAGACAGCTCTATGGGCCAATCGAATCACTCCAAAGAGAGCAATCAAAAATTATCCATATATGCTAGTATATGAAAGGGAAGCTAGGCTTCCCATCTCACTTGAATTTCCAGCATTAGACCTCGCTCATCAGCTACAATTAGAAGAAGTAGCAAGGAGGTTAGGCTGTGCGAGCTGATGGAGCTCCAAGAGACAAGGGACCAGGCTATGGCTTCTATGACCAGTCACCAATAGCAAGTAAAGAGACACTTTGACAAGAAATCTTCATTAAAAGATTTATTTAAGGGAGACATCTTGAAATGGGATGAAGACCGAGCCAAGCCTAAAAAGCATGCAAAATTTGATGCCCTATGGAGTAATCCATACATAATCACTCAGTGTAAGTAGCATAATGCATTCCAACTCTCCAGGTTGGATGGTGAAGAACTACATATCCCAGTCAATGGGATACATTTGAAGCATTACCACTGAGTCTCCTTTCATTTGTATATATTTTCCCTTGTTTCCTTTCCCTATTTTCCCTAAGTGCTATTGCACGAATAGTAGTTTTCTTAGTCTTGTGTGTGTTTTCATTTCCTTGGAGGTAGATCTGCATGACTGGTTTTAGATTTATCGAAGCTATTGCTAGTTTTTTAGGTTACCATTTAACTCCATGCCCAATGGACTGCAAGGCAACTAGTCTCTAAGCATAATAGGGATGCTTCCCCTAGGAGTCACCAATTTGTTGACCAATTTTTGCCCACAGGCAAAAATTTTGGTCCCCTTCTTCCCTCGCTATTTAATGCCAGTCATTTTTAGGTTACACAAGTTCATACCTTAGTTCTTCAGCTTGGTTCAACAATTTGGTTCAAGGCCACCAGTTCATCACTCTTGGTTTATTTCCCGATTCAATCAACACTTGGTTCATCCATCTTCAAGTTCAAACATCTCAATTCAACAGTGTTGAACCATTAAACCATTGAACCATTTTCAGTTTAATGGCTTGGTTCAATGAGCTTGGTTCAAAGGGAGTGGTTCAATCATTTGGTTCAACTAGGTGGTCCAGCGGCTTCAAGTTCATCGGCTTTATTTCACTTGGCATTGGTGCACAATGGTTGAATCGCTTGAACTATTGAGCCTTTTTTGGTTCAACAGCTTGGCTCAAGGATATGCCCAATTGGCTGAAGGGCAGTCCAATATTCAAATGCTCTTGCAGAGGGTAGGCACTTCAAATAAAAGGAAAAATGAGGTAAGTTCAAAATTTGTTTAAGTTTAAATTTGTAAAATGTCCTGAATTCCTTTAGACAAAAAGTCTGAAGGAATTTGGGCCACATTTCAAAGTGAGGCCGCGTAAATATCCATGGACAAAATTTCCATGAGAAATCATCTGCAGACAAAAGTCCATGGGGAAATTGTCCATGGATAAAAGGTTTGCGAGAAGTCGGGAGGCATCCAAAGGCAAACGAACAACTCACCGAAGGCCCCCAAAGGGCAAGTGCCCTTGCGAGGGACTCTCGGCCAAATACAAAGGACACTTTTAAGGGCTAGAGGGTCACCTTCCCTTCTGGAAGGTGATAAGACAAAACAGAGGCAAAAGAGTGCCTGTAGAGAGGGTTGATGAAAGCAAAGATGCAAAAAAGCCAGCGAAGGACCTGATGACATTTTGACAAGGATGAGGACATCTTGAAGGCCATAAAAATTAACAAAGTAGATTAGCCATTGGTTTTCAAACCAATTATTGCTGTGTGAATGTCAAAATTAGCACAAGAAAATAGTCATTTGCTTTCAAGCTAAAGAGCACTAACCATGAGAGCCCAGAATGCAGCGACCTGCCAGAAGTTCACCCCCAAGGGCGACAGGAGCCAGAAGAGACAAGAAAGGGAAAAGACAAAGTGAAAAGCATGGAATGAGCAAATAGATTGTCCAAAGTTTGAAGGGAAGCACTAATTCGAGAAGTGACCCCCAGCAGGTGAAATAGTAGCTACAAATTGACCATTTGAAGACATGAATTGTCAGGGGATCTAGCTCTACCAATTAGAGCACATATGATTACTTCTCATATAAGCAATTAAACATGGAATTATACCAGAATGATAAAGTAACTAAAAACTTGAGACAACAAAGAATTTGAGAGACAATACACACTCTTGTATTAAATATTACTAGAAGAAAATACAATAACGAAGATGCCACTTCTTCCTCCACCTCAAAGGCTTGCCACACCTCAAGACCTTCTTCCCTCTCTCTCTTGCTCAACACAAAACCAACTCTACAACCTGAGTTGCTATCCCTCCTTGAATGCTTCAGCTGATCTCCTTGACCTTACACCTGTAGATCTCCTTGACCTTGCTTGCTTCAATGCTTTTACTTGCCTTCTTATTTATTACAATACATGCCTTATGGGTCTTTAAATAGAATCCCATGGTTACAAAAATAAAAATCTAAATACAATAATTAGACACGCAGCTCGTGACTATAATTAGTCATTTGACATGAAAACACTTGCTTCACTTAACTGAATGTTCGTCAATAGCAGTTCTAGAAATACACAGGTGACCAACGTCGGTCTTTGCTTGCCTGGTGCTGCTGACGTCGACCGACTCCCTGCCGTCACCAGTTTCCTTCTCCACTGCATTTGACTGACATCGGTCATACTGTCGACGCCGGTGGCTCTGGTTCTTCAGCATCCTTTTCTTATGTCTACAAACAGTTGAAGCTTTTAGCTCCACACCTTAGCAATCTCCCACTTGGAGATAAACAACTACAACTTATACCTGTACCTGTACACCATCTATTTTGTTCCTTAGGCTCTGTATCCCTCTTCAATGTCACTCTTGAAGACCAAACACCATGCAAACCTATGATGCAATACCTGTATCTTATGCCACAAGAATTTTGCTGCTCCCAAATTCTCCATGACATACTTCTGAACCAACTCTACCCTTAGCTCAGAAAACTCCCTGTTTATGAAACCCTGCAACAAGTAACACAATACAGTAACAGGATAATGTAGATAGTATTATCCAACCTGTTAAAGATAAAATACAATGGTCAAACCTCCATTGTTCTATAGCTTACTCAAGACCGTATACCATAGCCTTCTGTCTCATGTGTCCATCCACTCTCTTCTCTAAAATGGAAATCCATCCCTCCATCCAGTGCTTTCTTCTAGCTGACAACTCTACCAACAAATACTTGTTTGGTTCTTCTCCAAGGACTCACACTCCTCATCCATGCCAAGCTCCCACTGTTTATAGATTCTACCTGCATTGCTTCTTCCATCTTCCTAGTTCTTAACTATCAGTAAGCAATATAAAGAAGGTGAACAACGAATATGAGGTTCACTTACCATTTTTGTCCTCCACATGGGTGTTTGAGACTTATAGATCCACCCAAAATCTATTCTAGTGACCAATATCGGCCATCTCCCAGTCTGCTCCCGATCGATGTCGATTCCCTGCACTGACCCTGACTACCGACGTCATTTCCCTAGCCAACGCCGGTGCCCCCTGCCAACGTTGGTCTTTATGACCAACATCGGACTCCTCCTACCCAACCTACCGACCTTGCTGGTCTGCACATGACTGATGTCGGTATCTGGATGACTGACGTCGGTGCCAAGCGACCGACATCGGTTTCTGTGTGTTCCTATAAGTGATGAAATTTTCATCCCCGAGCTCTTCTTGGATCAAACCTCTATCCATGATGCCTTGCTCAGATTTATTCATCCCCTGTGACTGATCTCTGTCCTTCATCTCCTCCATAAACACCAAGGCTTCTTTGTTCTTGTCAAAAACATCGGATTTCCTTTTTCTGCAATGAACTCTATCTATGCTTTCCGAATTTGAACACATACCTTTTGAATCAAGAACATCCATTCCCTTCTTATTCACGTGACCAAGCCTATTAGACCACATCTTTGAATCTACACTATAAGTAGAATCAATAATACAAGTAGGTAGATAAAGAGTACCTACTTTCTTACCTCTTGCTAGAACAAGTGCTCCCTTGGTAACTTTCCAAGAATCCACTGTGAGGGTTATTGTGCATCCCTCATCTCCCAACCTTCCTACAAAAATCAGACTCTGCTTCAGAATTGGAACATGCATGACCTCCTTCAACACCCATGTGTTGTCAATTTGCAATCTCAACTGCACTTTCCCTTTGCCAACTATCTGACAAGGCGTAACATCCCCTAAATAGAGCACTCCAAAGTCTCCCTATTCATACTCATAGAACAAATCTCTGTTTGGGGATGCATGAAAAGATGAACCAGAATCTAAAATCCATGATCCTACCTGACTATCCGAAGAAAGTATGAGAGCATCTTGCATAACAATATTTGCATTCTTTGCTTCTTTAGTACCTGCATGTTGATTCTCTTTATCTCTCAACCAACACTCCTTTGTATGTTCTTTCTTTCCACAAAACTAGCAGGTAATACCTTTGGAATTAGATCTCCTTTTCAACCTTGATTTCCCTTGCTCAACCTTCTCCCTTTGCCTTCCCCTACTTTCTACACTTAGAGCATTCCCTGATGATTCACCTGTGCTTCTCCTGCATATTTCTTCATTCAAGATCACACTCATAACATCATCAACTTTTAAGATTTTAGAAGCAGATGCATAATTACTTACTGCCATAACCAAACCATCCCAACTTTCAGGCAAAGAACATAAAATCAAGAGAGCCTTTACCTCATCATCAAAAACAATATTGACTGAAGCTAGTTAGTTTACCAAACCATGGAAATCACTGAGATGAGTATGTACTGATCCACCTTCTTGCATTTGCAAAGTAAATAGCTGCTTCATAAGATATACCTTATTAGAAGCTGAGGGTTTTTCGTATAAATTTGCCAAGGACTTTATCAACTCTTCCGTTGTCTTACACTGTGATAAGCTGGAAATCACAGACGATGCAAGGCTCAACCTTATGGAACCGAGAGCCTTCCGATCAAGAACGTTCCATTCTTCATCCTTCATATCTATGGGCTTGCATGCAACCCCACCCAATGGTAAGTACAAATCCTTCTGATACAGATAGTCCTCAATCTACATCCTCCAATGTTGATAATTCTTGTCGTTAAACTTCTCCATTCGTAGCCTACTTTCTTCTGCCATTGTTGAACTCCCACTCAATCAAAAAACCCTGTGAATGACCTGTAATCAAAAAACAATACCTTGCTTCCTGCCAACCATAGCTCTGATACCACTTGTTAGGGGATCTAGCTCTACCAATTAGAGCACATATGATTACTTCTCATATAAGCAATTAAACACGAAATTATACCAGAATGATAAAGTAACTAGAAACTTGAGACAACAAAGAATTTGAGAGACAATACACACTCTTGTATTAAATATTACTAGAAGAAAATACAATAACGAAGATGCCACTTCTTTCTCCACCTCAAAGGCTTGCCACACCTCAAGACCTTCTTCCCTCTCTCTCTTGCTCAACACAAAACCAACTCTACAACCTAAGTTGCTATCCCTCCTTGAATGCTTTCGCTGATCTCCTTGACCTTACACCTGTAGATCTCCTTGACTTTGCTTGCTTCAATGCTTTTACTTTCCTTCTTATTTATTACAATACATGCCTTATGGGTCTTTAAATAGAATCCCATGGTTACAAAAATAGAAATCTAACTACAATAATTAGACATGCAGCTCGTGACTATAATTAGTCATTTGACATGCAAACACTTGCTTCACTTAACTGACTATTCATCAACAACAATTCTAGAAATACACAGGTGACTGACATCGGTCTTTGCTTGCCTGGTGCTGCCGACGTTGATCGACTCCCTGCCATCACCAGTTTCCTTCTCCACTGCATCTGACCAACGTCGGTCATACTATCGATGCCTGTGGCTCTGGTTCTTCAACATCCTTTTCTTATGTCTACAAATAGTTGAAGCTTTTATCTCCACACCTTAACATGAATGACCAACCACGCACCCCTTTTCTCCATTTCATATTTATGAGCAGACAAGCTGCATAGGTTCCTTCAAGAAGCAGACTCGGTTAATTATAAAATAGCGTGGCCATGTCAAAAAAGTGCCTGAAGTTAAAGACGAGGTCGACACATCATTTACCTTTTTAGGCAGCCTACTCGTCCCAATGAAGGGATGCAATAGGCCACTTGTAAAAAGGGGTGTCAAATGGGCCTCCTTTTCTTCTCTTATATATTAAGGACTTGCCATTTTTGAGAAATTATCTTCCACATTTGTAAGGCATAGCCCTAGCAAAATATCACCTAAATCAATAAACGCATTTTTTACCTCTATCTTGAATAGACATTTCTGTGTATGTCCTAAGTGTTAGTTTGTGTTTAGTCATTGTCTCTTGATGCTTTCACAGGTTCAACACCAACATATCTGCTACCTACAAAGTGCCATTTTTGTAGTTGGTAAGGAGAGTTCTATTTGGGGGGTGCAAAAATAGAGAAATTACCTTTCAGTGTGCCTCTCACAGCACCTTTGGTGGACCTTTATTCTCTGTATTTCCATTAATGCCTCCCTGCCAAGCTTTTGCAATCTAGTCCTTTTTCCAAGTGTGAAGCATGTGTATGCACTTGTCTAGTTTTAAGTGTGGATGTGAGAAGGTCATTTCATTTTGGTGTATCACCTCCTTAGAGTAGTTTATGATCTTATAGCTTTCTCCCTTTTCATTCCCCCCATTATATATATGTATATATACATGTTTTTTCACTTGTTGGAATGAATATGATGCATCAAAGGGAGCTAGCCCTTATCTAGAGAATGTCCCCTCCAGCTTTTCCAGTCCCACAAGTGAGAGGGGAGTTTCCATAGTTGCGAGGAGAAGGTAGGAGCTTGGCCTCCTGCCATGGGTGCAATCTTTTGCGTCAACAATATCTTGACCAAGTAAGCATGGGTGATGATATGCAAGGAGAGGAATAATGAAGAAAGGTATATGGTGCTTTTGGAGATGAGAATGGGATGGAAAATGGGAAAGGGGTGAAGAAGGAGGGGAAGCAAAAGATGGGTGGAAAAGAAGGTGAAAAGAGAAGGTAGGTGTTAATAATCTTGTTATAAAATATTGACAAGCTAAAGGGGTGATTAGAAGAGATTGACAAGCTATAAAAATGGTGAGGTGGTGAAGAAATAAGGGGATACAATGAAAGGGAGTGAGATGAAACTAAGGGATGAAGATCAGAGATGATAAGAAACAAAAATAAGAATTGAAGCATGGATACAAAGCACATATACTCACACAAATGCAAAATATAAGTGAGTACTGAGATGGAAAGAGGAAAAGGGGAATGCAAAAAGGGTGATACGTAAAAAGAGATAAGAAGAAAAGGGAAATTATGGAAGGCTTCTCAAAGGATAAATACCCAGGGAGAAACTAGTTGTGGAGGAAAAAGGGGAAGATGAAAAGGATGAAAGGATGGAAGAAAAACAAACAATAAGACTGGAAAATGGATATAGTGGGAAGAGTGGTAGAATGGTAGAGAGTGGTGGTACACATACATAAAATGTATAGTAATAGAAGAAACAAAAAGCTTGCAAGATGCATAGTATGAAGTGGAATGGGTGAGGAAAAGAGAGTGATAAAGGGGGTATGATAAATAGCCAAGGGGGAGGGGAGTTGATGAGGATGGATAAAGACGCTGAAGGGGATAAAGGGAAAAGTTGGTAACAAGGTGAAAGAGAGGTAGAAAATGCAAAAAGTGGGTGGGGAAGTGGGCTGTGAAGCATGATTAAGGAAAGATAAAGGGGAGGCCAACAAAGTAGAGTAGGAGGCAGATTTATGGGAGGTAAGGGGGGCCAATGGTGATTGTTTCCAACCCTTGTGTTAAAAGAGATTGACAAGCTGGAGGTAGGGAGATGGTTTAGGAGATAGGTAGAGAAGTGAATGAAGAGATTTTAGGTTAGATTGGAAAATAAAGTAAAGGAAGTGGTTGAGATGACCTCAGTAACTGAGTGCTACCTACATAGTCTAAAAAGACCTCAGGCCAATGTAGTTCTCCCAAAAAATGGGGGAAATAATTAAGAGAAATTATTAGATGGTGTTAAAACATAAGGTTGCTAAAGAAATAATTCAAAGCTTCCCTTATGTAGGATTCCCTAAGCAAGATGGCATTGTTAGTAGTGGAAATGAGTGAGAATAAAAAAGGGGATGGGAATTAGTTGTTAGTAGCTGAGTTACCCCTAGAGTAGTACCTACATAGTCCATGGAAATAAAGCCAATATAATTAAACAAGGTTTGGATGAGTGGTGTTCAAATTGGCTACCCCAATTTGATGGACCACATGGGTTGGTTTGGGCTGAAGGAGAACGGTTTGGTGAAATAATAGTTTTGGGTTTTGGTGAAGGTGTTACTGAAAGTGAATGGGGTAGGTTGGTAAATAGTTACTACAATGATCGCACATTTAGTAGGATGAGAGATATAGATGGGAAATGTAGGATAAATTTGATGGGAACACAATGCAAAGTACCACAAATAATCTTCAATGGAGCTAATCTAAATAAGAGGTATTTTTGTGAGGAGGTTATACCTTATAAAATTGTGTGAGGGTAAGAGTTTGAAGATATTTCTACTGCTATGAGATGATTTTTAGGAGGTAGGGTTCTATTCAAATCTATAGAGTTGTTATGGCCAAGGTTAATTACCACTACAAGTTGAGTTTTAAGGGTAGTAATGAAGTGATGACCTGCAAAGATTTTCTTTGATAGTCAAGTAGATTCTACAAGTAAGGAAGTTATCAATGGGGTGAGTGATAGAGGATGGACCTTGCCTGACCCAAGAGCTGCATGGGTAGGCTAGACAAATAGTGGCCATATCTAGATCTTATACCCTAGTTATTTAGAACCATAGACATGGGGTCCTATTTTGAAGAGGCCCTGGTATCAGGGAGCTATGTGATCTAGGATATTGGTGATATAATTAGATCAAATAGTCATTCCCTTGTTATGGGTGGAATCTTAGTTGGTACAAAATAAAATATTACCATGTTTGATAAAACACTACCAATGGTTAGAGTTTGATGTTTAGAGCTTGTGGTAGTGGGATGGTAAGAATAGAAGGGTAACATGTTGGATATTGTTGGTCGAATGTTATTATGCATGAGGTTGTGTGGATACTTATGAATGTTATGGTTGTGGTTATGATTGGTATGGTTATGGTTGTAATCTCACATAATCTAAAATAAATGACCATTATTATTGTAATTTTGGATGGTACAAGTCATGGTGAAAACATTAACCATGCACACTAAGATAGGAATAGGGCCTGATGCTTTGTTTTTGATAAGGACTAAAAATAGGCCCAAAGTGAGATCAGATTAATGAATATAAGCCCTTAAAATTCTGTGCATGAGTAGTTGTTAGTTGATAAAAAATGTTTCATGATCATAGGGTTTCAAGTAAGCTCAAAATCCCTTGATTTATAGATAGTCAAAAGGGACGATGGGTGATAGGTTGTGTGAAGCGTAATGGGTGATATATATGATAACCTCATGTAACTTAGTTTTCCCCTTCTATAGGTAACCTATGAATTGTATTAGAAAAGTATATGTCATATGTTAGATGTAGATTGGTCAATGTGGGGAGTCTACATGGGAAAGCTAATTATAGATTCTAACTTATTATGTTGCTTGAGAGCCGATTGAAGCTTTAGAATTACTTTTGATAGTGGGCCTTTTACTTTATTATTGTATATGGGAAGTTGATCAATGCAATAAGCTTCCATGAAGTTGATCTACTTTTGACAAAGTTAACTCAACCATCCTTCAAGGGATTGGTCTAAGATTATTGGCTTTGTTTTAATGTTCTTGATAGTCGTCCTTCAAGGGAGCAATCTACATTACATGTGACAATTTTTTATTTTTGTTTTTGTGTAGTTGTCCTTCGAGGGAGTAGTCTACAATGCTTAATATATTGACTCAATTAATTTTTACAAGATGAAATGTGTTTAGACATGGACCGTTCTAATTAGGTTCAGAGGTTTACCTTTATGAGGGCAAAACTTTATGCAAGAAGGTTCATGATATGTGAAAGGGTGTGGTTTTGAGAGACAATGACCATGGGATTCCATCTTGTTAGAGATGAAAAGTATCCATGAGAACCATGCTATGGGTAGAGCCATGGTACCCATATTTAGGATTAGGCCATGACTATCATGGTTAATCACATGGTTTTATGTTGTAATAAATTATCCTTAAAAGGGGAGGAGGAAGGTGGGTGCAGGTGAAAATCTCATAATCAAGGGATGAGCTTAAGTTAGAAAAATGGGTGAGCTTGATCCTTATTTAACAAAAAAAATAGATGCAGATGCAAAGCATTGAGAGGCTTAGGTTCTGGTATGCCTTCAAGAGAGGACAAACTATAAACTCCTGATCCATACTTATGGGTGATGATGTAGGTTCCAAACTAATTGAAATTAAACTTGCATAATTTATTATTCTCCATGTTGGTTTTCTGTTAGGATGAGATCTCTGATATTGAATTCACATTATTTGAGGTGGTTATTATAAGCATGTGTGATACACTCTTGATAGATACAGAGGTGGGTGAGAGCTACTAAATGATGCTCGTCAATTAGCTCAAGTTGAGCTAAATGATGCTGACAAAATTCTTCTTCAAAAATGATATCCTTCAAAGATATGTGAAGACAGGTGATTTGGACTTCAAGAGGCAAGATTGCCTCTATTCCAAATACTAGAGAGAAAGGGGTAGCACCAGTGGAGGTTTAAATGCTAGTGTGATAGGCCCATAAGGTGAATGGGATGTGCAAGTGCTAATCTTGACCTGAATCATTGATAACTTTGGTTAATATCTTGGTGAGGGTTTTATTAGAGGCTTCCACTTGTCCATTTACTTGTGGTCGGTAATGTGATGAAAAGATTAAATCAATGCTAAATTCATCACATAAACCTTGGACTTGCTTATTCTTGAATGATTTACCATTATCGGTGATGATCTTATGAGGAACACCAAAGCAGTAGATGATATGGTGGTTGATAAAGTCAAAAATATATTATGATTTGGTAGAGATTAAAGGAATAGATTCCACCAACTTGGTGAAGTATTCAATGGTTTTGATGATGGAGCTATACCACTACAAAGAATGGGGGCTAATTTCCCTAATGAGATCGAGCCCCATTGAGAGAAAGGCCAAAAGTCCATAGATACTTGGAGGCTATTGGCTAGTGCATGATGTAAATTAGCATGCCATTGACATTTAACACACTTTTTTACATAATCACAATAATCTTGGTTGAGGATGAGCCAATAGTAACCAAGGATAAGGATACGTTTAGTGATTGCTAGGCCACTATAGTGTCCCCCACAAATCCCATCATGTGTTTCTTTTATGGAATGATAAGATTCATGGCTACATAGGCAATGAAGAAGGAGACCATCAAAACCATGTTTGTAAAGGATTCCCCCTAGTATGGTGTAATAATAAGTACTCTGAATAAAATGTCTTGAGGCATTCCTAGAGAGGTTGGGAGGAACAATGCCTAGGTTGAGGTAGTTAAAAGTTTGGTCATACCAAATGTTAGATGGGGATTCATCTACATTAAAAATGGTAGGGAGGTCAAATTGGCCATAAGATGGTGTGGTAAAATGATTAATGGTGATAAATATTTTGGAATTGGAAGGCTGAGAAGGGATCTAAGAAGCAAGGCAGGCCATTATATATTCAAATTTATTGGTAGAGTGGGAAATGGATTAGAGTAGGTAATGTTTGAATGATTTTAAGATTTTTTTAACTAAAATTTTATATTTTATAAAGACATCACTCTTACATTAATAGGAACCATTGACCTAGTTGACCACAAGCTGGGAGTCACCAAAGACATGAATTGTCTTAATTCCCAAGCTTTGAGCAGTTCAGAGAACTATCACTAGAGCTTCATATTTGGCCATATTATTCATGCATTCAAAGTCAAGTTTGAATGAGAGAGGAAGAGGTTAACCATCAAGAGAAAAGAGAATAACTCTGAAACCCCCTCATTTTTGGAATTTAGAGCCATCAAAGAACATGGTCATTTGGTAGGTTATGTCATCTTATTGAAAAAGAATCATGATAGACTCATTTGGAAAGGCAAGAGGGGGTGGTTGGTTATTTTATAGAGGAGCTTAAACCAATTGATTGGAAATGCATTGACATTTAATTAACTTATATTGGAAGAATTCAAGGTCAAATTTAGCTAGGAGTATGATCCACTTAGCCATACATTGATTTTGGTATGGTTTAGAGTGCATGTATTTAAGCAAGTTGGTATTAGTGATCACATAGGTTTTATGGTTAAAAATGTAGTGGTAGAGTTTTGTGGCCATGAATGTCAATACTAAGCAAAGTTTCTCAGTGTGTGTATATCAAGTTTAATGTTCTACAAGCATAAGACTAATGTAGTATACGTCTTTCTCTTTATGTTATTCATCTTGGTGAGCCAACATTACCCCTAGGGAATGGTCAGTGGCAGAAATATATAGGTAAAAGGGGTGGTCATCCTTCAGAGGGGTAAGGACAGGTGATGACAAAAGGTACTATTTGAGTGAATCAAAGGCCTTTTGACAATCATTGCTCTATTTGAAAGAGATATCCTTCTTTAGAAGGTGATGAAAAGGTTAGCACCGATCTAAAAGTTGGAAAAAGAAATGATAAATGGATTGAAGTCTTCCCTAAAGGTTGTGGAGTTATTTAAAGTTAGTTGGAAGAGGCATGTCCAAAATTTCTCTAACTATAGTAGGGTTTACTTTAATTCCATGAAGAGAGATGATGAAGCCAAGAAGATTTCTTAAAAGGACCTCAAAATGCATTTCTTGGGATTTAGGCAAACATTATAATGGATGAGGCATTCAAATATGATCATAAGAATAGCCAAGTGATCTTTTTAGAGTTTGGATTTTTTAAGAAGGTCATCCACATAGTCTTCTATGATATTATGTAAAACATAAATCATGGCATGTTGGTAGGTTTAACCAGAATTCTTTATCCCAAAAGGCATGATTTTATAGAATTTTTTTCCCAATGGGTCTTAAACGTGGTTTTATGTTGATCTTCAGGAGTAATCAAGATCTGATTATAACCTAAAAACCCATCCATGAGAGATAACATCTCATGTCCGACCATAAGATCAATAAATTGGTCAATGCTAGGGAGAAGGAAGTCATCTTTGGGGTAGGCAAGGTTAAGTTCATGAAATTCCACACAAATGCATAAAACCCCATTGAATTTGGTGATAGGTACGATGTTTGAGACCAATTAAAGGTAGTCAATGGGTTGAATGAAGTTTACAAATAGGAGACATTGAATCTCTTCTTTGATGAGAAGGGATATGCAAGGATGCATACATCAAAGTTTGTATTTAACATGCTTAGCATCATGGTGAGTGATTACGTTATGGGTAGCAATGGTGGGGTCAATCCTAGGTATATCATTTTAAAGACCAAGTGAAGGTTATGTTATGATCTTGGAGGAAAGAGGAGAAATCTAGAAGTTCCTTGGTATTCAATGATTGGCCCATTTTGACAATGTGGGGGTCATTTAGAGTGCCCAAGTTGATATCAATGGTAGATTCATTAAACATAGTTGAGGCCTCAGGAGGAAGGGATTTGTGGATAGAAGACTTCCCCACACCTAGGTGGGTAAGAATGGAATCATCATCTTGATGTTGGATGGTGTTGATGGTGGGAGAATCATTCTCTACCATTTCAAGATGTATGAGTGGAAGAACCTTAGTTTGGCCACTCTTTGGGTAGATGAGAGGGCCCAAACTTACAATATTGATTAAAAAAAAGTTAAGACGGATGATATCAAGGTCTTCAGGTAGAGAAAGTGATTGGGTTGGCAAGGATGGGATATCTTACTCTATGGTGGCAATGGGTTTGGGTGAATTGGTGTATTATTGAGGTTGTTCATGCCCAAGGCCAAATGACTCATGAGGTTACAAAGTTTTTAAATGGGGTAACTCATAAGGCCTTTGTTCATAGTGACCAAGTCCAAATCCTTTCCAAACACATCTATGAAGGTAAAAATTAGTGAACTCTAGTTTGCTAAGATAGAAAAAGTTAGAGGTAAATAGTTGGATGGATGATGTCGTGGTAGGGGTTGGAAGTGGCCAATCACGACCCCTATAAATGAATTTTTTTTATGGTTAGGGAGACCAATGGGGATGACGGTTCCAATGTTAGGGTCATAAGAAGGGTCATGTCTAAGATTCCCATATTCTTGGGGGTGAGGAAGGTATCTAAGGCTAAGAGTCTATATTACCCAAAATAAAGATGTTGGAATGTGGTTGTCACAAGGTCTTCTATAGGAATCTAGGAAGAGGGGATAGATGAGATAGTGGAAGCTTCATCAACAGTAGGTGTGGAAATGCTATGGGTTTTGGTTGGTGAGGTTGTGTTGTTGGTAGATGGTTATGCAATGGATAAGGGAGGAAGAAGGACATCATTGGGATGATATGTCATATTAAAAAATGTAAAAGGAATAGGGTTAGCTTGGATAGTCATAACATTCCCTTCATGTTCAAACTTGACACATCGATGTAGGATGGAAGGGACAACTCATGGCATGAATCCAAGGGCATTTGAGTTAAATATTGTATTAAAACTCTCCTTCTACAACATAAAAGAGTTAAAAAATAGTATGAGGTACTACACAAATGTGGAGGACAACTATGCCCAAGGTGGTAGCCATAGTATCATTGAAATAATGAATAACCATTGAGCTTTTAGACATGATGTTTTTAGGTAACTGCATCTAGTCATAAGCATGGGAGGAGATAATATTGATTCTATCTCCCCCATAGATCATCACCCTTTTGATGTGGGTTTGAATAATATATGTCATAATGAAAAGAGGGGGATCAAGATCCTCTAAACGAATAGAAGTTATTTCTAAATTTTCAAAGGTGATGAGGTTGGAAGTTTTAAGGGTACCAAAAAAAGAGGTTAGAGGCTAAGGATCATTGGGTTGGACCTTGATGGATTTTAGATCCTCTATGAGTACTTAAAAGTGATGGGGGGAGGTAGAGATTAACTCATACAAGCTCATATTTATTGGAGTTTGGTGAAGTTGCCTAAGGATAGCTTTTTAGATGGATATTATATATGGTTAGGGTATGGAGGGTTAGATGGAGAGGAACCTAAGATAGACAACTTGGGTTTGTTTAGAGATGGATAAGGTTGGGTATTATTAGCTTGAGATTTTGGGGAGGGGTAAGTCCAAGGATTATATGCCTTAGTTTTCCCATTATCCTTTTGTTGGGCCCAAGATTGGGTAACCATGTGAATAGTGTGGATAAGGGGTTCTCTAGGTTGTATGGTTGCATTGGTTCCTTCTCTTTACTTTTGGGTGAGACTAAAGGTCGGATGGGTTGATTAGGTGGTTGGATTGGTAATGGGGATGAAGGAGGTTTATCCGATAATAGATCATCATCTTTGTATAAGTTGTGAACTAGCATTTGGAGAGCTTTATAATTCTTGGTGTCATGTCTTGGTTCCCTATGATATGCACATATCAAGTTATCATTAAACCAAGAGGGTTTGGTACATGAAGGGTCCAAGGGTTTGATGGGTGGCAAGCTCAAGGAATAAGTTTGAAATAACCACTGGAGAGTGGTCAATCAGGATTCAGCTAAAGGTGGTAAAGATTTAGTGGTTTTTATTTTGGGTGTTGAAGTAAAAATTTATGGGGAAATGGGTTTGGTATAGGTGTCTTGGGTAAAGTGGTATACTTGGTTGATGATTTTAGTTTGGGTAAGGTGGTCGATGAGCTAGAGGCAAATGATGGTAAGGTAGGTAACTTAGGGATTATTGGTATAGTGGGAAAAGGTGTTTTAGAGAGAAAGTATGAAGGTGAGACCAATAAAGGTGGTGGGGTTTTGGTAAAAATGGTGGATTTTGTGTTTAAGGTAGAGGGATGGGGACCCAGAATGGAGGACAAGGATGAGGGAGGTAAAATCAAGGGTTTTGGGCCCTTTAGTGATATTACCTCTTTGGTTATTTTTATTTATGGTTTTGGAGGGGATTTGGTCACTTTATTTATCTTTGTGGGTTTAGGTGTTTGAGGGTTAATCAATTTGGAAGGGGTTTTGGTTGGTTGGGTGGAGGTTTTATTTGTTTTGGAGGGGCTAGGTTGGTCTATCAAAGAAGGGGTTAGAAGTTCCATTTTGGTTCCCTTACCTTTATCTTGAACTTTGATAGAAGGTTTTACAATTAGAGGTTGGTTAGATGGAATCATCTTCTTTTGTGAGATATATCTAAAAGAGAGGGTGGATAGTTCTGAGATAGGGGAGGTAGGTGCGGTATCCTTCAATGGAGGTGTGGATATGGTTGCTTCCTTTGTTTGGGTGTCCAAAGGAATAAAAGGTAGGTTTTTTCTTCCAATAGGGGAATGGGGAAAGAAGTGTTTAAGGTAACATTTTCTTTCTCAATGGGTTAAATAGTAACCACATTAATAGTATGTACCTCATAAGATGATCCAAGTTTATTTTCATGATGAGGGGTAGGAACATGATTAGGGAAAGGTTTGAAAAATATGTCAAGGGCTTGGTTTGGTGGTGCATTAGGATTGTCCAATGTGAACTCCCCCTTGTCAATGAGGGATTGGACAAGGTATTTAAAGGTATTGCATCTATTGATTTCATGTCTTATGACTCAGTGAAAAGCATAATGGTCATTCTCATTATACCAATCAGGCATGGGGTGAGAAGTATCAAACTATTGGGGTGGTTTAATTGGTGGAAGTTGGATGGTTTTGGATTTTAGTAACTTTTCCAAAATGGAAGGATAAGGCTCCCCAAGTAGAGTAAATGGATTATGGTTATTCCAATTTGATTCCTTTTATTTTGGTTTGGATAGTTGAAGGGTTCAGAGGTTTGGTTCCTTGGGTTTTGTTGGTTAGTAGATAGCACATGTGTGGCTTTGAGGAAAATAACATTGGTGGTGGTTTTGCTCTTATAATTAGTATTAGTTGTGTTGTTTAGTTTGGAAGAAGGATCATTGGTTTTGTAAGTTAGGTTTATGTCCTTCAACTTTAATCTTCCCTCATCAATGGCTCTATTCTCTAGTTTTCAATACATGGTAAAAGCTTCATCGAATGTTTTAAATATTTGGACATGCATTATGGATGAGATGTATTTTACACATGCATAGGTAAAGAGTTCTATAAGCTCAGGTTGAGGCAATGAAAAGGAAAGCTAGCTGATTAGGCTTCTCTAATGAGCCATGAAATCAACAATAGATTCATATTTGAATTGTTGAATGGAGTAAAGGTTGGTAATAGAAACTTTATTGGATATATTGATCAAAAATTGATCCAAAAATGTTTGGGATAGTTGGGTGAATGAGAAGATGGAGTGTTTTGGGATGGCACTATACCAATCCAATGCTGGTCCAAATAAGGACATAGGAAAGTTACGAAGGAGGAAAGTGTCATCATGGGAAATCAAGTAACATGTGTTCCTAAATGATCTTAAATTTTATTGGGGGTCCTCTTTTCTTTGAAATTTAGAGAATTTTAACAATTCCCATTGTAGAGGATATGGTTAGAGAGGGATAGATGGATGGATGGGTTCATTAAAAATTTGGTTATAAGAGATAAGGTTATGTGACCTCGAGATGGATGACTCAAGGGTAGTCATCTTCTCCATCAGCATCTTTACCAAGTATATTTGGGGTTGTTGGGTTACATAGGTATATGACATGTTTTTTTGGAGTTGGGTGACATGGGAATAACTAGTCGATGGATGGGATGATGTTATGTGTGTGTGTGAGGTCACGTAAGGTTGGGTGGAAGGTGAAGGTATGTATACTTATGTGTTAGGAATACATTGATAATATTTCATGGGTCCATGTTAGAAGGTCAATGTTAGGGGGTTTATGTGTGGTATTGAACTGGTTAGTGGGTAGTTGGTTGAAGGTGGGTAGTGACCAAAGTGTTTATAGGTGGTAGTTTTTGTGGTATGGAGAGCACTAGATTTTGAGATTGGATTTTGGTTTAGGTACTGGTTGCTACCAAAGGGAGGATGAAAGTAGGATTGGAGGATATGGCCATAGTAGGTGGGGTGTAGGTGACTAAGGGTAGGGTTGAACCCACTTGGGGTGTGACAAGAGGTGTTTGGTTGGGGGTGGAAGGTTGGTTTGGGTTTTGGTGGATGGGATGTTGGAAGAGGTGTGGGTCAATAATGGTTGGGTCGAAGTGGTACCCACCATAAGGTGGGGTGGCATGCCAAGAGGGTGTTTGATAAATGAAATCAAAGTAAAAGGGGTGTGGTGTGGCATGGTATTGAGGCAGTGATGTAAAGCCACCTAATTATTATCAAGGAAGGTAGAAAAGTTAGGATCCCCTTCAAATATGATTGGGACCCTAGAAGGAGAGGGAGGATGGGAAATTTCAATGTGAGGGGAAATCTCAATGTCTAAGGTGTAATCCATAGGTATGGAAGAATATAGGGGCTGATTAACTTGATTTCTAAGTTGTCTAGTAGTAACCATATGAGAAAATAAGGAATGAAAAGGCAAAGCTCTGAACTCAAACAAGAAGCAAACAAAAATATTTCAAATCAATCAACACAAACACTAAAAATGCATTTATCCTAGGATTACTTTTAAATCTCTTTTGGCTTATGACTTAAAGAGTGTGGAAGGGAAGTTGGTTTGATATGGGTACTAAAAAGGCAAGCTATAGTTAGTTTTGGGTTGTTTAGGTGCTTAAAAGAAAGATTTGTGTTAAAATTTAGTACATGTCTTGATATTTGGGCCTACCCACTCACTTCACAATCTTGTAGTGATAAGGGTGTCAGGCGATTATCTAAGATATACTGACTCTAGAGTTTATACTCAACCAGAGAGCTAAGTTGGTTCTCCCCTTGGTGGTGAAATCCAAGAGGGATAGCTGGGAGGGGGTAAGGTTGTCACCAAGTGATGAAATCTCTGTTGGTCCTTATCTCAAGTATTGTTTTGATATGTTGATTATTCAGTGGTTTATCTTGGTATGTGAATACAATTTAAATCTATTATAAAATTATTGGTCCTCCTAGTTACGAGATGAGCTAAGATCAACAAACAATTCAATGGATGCAAAGTGTTTGTTTTAAACCCAAAATAAAATTTGAGATTTATTTAAATGCATAAAATTTTTATAAATACAATCTAAATGAAATATTAAAATGCAATTCATAATCCTAGGATGATTTTTCTTTTTATTTCTTTTAAAGATGCAAGGAAAATAAAATTTAACTTTTCTAAAAAAATACAACTAAAACTTGTGTTTTTTTTAACTAATGCAACTAAATGATTTTTTTTTCACTAATGAAACTAAATGAAATGTTCAATGATTCATTTATAAATGTCTTAAGACAACTAATGGACCCAATAAAACTCAAGGGTCCCACCGGGCGTGCCAAAATGTTTGTCTCAATTGTTTTTTCTTTTCTTAATTTTTTGAAAACAAAGAAACTAGTGATAAGGGGTGTGTATAAAAACCTATTAAAAATGCATGCATTGAATCCAAGTGATTATGGATATATCCTCTTTGGATTGGGATGATGACCTATAAATAATAAAACACTAAAATAAACTTGTTTGTTAGACAAGTAAATGGGTGGACTGCCTAGCATGAGCTAGATCCTAGAAGCAACACCTTTATAGGAGGCTATCAATCCACCTGCTTTAAACACTTAGTTGAAATGATGAAATAAAAGTGTTTTGCATAAAAATAGAAAATTATTGACACTAAAAACAATGAGTAACTAAATCTGAGACAATGAAGTTAAATGCTTTTCTAAATTAATCAAAATGAAGCAACTAGTTTGATTATATTAATTCTTAAAATTGGTGAAGGCAAGGTTGTCGTTTTGGGTTTGGAAATGGTTTGGTTTGTCTTATGACAAGGGATAAAGTTTTGGTTAAGTTTGTTAAATGGTAAAATTGGTAAAAAGGGTAAGAAAGAAATAAGGCAAAAGGGATAAATTGTGAAGAGGTAAATAGATGAAAGGTATGAGAAAGAAAGGAGGTAAAAGGGGATAAAGGGATAAATGGTGAGGAGGCTAACGGGTAAATGGAATAAAGAGAAAGAAGAGGTTGAGGGTAAAGAGGAAAAGGTGTGAAAGGATAAGAATAAGGCAAAGGGGTTATGGTTTTGAGGCCAAGAAATAAGAGGCAAAAGGGGGTTAAGAAAGAAGAATTTGAATTTGCAAAATAATACAAATTACCTTGATATTTGTTGAAGATGGATTGAGGATGGCTTCTTGAAGATGCTTGTTGACGATTTTGGTAGAGTTTCATTACCTGAGCTCTTCTTTCCAATATGATTATGACCTCCAATATTATTACCTTATCCAAAGACCTACAACAATATGCTAAGAATAAAAGACTAACTTGCCACTTAACCTTGGGTGAAGGAGAAGGGGGTATTTATAGCATTTTTGCGTGAAGAAACATGCCAAAATAGAGGAATATTGAAGCAATTTTAATTTATCCAAGTGGGATCATGATTTAGTCAAGGTGAGGTTGGTGATGTTTCCCATGTGGGTTGGTGAGTCTCCAAGTTTGAATGGAAATCATGCACATGGGTTTAAATAAGACTTGAAGATTTTTTACCATCCTTTCTTGATTTCACACAAGCACTTAAACGGGTGGCAAACCAAATGTGGCACCATTTTCTATGTGGGGGATGAAAATTATAAGTTGAGGTTGGTATGGACTCCCATGTGGGTTGGAAAATCTCCCATTTGGGTTGGTGAGCTTCCATTTGAGCTAAAAAGTCAAAAATGGTTGTTCTTTGTCTTTTCTAAAGTCTTAAAGAGGTAGGTAGCTCTTTTAAAGTCTAATTTCATATGGGAAGACAAAAATACATGTTGAATAATGATACCTTAATGGGAAATTTACCACATTTAATGGGGGGGCGCTTCTGCTACTTTAATGAGTTCATCAAACACTTTGGGAAGGGTCCCAAGTGCAGTATGATGTCCCACATGAAGCCACATCACTTCTAAGCCACGTCACTTGCCATATCACCTCCTAAATCACATCCCATGTCACTTTACATGTCACATTCTATTTCACTTATCATTTCACTTGCCATGTCATCTTGAATAGTGATAATGGGTCTCATAGTGAATAGTACTTTCAAATAGTGATTTTGAATTATATTTGTGACTAGAAAAATAGTGATTTGGTTGGTTAAGAGGGGTTTTGGGAAGGTTTAAGAATTTTTATGGGATCTCAAGGCATTTAGGCATCAAAAACTATAAGTGTGTAGTTTTATAATGTCTACAATCACACAGATGGGGAGACTATGTTAGGCGGTCACACAAATCATGAGACTATAGTAGCTGAGACATAAATAGGTAAGAAAAATATGATTAATTTATTGCTTAAGATTTTTTTTTAGAGATATATAGATAGATATTGTGATATATGATAGTGATCTAATATCCATTTGGTGTGATTTTTCAAGTATACCTAAGGATGAGGAAGAGAGATGTGGGTCTCTGGTTAGGGGAACATTCCATGACATCCTAGATGAGACTTTATAGCCATATGACCCGATGACACTAAAGGATCCAAGTATACCATATACCCTAGATTAGGTGAGATTGTTTAGACTAGCAAGAGAGGTCACAAGGTAGATATGGATGCAAAGAGAGGGAAAAGCCACTAGTAGACATGGGTGCAAGAGAGAGGTAGCCCTGACAAACCCTAATTAATGAGAAAGCTACACATCTAGAGATAGTGATACAAATGATGTAGGCATATACATTAATGTAGACCTAGCTAATATATGCATATAAGCTATGCAGACCTAGCTAATATAGGCACATGCAGTGACCCAGACTAAGTTGGTATAGGTACAGGTGTAGATATCATGTCTATGAGGATAGGTAGAGGGATTGAGATCTTAGACTACCTTGTTATATTGTACCATTTGGAGGAGTCAAAACAAGGCCTTAGTAGGCAACAAGGCTAGGACATTAGATAGAAAGCATGGATCCTAGCCCTAGAGATAGAGCATTGTTTATGGTTGTATATGTTATATCAAACTCTTGAGATATATATGATGTATCATTTTGGATTACTGATGTGATTGTGTATGTTTCCACTATGGATTTTTTGTTATCATTATGCTAGTTGTGTATGTGGATGCTTTGGATATATTTCTTTCTAGCACATGTATTTAGTTGTGTTGTATATGTTATAGGAAATATATGAGATGTAGTTTATTTTCTATGATTATGATAAACACATGAATGGTTAAAAAAAAAAGGCAAAAAGACTTGGGAAAATATAATCAATAAAAAATGCACTACACACTCATTCAAGCTGGGAAATGTGTAATAACATGAAAAATGACTAAGTATAAAGAACCAATAAATGGAAAATAAAATGGTAAAAAGGGGATTTGTTTTCAAAACAAATATGAAAATTTTTTACACCAAATTAAAACAAGTAAAATCATACTATATCACATTGGGAAGTATGAAAAACAAACTAATAAAAAGGAATGTATGCAGAAGGTCACACAAGGTAAGAAAAATAAATGAAAAGTCAATGAAATTTTGGTCTTAAATTTATCACACTAATTTAAGCTAGGAAGTATGACAAAAATAAAGAAATTTTAAAATCTTACATGCACTCATAAAATAATAAACTAAGAGATGAAATAAAAATGAAGCATAAAAAATACTAGCTCATGAAGGTAGATTGGTATAATGAAAAGGTAAAATGGACCTAATTTCCCATGACATGTTTCCCACTCCTCAGAACCCCTTATAGATCCATTGATCTACTATGAAGATTGGGTACTTATGTGAGAAAATAGGTATCACTAGAATTGATTTTTGAATTTCCTTATTCCAATATATTGGCTTACCACACCCCAAAGGACTTAAACTCTATGTGAATTCGATAGTGGCATTTGAGATTTGATTGGAGAGAGGAGATGTGCTTTAAATCACATCTTTTAGTGTGATTTGAATTTTAAGAATATTACATATTTTTTCCTTTTGATATCATTGCCTTTTGTTTAAATGATTTGGATTTTAACTTTCTTTTGAAGGATTTTTTTTAGGTTCCTCCTCCATACAGATTTGGAATAACCAAGCATGAGAGAGATCGTGATGCACATGAATGAGTTATAGGCTAAATCTAAAGGAATATAAGTAACCAAAGATAAAAGACTGACTAAGACACATAGGCTTGATAATGAACAAATATGTGATCTCAAATCTCAATTGTGCATATTCTTAGTTTGCAAAAAAAGGAAGAAAGGAAAAGAGATATCCATAGGTGGACTGGTAAGAGGAAAAAGTAATGAGAAAGACTATTTGCTAAATGATCACATGGTAAAAGGAGACAATAACTAAAGGGAATAGGTTAAATACAACCAAGTCACCATGATAATTATCTTTGAAAAGTAAGGATAAGAAAACAAATAATCATGAAGATACAAGACAACAACAAGCTAAATATGGTGATTTTGTGAGGATATTTTGGGTCCCATCCATAGTCTTACAAATAAACTCACAAAATAAATATCTAAGGGATGTAACAAGAAGAAAAGATAAATACAAAGCAATGATAAGGAAGAATAAACATATGGGAAAAAAAGATAGAATATAAAATTAACAAGAAATATAGTACAAAAAAAAGATAATGATCTAAGATAAGCAAGAATTTGACATAATGTCAAATGATATAATCATTTATAGAAAAATAGATAAATATATATCACACATCCAATCCAAATATAAATATAAAATTACACTGCATGTGCTCATAAGTACTAGTAAACCTATCCACACACATTATCTAAGACATCAGATAAATCTCTATGAAGCTGGATACAAACTACTACTAATGTGTCATCAATCTTTGTTATATACTGGGAAATACTTATTTTCTAATATCCTCAATTTAAAAAGTAAGAATACTTATTGGATCATGTTGAGGAGGGAAATCAGACAAAGGATGATCAAAAGAATGTGTGGGAATTGGATCTATGAAAGAAGGAGGAATCATCGATGGAGAAGGAACCACAAGTGGAGGCACAGAAAGAACCACATGAGGTGTAACTATGGGAGAAAAAAGGGGAACCTTATTTCAAGAATGACCTATGGGAAGAATAGTAGTTGGTTTAGGGATATATATTCAATGATCCTTAAGATGGTGATAAAGGATATGATAATAATCAGTATGATGTGTGTCGCATTGGTGCCATATATAATACCTCTCACCATACTTAGGTATATAGTCAGGAAGAATCTTGAGAGGAGGCATGGTAGTGTCTATGGATGGGGAAGAAGGATGGAAGGTATCAATATATTATCATAACTTACAAAAATAGGTAGAAGAATGAGTATCTATCCCATGAAAGAAATAGATACACTTGTGAGTGTGTTTAGGAGGAACACTCACAGGGAAAGGTGCAACAAGTGTGGAAGAAGAGGGAGATGACTCATTGCCCCATTTGGTGGGAAAAGGAAGAAAACCATCACCAAGAGGAGGTGATGATGGAGAAGGAATAGACCTAGTCGTAATAGGAAAAGAACTAGTGAAATAAGTGAGAGTAAGCTCACCATTAGTAGAAGTAATGATAACTATTTCTAACATAGGTTCCATTATGGGAGGAGTAGGATCAATAGAAGGTCTAATAAGGGTAGCACTAACCTTAGGATTAAACTAATGACTAGAATTAGGGAACCTAGAAAAATGGAAAGGGTTGGTCATAATATGATCCATGATCATAGTCCTATGGGGATCCTCAGAAACTAGAAGTGTTGGTGCCATCTCTACTCTATGATAAAGAGGAAAAATACAAGAATCAAGAACTACAAAATTTAGAACACAAGAGGACACATGAAAAGAATCAAGTAAAGAAGAAAGATAATGCACAATTTCAGCATCATGGGCTTGAACAAGACCACCTAATAAAGGATCATCTAAGGAATAACCATCATCATAATTAGGCAAATGAAGATTGATTACATAATTCAAAATAAATTTTTCATCATAATAAGCATGGTAAATAGAATGATGAGTCTTGGATAAGATTATAGGAATGTCATCACAAGGAGGTTTATGAGAATGAGGTTACAAGGAAGCAGGAAGTTGCAAGATGAGATGAGTCATGAGATCAAAAGTTTTGATCTTGTTATTAATCTCATCAGGCTTATCGTCATTAGAGTCTAAAAATATGGAAGGAAGATTACCAATAAGCTCAAGATGCCCATTGTATCCTCTGGATGAATTAATAGGAACATTTAGATGTTGTGACTCAAAATATGGAATGTTAGGTAAAGGCTCAAGAGCAAGAATCTTAAAGACACCATGATCTTGCAATTGTTTACAATTTCAAGGGTTAGTATCTCATTGAATCCTACAAATAGCTCTATTATGAGGGAATTTAATGTATTGGTAGGTGGAAGAGATGATAGCTTGCATATGATGAGTCCATGGCCTACCAAGTAAGATGTTATAAGAAAGAGGAAAGCTAAAGATAATCACCTTCACATGAATGGTGACATGTGGGATAGTAATGGGAAGCCACACACACCCAAAAGGAGGCATTTACCTTCTATCATATCCTTGGTAGGTGATACATGTGGACTTAAGATTTCATTGAAAATATCCTAGGGTTTTAATGAAATCAAGAGAAAAAACACAAGTCCAAAACCCTCTTCCATCAAACCATACTTAACTTGGATATCATTTATTTGGATGCTAATAAATAGGGGAGGATCATCTCCACGAAGCATAATCTCATTGAGAATCATAGATGTGATGGGAAATTTTAATGAAAGAGAAGTGTCAATAGTTTCATCAACATTAATGGAAATATCTTCACATTATTTCAAGATACTATCCTTATAACTAGATAAGTCTACCTCTCATCCTGCTAAGGGAGGATGAAGGACATTCATCTAAGAAAATAATTTCATAATATGATTCTGATGATGGGGAGATGTCCTCATGAGTTCAAAAAATATAATTTGAGAAGGGAAATTAGTGAGTTCCGCAATGGGATCCCACTCATCATAACCCATGAGAAGGTTGTTAGATATAGGTGCATAATTGTTAAGGATGTATTCAGAGGGAAAATCCAAAGATCATTGAATTTTTTGTTGATAAGAATGAGAAGGTTTAGAAGAATGTTGTAAATCATGTTGAGATTGTGAAATAATAGGTTCAAATTGATCTTGAGGAGTAGAAGAGGTGTTAACAGAAGGTTGATTAACATTAGAAGGAGAAGATGATGGAAGAGTAGTAGAAATAGCATGGGATGTGTTATCAAAATGAGAATCATAAGTTGTATCTTCATAAAAAGTTATAATATCTTCTTTCCCCAGCTCATTTAAATGAGTTGGAGGATAATCCTGGATAACACAATATGCTTGAGAAGGAGGCAGGGTGTAGATATTTTGAGAATCAATGAAAGCCACTAATCCTCACATATTAGTCATGCTAACCACATTTTATTTAGAAATTGGTTTTGTAAGACTTTCTACATTATTGGTGAAAGAGATGGGTTTGCCTAGTTTTTCTTTAATTGGTTGATGATTAGGTAAAGGATCATTATAAATATCTAAATGAGTGTTTTCTTGATTCAAGGCTTGAGCTTTATCATGAGTTTTGTATTCTTTGAATGTACACTCATAAGCTTATTGACATTGGTGCATGATAGAATCATAGTCAAAATTAGGTCCAAGAAGAAATTCCATAAATAAATTATGAATCTATCTATAAGTCTCATGAGAATGACCCCAACTAGCATGAAACCAAGAAAACTTTCCAAGATCATACCAAGGTTTCATAGGATGAGTAGCATCAATTTCATGAGGAAGAGGCCTAAGTAGATGTTTAATCAATTCAGCTAAGGAAAGAGGTTTATGAACATTAGATTCATTTGTTGAGAAATGAGGATTAGTAAATTGTTGAGAAGAAGTTGGTTCTGAAGAAGGGGTAGGAATAGTAGCTTGAACATGGTGAATGGTATCATATGAGTCAGAAAATCCATCACTAGTAACACTATATTTTTTATTTTTAAGTAATATATGAGAACCCATGGAAGGTTAGGGTGGGTCTAATTGATTCATAAGTAAATCTTGTCATTTAGCTTTATCAATAGATTCTTCCAAAGTTCATGGAGAAAGAGCACGGACTCAATATTATAATTTGAGATAAAGAGCATTTGTAGAGAGATGAAAAAGATTATCATTGGCCATGTTGTGTTCACATTTGTTTAATAAAGTCTTCCATCATTTAACAAATGGTTGGGTAGTTTCATTTTTTATTTGCTTGTAATTGATGAAATGGGCCAAAGTGTTTTCATGAAGATCACTAGTTTGGAATTCTTGAACTAAAGCATTCACTAAATCTTCCGAACTAGTAATGGAATAAGGTCTAAATTGGTTGTACCAATCCAAGGCGTCACCTGTGAGGGTCTTATCAAGGAGCTTGGTAGAGATAAAGGTGTTTAATTTAACCCAATATCTATAAATATTCCCAAATGTTTTAAGATGAAGAGAAGGATCAGTTGATCCATTATAAGAGATTGTAGGTGTTATTCCTCCTATATCAGTGTTAGCAATTTGAGTAGTGAGAGGTTCATTTTGTAGATTCTTGATATTTTTATTTATTAAAGGAGGTTGAGGAATAATATTTCCTTGACAATCTTGAATAGGAGGGGGAGGAAAACTTTGGTTATGTGTGCCCCAAGCCATTGGTTGCAGTTGCATTTGAAGATGAAGAAGGTGATTTTGCATTCTCATCATTTGATTTATGTTATGGGATTGCAAACCATTCATTTGAATGAGAGTTTTCAATATAAATCGGTAAGTTTGACTAAAATTATTAGAAGAGTTGGTTTTGGTATTAGTGTCTTGGGTACCACTATTGGTGTTATTGAGAGATTGAGATGAATGATGAGAATGAGAGTCACTAGTGGAAAATCTTGTTTGTGTAGCAAAATATGGACTATTGAATGGAAGAGAGGAAGAAGCACTAGAATCATGAATGCCTTCGGTAACAAATAATGAACTAGTAGAAGGATTAAGGATAATGCACCTTAAGAGAAGTCTGCTAGATGTAGAACCAGCCATGGTAGTTGAGATACTAGGCATGGAGGTATAAGAAAGGAAAGAAGAAGAAGAAACATGAGAAGAGGTCATGATTAAAGGGAGAGGTTGTGAAGCAAAGAAATTAGTACTACCAAATTCATCTGAGAATGTAGAATGTGGTGAATGAGGTTTATTGTCTTGACCACTAATCATAAGATTATAAATGGTAGATGGATCTTTCCCTTTATGTTGGGGAAATTGGTTAATAAAGAAAAACATGTTAGGAGTATACTATAACTTAGGTTGGTTTTATAGGAGAAAAGAAGGATTATGTTACAAAGAGGTATCATGAGGGAACCCATAGTCTATTGTGTGAGTTACAATATGGACATTACTAGCATTTGCAAAAATAACTCTAATTTGTCTATGGGAAACCCTATGAGTATTGGTGAATTACATCATGCCTATTATTTGAGATTTAGTGTTGTCACCTAAAAGGAAATCCATGATGAAAGAGGAAGGAAAACAAAATGAGAAAACAAAGGATTCAAAAAGTGATAGAAATAAAGCTTGGTCGACTCAATGAACCTAGTACAAAATAGGGATAATAAAGTTGGACAGAGTCCACAAAACTAACCTGGTTCAGAGAGTAGAAGCTGATAAAAAAGGGAAAAGCCTTGAAAACTATTCTAGGTCAACCTAGTCAACCTAGTGTAGTGCACAGGAGCTATAGAAACTGCTAGGTTAACCAAGTCGACCTAGTGTAGTTGATAGAGGCATAAAGCAAGGTTGGGATAGTGCAGAGTCAAATTGGTCAACATATCACAACATATAGGAAAAGAGAAAGGATTGATAAAAATATTAAAAAATGATATGAGATATGCATATAGCTAGTTTAGAAAAGTAGATACTAAAATCAAATACATAGTCAATTAAAATGATGATGGTCAATCCAATAGGTATACATAAATAGATTGCAATTTTGAAAGAAAAAGTATAGATTAGAGTAGAAATAGAGAAATAGAAACTAACCTTGGTGTTTTGGAGATGAAAATAGAATAGGTAACAGACCTATAACCTTGGAGAGAATTGGACCAATCTATATAATTGGGTCAAGCTAGTCGACCAAGTGAGATAAGAACCTATTGTAAAAGCTAAAAAAGTGTGCTAAGTTGACCTAATCGACCTATTAGACTAAAATGGATGTCTGGAAATGTGCTAAGTTGATCTAGTTGACCTAGTTGACTAGACTACAAATTTAGAAGTTTATAATCTAGAACCTGCATTGTGAATCCTGAACAAGAACATGATACAAAGTGGTTGGAACTATGTTAGGTCAACCCAATCGACCTAGTAGGCTGAATAGAAAGTCTACAAAGTGTTAGAAGCCTATACTAGATTGAGTTTGTCAATTTAGTTTCCTATTCCTACACACAAATAAAAATAGATGGGTCGATAGAATCAAGATAGCAAGTCAAAACATATGATAGAAAAGATGAAAAAATGAATTAAAAATAAGTGAAAGAAACCTTATAAGGGTTTTATTCATATCAAGTTCACTAGAATGTATGAAACTAAAATTTTATGGTATGCATGAATCAATCCTAGATCGGATAAGATAGATCATACCTACACTTCCAATTAGGGTACACACTTGTTAAGTGGGATCATGATCAATATGAGGATTTGATATACCTAATTATGGGATCACTTGTATCATCTGTCACAACACATCATGCTAGATAGGGTTCAAAAAGTTACAGTTTAACACAATCACACAAAAACCCTAAAAGATTCCTATGGTTTTTATATTCACTTATGATGATAAACAAGAAAGTAAACTAATCTAATAACAAGAAAAGAAGACTAATCTAGTGCTCACCAAATCTTGTGGCACAAAGTGGGGGTTAGATAAAAATAAGTAAATGACAACTAAACTAAACATGTATAGGAGACATATACTCATGTCAATGTATATAGAATCCTAATACACGGAAGAGAAGAACACATACTACATTATCTATCTACTCTTACAAAAGAGAAATAAAGTTAGGAATACTTACCTTTGAAGATGAACTTTTTGAGTCTCAACCTCTCCCCCAATGGTGATTCATAAGATATTTTTGTGGCTTGTAAGTAAAACGAAGATAAATCATCTCTAAGCTACACAACCTACCTAAGCATCCAAAATACTTCTCCACAATAAAATATCATAGCTCTAAAATAAAGTATTGAACCCTAAATCTTTATTCCTTAATTATAATGGTCAATAAGTAGATGTTCATTTTCACTTCTTCACTTAATTCAACTCTCTTATGAAATGGTAAGTAATGACCTTGTATATATAGTAGTATCTCACCCTAAAGGCTTTTGGACATGTTGACTATGCTAGGTCGATCAGGTTGACCTAACACATTATCAAGCTAATGTCTAAAGTTTATGCTAGGTCAGTCGAGATGTAAGGCAACAAGGAAAGGAAAATTATCCCCATAATAAACTAGGTTGACCTAGCTTACTGAATAGGTCAAAAAGGGAAACAAAGAAGAAATGAGGGATGAGACATGACAAATGGTAGGAATAGATAGGAAAAAGATAAATAAGCTTAGGGTTCAAGGTTTTAGGAGATAAGAGTGTAGATAGTAAGTGAAAAAAGAAACAACAATCTTACAAAGAACCAAAGGTCTACCCACCCCTTTCTTGGTGTACCCCTTAAGGAATTAACTTAGAGAGATTGAGACTTGATAGGTTCCTACAAGATACAAAGTTTTAGTAATAAAAAAAGTGTGAAAATATTTTGTATACAGATGCCTCCACCCACCAAATGATGCTTTTATAGGTTCTATAATTTTTCAATTTTACTCCATATATTTTGTATTTATCAAGTTTGTATAGTAATCCACACTGCTAGCCTATCAAAAACCTGAAAGCATGGTAAACTAGTAGGATACATAGTTGAAAACCTGAAATGGTGGATAAGTAGTGCATAAGGGGTGAAAACTATTTTACCAGTACCTTGAGCATTTCTTGTGAAGTCCTATGCACTTCTATCTTTTGGATCCTTTCTTATTAATTGGATGGATTCACTTTCTGTCATTGTCTCAGGATGAGACAACCTTTTAAGTCTAGGAAAGTGTTAGTGATAAATGGTAAATGTAATATTGTATGTATGTATGAGAACATCCTATGGTAATTATAAATGTATTTTATTATAGGTTGTTAGGAGTTGTTACAAGAATATCCATGTTGGTCAAGATTCCACCAAAGGTGATATGGAGATCTATTTTTAGCATGGAAAATTTGGAAGTTACAACTATATAAAATAATACCTATAAGTATTTGTAATGAATGTAATATAAGGTTTGATGATTATGTTAATTTTGATATGTTTTCAAGTAATAGAATATTGAATTCTATCCTCAGAAATATTTTGCATAACACTTTGATAGAACTAGACATCAATCTATGAGGATTTTCTTTGTTCTAATCTTTGATATTAGAGCTTTTAATATCAATTATAAGTATTAGTGTTCTTTATTAGTATAATCATAGAGTTTCCTATGTTTTGATGTTTGTTTCTTTCATTATTTTGATGTGTCCATTTATTTGTATGTAAGTAGTTCCATCATGCATTGAACCTTTAGATTAGTATATTTCTCTGTGATAAACCTTGTTTATAGATTCCTAGTCTTGATTAAACTTTTATAAAATATTTTTAAGTCACTTTGCACACCCTATCCCTATAATTATCATGTTTTGGTGAAACCCAAGAACCTCTACTAATAATTTAAAATGGTCAATTTGAATGCATTATCCCATCATGGTCTCCAAATGTAAGATGATAAATTTGAGCAATGAGATTTTATTATACAATTTAACCAAAATGCCCAAATATAAAATATACCATTGAAATCAATAACCATTAGATTAAAATTAAATCAAATGAAACATTAAAAACAACATTCTAATCTAAATTTAAGTGTTCCTAATAAATATTCAAACAAAGAAATATTAATTGACTATGGATGGATATTGCTTACCAAAAACTTAAATTTTCAGCATGATGTTTGATCAATGACTTATATTTCAAAAATTTGTTGATAGCTTGATGATGAATTGGTGTATCATGGAATCCTTGCACACTCCTTGGCATACTTTGTAATGGAGGGAGATGGTGCATTTAAATAGAAGGAAGGAGGGAAGATAAATGGACAACATTCAAAGATGGTTGTATGAGGATGAAGGGTGGAGGATTATCCAAGGAATTAAAAATTCCTTGGATGATTATAAAGGAAGGAAAGTTCTGTATGTATAAGCCTCTATAATCTTTTTATAAGTTTAATCATGTTTATTAGTGATTAGTCATGTGATTAGGGGGTTCTAAAGAATCTATGGGGGGTAGGCTTGTAGGGAAGCCTAGGAATAGGTGGGTAGGTGGGTTATGGGAATTTTAAATTCCCAAATAATAGATAAGTGGGATTAGTTAGTTGGTAATAGGGGTTTAGGTGGATTAATAAATAAGTGAGATAGGAATAAGGTTAATGAATGAATAATAATGAAGGGGGATGTTAGATAAATTAATAGAAGGATTAGTAAGGATGATTTAGATAAAATTATATGAGACTAATGAATATTAGATGAAATTAGTGATGTTAGTGTTGACTAATAATAATATTAGTGATGATAAATAAAGTAAGTAAATTTAGGTGCATATAATAAATACAAGCCCTACATCTCATGTGAATCATGAAGCGAGCAATAATTGTAAGAGAAAGACAAGGAGGAATATAAGTAGCCAAAAATGAAGTACAATCTAAGTAATAGATACAAGCTCTACATGTTATAGTGACAATTGTAAGAGGAGGTCATGGAGGAGTCTAAGAAGCCAATAATGAAGAATAATCCAAGTAAGAAATAAAAGGCTTACATATCTACAAATGTTTTCACAATTTGAATGAATTCTACCTATCTTTTAAGGGATTCAAACTATTACCATGCTATTTTTTTATCAGATCTTTGCTTGCAATGTGAAAACACATTTTTATCTTATATCAAAACCCTTAATATTAGGCACAATTTGGTTATCACATAGGATTTTTTGTTTAGTAATGAGATAAACAAGATATTTGCATTTTTTGTGGATTATTTTCTTAGTAACAAGATTAACAAGACCTCAAAAAACTTTTGAATGTGTGTTTGGGCATTAATGTGGGGATGAATTTTTTTAGAGTCATAGATAATTGCTTAGTGTTTAGGTTTGGGATGAGTCTGTACTGATTCTTATTCATGATGTCTCTCATGTTTTCCTTTCTTGTATTTATTCATTTGATCAATTGTTTAAAATAGCTGGACTACCCCCAATTTCATAAGGCAAATCAAAAAAATTGTTCTTAAAAACTTAGGGTATCCATTGATCATAATCGTTATTCCACCTCAATCATATTTACCCATGAATGTGTTGAGGAAATGGGTTTAACTTGGATTTTAAGCCATTATTTATTGATTTGAATATTATACTTGATTCACCAGTTATTTATAATTTTTTTGAAATATCTAATACAAATTACCAGTCAATTTTTACCGGCATGGTAATTTTTCCAAAGATTCATCAATGGAATTATACCTAAAATCTATGATTTTCTAGGATTTTATAGTAAGATTTTAGGGTTCCCTTCTTAAAATTATCCCTAATGTTATATCCTCTTCCATTTCTTCAAACTTTTTTTGCATTATTATATCTTTTTCCCTTATCTAGGTCTTTGCCTCTAATTTGTCCACCATCTCTAGTACTTCAATGAATGTTTCGAATTATTTTTAGTCTGTGGTAAATATTAAGTTTGGTAATATTCTAGATATAACCACTCTATTTTTTTTCTTTTATTGGTTCTATGAGATTCATTGATACTTATTTGAATCATTTATCAAATTATTTTACATATATTTTTTCTCTTTGAATGAGATCCCTCATCTTACTTACACTTGTTGTAGGATATTAGGGTAGGAAAAGTCACTCTTCAATGCATCCTTTACATTTGTCAATGAATATCTATGTTAGGGATAATTTTCATGTACCATTTTAGTGTCCCATCCTTCAATATTCTTACAAATTCAAATAATTTGACTTTATTGTATGTTATATTGTGAATTCACTATTATGCATCTAATGCAAAGAGATGAGAATCTGTGTCTTTGATGTCCTTGCCAAAAAATCGTAGTTTCATTTATTGATCCATTTTATTTTATTTTCATTAGATTTTCATTTTCCACTTTTTGATTGATTTTTACTAGTTTGTGGATTTTTAGCCTACTATTTTTTTGCGTTCTTTTTATTTTTAATTTTTCGTGTAGTATTGTTATTTTCCTATAATTTTATTTCTTTTGTTATCTCTCTATAAATGTATTTCAAAGTATATTATTCCAAGTACTTATTTAAATTTTATTTCTAATAACTCCTCTATTTTGTGTTCGGTATAGCTATTGTGAAATTCTTTTCCTATATCTATCTTTTCGTTGAGTTATGGCTCCTTTATATTTTGAAGCGGCATGAGGGATGATGGTTGGTTTAAGGGATTCATCTCCTAAAAAATTATTTTTTATCTTTGGATGGGGGGAGTGGGCGTGTCACATCATTTGGTATCTCAATTTTCTCACTATTTTTATCTTCTTTCTCATTATCCTTAGATAATATTTCTTCTTCATTTTCATCTTCTTCATATATTCCACCTATTCCAATATTTCCTTCTTCTAGTCATGTATCCCACTCATTATCTCTTACCACTTGTTTTATTATATTTTTTATTGGTTTTTATAAATCTACATATTATTTTTTATTGCTTCATTCTCCTTCTATATTTTCTTGTTCTTCTTCCTTTGGCTAGCCTAATATTCTTATAACTAGAAAATGTCTTATTTGGCCTTCTGATTCCAAATATTATCTTCTATGAATTTTTTCTAAGGATCTTATCATGGATTTGAGAGATTAAAGTGTTTGTTTTACTAATTTTACGTGTTCCATGTGTGCTTCATGTATCCATTTTTTCATCTATTTTACATCTTCCTATGATCCTCATAGTTGGTTTATGTGTCACTAATGTTAACTCTATATTTTTTTGGATTCATGATTCTAATTTATATTTGTATTCTACTTATAATTTGTATTCCTTTCATTATGCAACATACTCACACAATATCATGGTGGCCTTCTCTCTATCTTATCCTTTCTTCTCTTTCCACTTTTCCTTCTATTTGTTTATTCTCTACATCTAATCTAATTTGTTCTCTTGCTTTTCCCATTGCTACTTATTTGTATTTCCTAGTTTTATCCTTTTACTTATAATTAGCATTTTTATTTCCTTAATTTTTATTTTTACTTTCCTTTCTCTTTCTATTTGTCTTTCTCTCTTCTAATCCTTATTTTATTCATTTATTTCCTTCTTTCACACTTTTTAATTCTTTCTTTCTTTTTCCTTTCTCTAATCTCTTTATTATCACTTATTTTGTTGTTAACATTTTGTTAATATTCACCATTATTTATTATTATATTTATCCTTCCATCCATTTCATATTATCTCTCAATAGTCATCTCACTTTGGATCATCTCTTTGGTATCCCCCTTTTTTCCTTTTGTCATCCCCTAGGTGCATGTTCCTTATAAGAACTATCTACCAATTTTTTTAAGCTACCTTAAATCAACAATATGTGGATTAGAGTTGGAAATTTTTTAATAAATATTCTTCATGAAATTCATATAAATTATTCTTTATTTACCTAAAATCTTATCCAAACAATAATATTTCCTAACATATGATAAATGAGTCTAATGCTGTCTCACAACAATAGTCCACCACTTATGTCCACAATTTGTCTATCTCTTCTAGTTTTATTATTTATTTGTTGTCCAATTAATTATTTTTTTAATTTGTACCCTATAGCATTTTATTTCTTTCAATAACATTAGTATATAGGGCCACAAGTTTTCAAATGACACCCAAATTTATTTGTCCTCTAGTCTATAGAATTCATCTTCCACTTGATCAACTATGGTTTCTATTCCTTTTACTTGTTGTTGAATAAATTATTTTATTTTCATCTCCCATCAATGTTATATTTACCTTTTTGATGGTTTTGAGAACTCTTATGAATAATTTTATCTATTCATTAGTTTTGTCTAAAACCTCGGCTCAGAAATCAAATGTTTACATTAAAACAACATAAAACCATGAATTCATAGTTTGATGTTCTATATTGCACTAACTATAGAATAAGAATTCAAATTGGGCTAGCTCATTATTAGTGATTAAAAAAATAATAATTTCATGAATATAACACTATAAACCTATCCAATAGGATTGATCAAGGTCAAATAAGAGGTGAATCAAATAGAGAAGCACACAAATACACATTTTGCCTTCCTTGGAGACTCATTTTATTACCATTTCAAAGAGTCTTGCCATCGACTTATAGATTAGAGATATTTTTATCCACATGTGGGAAACATTTCCCCTTATATACACTCGATTTGGCTTGATAATTACATGAAGAAAAGTTAAACTCTAGTATAATTTTGGCATAGTAATTTTAGTTCAAGAGAACTTGTGAAAAGAGAGGACAAGTCTTGCATTTATAGATTTACTAAATCATTGTCAATCATTCATATCATATAAATATGGAGGAATGAGAATCAATCATCAACACCATCAATATGGGAGGTTTAAAATGTAAGAGACCCCATCAATGAAAACATGGAGTATGTAAAAGAGGTGTAATAAATTATCTTGAGTGTGTAAGTGAGGTGCAAGAAATTGTCTTGAGTGTATAAGTGAGGTGTAAGAAATTTCATAACCCTTTCTTTCTTGCACACTTTGCCTGATGATGTCATCCATTTGTGAGGCAATATTTTAGTTTTGAATTTAAAAAAATAGGATAATTTCAAAAGTTATGGAATTTCTTATTAGAATAAGATAAGGATTGATTAAGTATGATTAATAAATAATATGAATAATAATGAAATTTTAAAATGTTCTTTTGTTGATCAAATATTCATTTAATTGTCTTTTATAATAATTTTAAAATATCAATTTGATTTGAGATGTTTATGGTGAACTTGATGTCACAATATGATGCATTACCCCAATTAGGGATCATCATTACAATTTTGGATTAAAATTGTAATTTTGTGCATGATTTGGATCAAATGATTATTTACTATTAAATTCATGCATTTATTATGTAAAATCATTATGATTGTATTTTAGACATAAAATTCATGAAAATAAAGTGTCTACATTTTTCCCTTATTTGATAAATAGTTAAAAGACACAAGGCATAATAATGTATTTCAAAATAATGAAAAAGTCATTAAGAAGAAATTTGATAATGATTGAAGAATGATGTGTTAACATTTTACTAAATTTATAGGTCAGTGTGCTCATATTGATGCCCTAGAGGGTGTTTAATGAGCCCTATATGTCCCCTCAAGGGAAAAATTAGAGAATTATTTATAATGGATAGAACCTAAAAATAAATAAAATTCATGGCCTACAAGTGGAAAGGCCAAAAAAATAAGAACGTAGAAAAAAATAGGATGAAAATTGGTCAATGGAGCTAGAAATAGGTCTCTAAGGAAGAACACAATGAAAATGGGAAGCAAAGGGGGGTAAAAATTCAAACATTTAAGCCATATATTTACCCCTGGTGGGTAAAATCTAGTCATTTTTACTCTCCCTTATTGAATATTTTTAGCTTTAGTTATGTGTGAGAGGTTGTAGCCAAAAATGACTCTATGTGCATGACAAAGGCACCTTAATGATTGGGTTCAAGAGTAAAGGTGACCACCATAGGATGGGCAACCAATAATTAGGTTTATCATTAGTGAATTTTTGCATTTAATAACATTTATTTTTAGGTGTAGCTAGGGAAATGATTAATCCACTGATTTTGTGAAAAATGGAATCGATAGTTTCACTATAAAGAATGGAAAAATGCTAGAGAAAATGGTGAAAACAACATGGAATCAATGAAAATTCTAGGAAAATGACATTTTCACTCAAATTAGTGATAACACCAAAAAGGATGGGAAATGTTTGATTGGAAAAGATGTGAAGAAAGTGAAAATTTCAAGGAAAATAGTGAAAATACTAAAATGGGTTGAAAATGTTGAATACGCATAAATATAAAGAAAGTAAAATGATGAAATTAACCTATTAAATGGTGAAAATGTGGGAAAGTGGAAAATTGGTGAAAGAAAAAAACATTAGGCCTACTCTTTAAGAGAAGTGTTTCAATTGGTCAAGGCATAAAATAGATTAAATGACTAGAATGATGATTTGGCAAAAAGAATATATTAGATTTGATTTGAATAAATGTTAGTTAGATTTGATTATTAATAACATTAGTGATTTGTGCTAACTTGCCCATGCATGTAGGAGAAACACTTTGTCTTGATCGAGCGTGATTATTTCTCACATTTCTTGCAAACAAGGAAGATCTGGACCAAGGATAATTGCACATTCTTGAAGACCATGGGACTATGACTCATCACCTACATGCCAATGATTAGAGTAAATAGATCCTACCTTAGTGCACTAGCTAAGAGATGGCACTCAAAAATGTCTATATTTCATCTTCCTATCAAAAAGGACACTTACACTGGAGGTGGTATATTTTGAGGGTTCCAATTAGAGGATGAGCATTAAAGTGAACTAGCTTCGTATGGAAACATGATTTATTAGATTACCTAGTCAGTGTTTTATATATTCCCATAGAGGATGGGATAATAGGCATTAATTTGATCAAAACCTACATAAATATTTATGCATATGACCTACCATCAAAGGCATCATCTCCACTAGATGATATGGATAGAGAGGTAGTCTTACCCATGGCCATTATCAATGGCATTTTGATTCTTGATAAGAGTGGTTGATTTTTACATATGAGCCTGGGTGGGATGATCAGATACATTCTAGATGAGAATATTACTTTTGATTTGGGACCAACTATCTTGGCTCAACTATACTAGGATCTACACATGGTTTCATATCAAGGCAATCAGAGCATTGACATATCTACATTGCTCTAGGTCTAAGCTTGGGATCACATTGTTATAGAGTAACTGATGGGTCAGAGGTGAGCATGGGGTCCAGAGGATCCTATGGCTTATGTGTCTATCTAGATAAGAATAAGCTATAGAGGGTATAAAAAGAATATCTTTTTGTATCACAGAGTGATATATCATATGGTAGATGAGGATTTTATCTGGCAACCTTATCTACCACTATAGATCTAGTGGTTGAGTAATGGTTGGTACACTAGATTTGTGACCATCGTATGCTTCATTATTGGAAAATAAGCACACGTTATTAAAAATTATAGACCAGATCAGGAGAAATGCTAGTTTGGTATGTAGTAGGAAGTGTTAAATGGTCCAAGATTTTTTACACATGTGAAAAGAGAGATTAGTAGATTAGGGTAGCCTATAGATAAGAATATAGGTAGATTGAGTTATTTAGGGGCTCCATAGTTTGCATGGGCATGCATAGGGGCCATAATATATGTATTAGTGACAACAACTTATACAACATGGTGGATTTAATTTCATCCAATGTTATTGACTGTGCCCTACGGTGTGCTAAGATAGTTGATACCAGTGCCAACAGTAAAGATAGTGGGATAAGGATAAGATTAAGATTAAGACTAGGCATCGATGGATGTGGATGTAGAGGGTGACGATGATGACCACATAAAATAAAGTGATCAAGATAGTATCCCAAATCTATATTAGACATTGAGATTATAGGGACATAATATAGGGGTACTAAGGATGCAAAATGGGGATGAGGGACCTAGGAGAGGCATGCCCTTTAGGTAAAATAATATTAGACAAAGATATAGATATGAATGATGATGATATTAATATGAGGGTAATAAGGATATATGAGTTACAAGCTAGGGTCACTTAGGTACAAAAATAAGTGGGAGATAGAGATAGATTGATTGTGTCCCTCCAGTTAGATATTGCCTCACTAAAGGTAGAGGTGTCCCAAATGATAGTAGTGTAGGTAGAAAGAGATAGGGACAAGGTAGATGTGGAGATGATCCACATGGATTGAGATACAATGTGAGATGAACTTACAGGTCTAGGTCTATTAAAAATCATCCTTAATAGCTTTGGAACTAAAGATGAGGTGGCATAGTATCATAGCTTGTATGATATGGCTATGCTATTAGATTACATGGATCCTAATCTAGAGGTATATAAGGCATAGAGATCAAATACTAGGTCCAATATATCCAAGACATGCCATACTTTAGGGTTAGGGTAGCCAATATATCACCCACCATCTCTTCATTTTTTAGGACCTAGTGGGCCACCAAAATAAATAGGTCACAAGGATACCCAGAGTCAGAGCTAATTGACATAACTCTTTATTTTATTTTTAGTGTCATGACTTGTATATATTCATGATGTATATGACATTATTATGTGAGATATATGACATTCTTTTTTTATCTTATTGATGTACACAAACTCTTATATATATACATACATATATATATATATATATATATATATATATATATATATATATATATACATACATATATATATATATATATACATATATATATATATATACATATATATATATATATATATATATATATATATATATATATATATATATATATATATATATATATATATATATATATATAGACACACACATGATATTCTTTTTGGTTTGGTACTTTATGATTGTCTCATGGTGGTGTAATATAAAATGTGATCGGCTTACTATTTGTTGCTTTGTTGTTCATGTTGAAATCATATTTATTAGATTTGATTACCATGATTTTTTTGTTTTGATAGTGAAAATGTGATATGATGGTATTTATTATACTATAAATATGTTATGTTATGATGATATGGACGTTGTAAAATGTTTATGACTTGTATATGCTTAGTGGTTGATATGTACCATGGTTAGCATATAGATTAGTCGTTTTATTAAGTTTATTATGTTATGACTTTTTATTAGACAAGGATTTTTATTACTGCTACATTACTTGTTTGGACCTCCAGTACTTGATTTTTGATTTTACATTTAAAATTATGCACCACAATTATTAATGAATCATGATAACATTGGATGCCACAAGTGGAATAAATTTGATTTAAATACAAATGTAAACAACTTAGGATCAAGATATTAAGAATAAGACCAAAGTGTAAAACATAATTTAATCAACAAATATAGGTTATATACAAATCACGGTTAGGATATAACAGATCTAGACATAAGTCTAGAGTATGATACACTAAAATCAAGGCAACCAATAAATGTAAAATAAGATAAAAACATACCAAAAATCAATAAAACACACAAAAACAAATAAAACATTGAAGAGGAATAAACAAGTAACTAATTAATCATTTATGCATGTGTAAGGCATTACTCACAGGTATTAGCCCAAAGGTAAAAGACGTGTTAGATACAAATTTTGACAAGTTTAGAATGTGGGTATAGAAGAAGAGGAAGGAAATGGCTGAGTTGGCCTGAGATGCCCCATAAATCCAAGCATTGCATACACAATCCATGTAGACTTTAGGTCAATTATAGTTCTCCCAAGAAATAGGACAAGAAGATTGTTAATGATAAGAGATAAGATGTAATGTATAAAAGAACATGGAATGGATTCGTAAAATGGTGAGAATGTTAAATTTCTAAATCTCAAAATGGAAAGAGTGTTGAATGATTAGGGAATGATGGATAGTGGTGAGAGTGTTTAAGCTAACTTTAGATGCCCCATGCAACCAAGTGTTATCTACATAGCCTATGCAGACCTTAGGCCGATGTAGTTCTCCCAAAAATGGGAGGATAATGAAGAAATAACACTATGGCTTGGAAATGATTGTGGAAAGATAAAAAATTTCCACTCTAGAAATGATGCTACCCAGAACATAATTTAAGGGTCATTGGTGAATAAGATGATAAATGGTTCAAAACATTTTGTGGCTTTATACTCCTGTGAAGATTTGTAAGTCATTTTTTTAATTTTTAATTTTTAAAATTTTTGGAAGTTTTCAAGTGTTTTAGGTTCTTTTGGGTTTCTTCAAATGTTTAGGATTTTTGGAATACTATATATATATATATATATATATATATATATATATATATATATATATATATATATATATATATATATATATATATATATATATATATAGTAAGTAGGATGCACAAGGGGGTATAAAAAAATGTACATGGGAACCATCTACCAAAGGAAAAAACCACCTTGGGTAGGGTTCAAATTATTGACTTGAAAAATGATATTGTGTTTGATAAATTATAAATGTGTGTGAGTCATTTGGCCTCGCACCAATAACTTAATTTTGATCAAACTGACATGTCATCCCTTGGAAATTTACATAATAACTTGATTTATATAGAAGCAATCATTTCTTAGCATAAAATTAAATGGGTCCTCATACACAATGATTTTGGGCTGAATATTGTAACCTCTAAGTTAGTCAAACACCTAGGTTACACAATAATGGATCTTCAACCAAATATTATTAATATCAAAGTATATGAAAATGAGGAGCAATAATCTTGGGGAACCTTTTTTAACCCATTATCATTAGGCCTCTAACCCATGATACTCTTTGCCATGTTTTTGACTTGGTACTATCATATAATTCACTCCTTGGGTGACCATGGATTCATGAATTACATGTTGTTCCTTATAGTCCCCATCAGTGTATCAAATTTCCTCATTTTGGATTAAATTTTACTATTCCTAGAGACCTATATGTGTATCAATTATGTAAACACCTACAAGTATAATATGAAAGCTACAACTATAACCTTGGTATAGATCATGTCCCCTAAAAGGATAAATATATAGTTTATCAATCTCCTAATTCCAATTATGTGGATTTAAGTACTCTTGCCTCCACTTCATCTACACCACCTAATGTAATAACCAATCACTTTACTATTTAAGAAAACAACCTTGGGGAGTACAAAATTGGTAATGTTTTCCATATATCCAAGTTTCCTAAGATGCCTAAATCATATTGTGGGCCTAAAATAAAAATTACTTATATGGAATGGTGTAGGAAGGATGAGTCTTGTTATGAAGGATCCATGGTTTTCAATAAACCACTTTGCAGGAACAAGAACAGATCAAGGCCGATGATTATTCATGGTTATATAATGATAATTTTTCCACCTACTACCAAAACATAAAATATCCTATTCTAAATAGGATAATGTATATTAAATCCTATAAGGGCAAAGGCTTAGGGGAAAAATAATAAGGGCCTATTGAGCTAATATCAGTTTATAAACATAAAATAACTTGACGTATTAGATACAAACTACCTGGGGGTGACCCCTTACATCATGATAGTGATAGTAATTTATCATCTAACACTAATGATGTTGACATCAATGTAAATTTTTATTATAAATTATATGATGGGTTGGATTACACTAACCTATTTGACCCTAATACCATATGTACCATTATTTTTATTTCATCTTATTCCCTTTTTTTCCTCTGCCATCGCTAATTGATCAACTAGGACCAATAAGTGCCATACATACCATTGGATGATTTTTAGAATGATGATACAATCTCTAAATTCTTGGGCCTCAGATATGGATTGCCATTTGGTGATAAAAAAAGGGATTTGCTATTACATTAGACCCTAATGCTTAGTTTGTAGAGTATATGAACTTTCTTAGTCACAGAGAAAAATAAAATCAAACATTGATGTCCTAGAATGAGAACCTATTTGAGGCACATTTGGAATAAGGAAAAATTAAATAAAAATACAAATCGCATGGTGAAAACCTGTGTCAAATTCCATTAGACAGGGAAGTTCACCATTTTTCAAATGAAGCCCAGGCTTCCTCTAATCCTAGAACTTCACGTTGATCTGGAATTAGTTCAAAGGACCATAAAGTATTTGATCAATTAGCACAATATTTCTTACATGCCTTTGTAAAGTGGCCTTTGCTAGACTTTGGTGATTCAGATTAAACCTGAAAATCTAGTTGAACCACTAGATGAAGATACCTTTAAAGGTTCTGCCTCTTTCCTTTGAATGTTGAGTTTTTTTTCATGACAATTTTTCCTCTGCCTTAAGAGAAAATTGGTATGCCTCTTCAATTAATCTACATGATGGACTATTGATCTCATCTTAGATGTTTAACCTTAATCCATTTATGTATGTAGCCACCTTTTCATCATCTTCTCCTATATGTTTTACTCTGATAGTTATCTTGTATAACTCCTTTATGTAGTCCTTGACTATCATATACTTTTACCTCAAATTTAAAAGCTTCTTGAGGAGATTAGTCTGGTGTTATTTTGGCATGAACTTAATTTTTATCATGGAAACCACTCTATCATAGCTCTTGATCTTGGGCTTTCCTTTCCTTCTCTCATCTTGCACTCCATCCCACCATAGGGATGCATGGCCTGTCAATCGAGTCATGGAAAATTTCACCTTCTTATCATCATCTATATTTTCATACTCAAATTATTTGTCAATGGCATTGATCCAATTAGTTATCTCCTCTACATTAAATCTAACTTTATACATAGGTACTTTAAGTTTGGGTTTACAACTTAACCCCATGACTGATCTAATCAATCTCTCTTCTACTCTTTCTTCTCCTTATTCTTCTTATTCTACCATTTATTATTGAGGCACTTACTCCTATATATCAATGATATCTCCCATCTCAATTCCCCTTTTTTTTCAAATTCCATGTCCTACAAACTAGCTTTAATGTTTCTCATTTCTTCATGCAACATAACTCGAGTGTGTTGTCTCTTCTATCCCACTCTACCTCTTACTCTTGTTGCCATCTTATCAAACTTTTTTTAACTATTTATTAAGACTATATTGATATATTTACAATATTTAAACAAAATAAGACTATTTTTGATACCACTATGGTGTAAGTGATTACCTAAAGGGTCTTTTGTTTGATAGATCCAATGACAAAAATGAATTTATAGTTTTCTTTTTGCCCTGATTTGTTTCCATAGTGATTTACCAAGCAATACTTAGAATTGAATGAAACTCAAAATGACATTAGACATTCATATACATATTATTCATGACAATCAAATTGTTTTATAGCCTTCCTTGGTTTGAATTCTTAAGAGAATTTAAGAAAAGGATTGTATTTAGGCTTGTTTTAGGCCTATGTACAAGTATGTCTTGTGATAGTTTTACTATAAGATATTATAATTCAAAAATTTAATATCATAAAACATGTTCCCACTCACACAAACTCAATAAATCCTTTCTATACTCTTAGGTGTCTTGGAGACTCAAAAAAGACTAAAATTTACACTTTTAGCCTTGATTAAAGATCTTCTAAATATGCAGGAAAACATAGCCACCTATATCTACAATTGTAAAAGATTTAAAATTTTAAACCCACATGTAACATATAAAATAGGTCCATATCCAACTAATTACAAATTTTTAACAAGATTGGATAGCTATTTTAGTTTTTATAGTAATTTGAGTGATTTAAACCCTAACTTAGGGTTTCACAGTATGTATAAAGGCCAAGGGAAAATAAGATTGGATATATATATATTTATAATAAATAAAAAGCCTTTATTACACTTGTATTAGGTTTGATGCATGTTTTATAAGCTCTTCCAAGTGGTTTTTACTCTTTATCAATCACAAAAATCTATAGGAAACACTTTCCTCCCTATACCGTGCACAAGAAAACCTTGTCTTAACCCCTTTAACTTAAATAAAGTATAAAAAGAATGTTAAAAAGGTAAAATAACATAAAATAAGGTTCATTCACATGTAAAAAATTTGGGTAATTCCTTCAAAAACATATATCATTTCTTCTTCATTATTCAAAGATGCTTGAAACACAGTCTACACAATCCTACAACTCACAAGAAACCTTCAATGACCATATCAAAAGCCTAAAAACTAGTATTTATCCTTGTATTCACCCCTTATTGGATCCTTTCTTAAAGTTTTTCAGCTTATCATTTGTCCAAACTTAATTTCATACTCCTAGGAATCCTAAATTGACTTATGACTCTTCAAACATGCTTAATCTATCCCTTTTCTTATGTTGAATAAGGCTTATTATAGAAGAAAATAGGTTTGATTACATTTACAATGGTGAAAGAGTAAAAAAAATATTTACAACATGTTATTAGACCCCAAGGATCACTCACATAAGGATCATGACCCTTGCAAACCACTAGAACTTACCAAATAACCCAAAACCAATTCAAAAATTTGAATTTTCTGGTTTTGGCAGGAAAGTCCAAAACACCTCTAAATGACATAGAACCCAGATCTGAATCCTATGTAATTATTATTATTGATCACTTAAGAACTATAAGACCTCTTCAAACCACAAACTAACACATTTGAACTATGTACAGTAATGTACCTGCATCAAATGGTCTATCTAGATAAATTAACAATCTCTTTTATGGTCTCCTATTATTAATTTTGATGTTGTTCCTTTTGCAGAGGCACACTGGGTTCATGTTCGCAAGCCTTTTAGAAGATGTATGTTCACTTTACAAGGCTTTTCTTGCTAGACAACTATACCTTGGCTTTCTTGGCTCGAGGTTAAAGTTAAATTTCATTTGAACTATAACAACAAATAATAAGACAAAAAACTTATTAAAGCGATATCTCTAGAGATGTCATAAAAAAATATAGTTATCTCTACAAGGCCTTGGTGAAAACACTGGAAGAGGTATTTAGAAACTCCCTTTTGCATGATACTCCCTATAAAGGAAATGAATGGTTTTCTTCCCTTCTACTAATAGTGGAAAATATCAATGCACTTTGGTCTCTGTACGTTGTTGGCCATTCTTAGAGTAAGAGACTCCAAAGAGTTTAGTGAGCCATCATTTGTAGCTCCACCTACGACTAGTCTATCTTTATTGTGTTTACTTATTATAATGTTTAGTTAAATGAAGTTCTTTTTTTACAAATACTATGTATTATTTTACTAGCTCAATATACCTTTATCAAAAAACAAACAAACAAAGCACATAAGTCTTGCCCAATGGGACCATAGCATATGTCTTAGAATTGAAAAGGTAAACCATTGAAATTGAAATGATTGGACAATTTAAAAATAAAGGTTGTGTAGTGGCTAGTGCCTACCTTTGTAGTGACAATTGTTTGTGTATAAATTTGTATGTGAACTCAATGCAACAATAAATTATACACAAAAACTAATAAAAATGGATTGCAAAAAGTATTAATAGTGGGATTCAAACATAAAGTGTTTCTATAGTCTAAGCCATAGAAGTAATGGGTAATGCATATATATGTAGTTCAAATGAATACATTTAGTTTTGACATGGATTTATACAGTAAAATAGATTGATCAACGATCAAATAAAATGAATTTAGTATTGTTCATTTGAGTGCACAATGGAATGCTCGATACAATCACTATGTGCATTGAGTTAATTGTTATCAGTGCTTTTAAATAAATTTAGTTTATTTATCATGAAATAAAAATAAAAATTGCAATATACTAAACTGAAACCTTGTTTTCTTGACTATGTACCTCTTATATTATGAAAATACAAAATAGTCTCATATATTATACATTGTATTATAGACTTAAAATAAAATGTACGCCTTACACACTCAATGACTAACCTAATCTAAAGACTTTTAGAGACAATTTTTTATACCCATTTTTTTAATACAATTAATATTTAATCCTCCAATATATATAATAATTGTATAAATTGTAGACCTTTATATTTATTTATATATATATATATATATATATATATATATATATATATAACAAAACTAAATATACTTTTCATCATATTATTATCTTAAAATTCATGGTTCACATAAATCTTAAAGTCGCCTTTTAAAAAGTGAAAGAAATCATATCAAAATAAAATGGGCCAAACTTTTTTATAATTACTCTAATAAACCAGTAATGATAATTGTATGGAGTGCGATATTGACATATACACTGATATTAAGAATATATTTGATCCCCCATCATTGTTTGTACAGTTAGAGGTATCTAATCTACTTGGTAATTGCCACTTGCATTGTCAATTATGACAAAATCGGATTGAATCGTAGAACGATTCATTTAAGCGCCACATTAATTTTTCATTGTGGTTGTATGATATGGAGCCGGCAAACGCCAGCCTTTATTCATTCATACTTGCCTTTATTGGTGTTGCTCCTCCAAACCGAAAAGGAAGTTCACTGGTTTATTCCGACATTGTTCAGCTTAACTTCAGCAGTGATGGAGTTCGCCACAACATTGAGGAAGCGGATTTATACCACCATAAATTGCATCTTCTGCTGGGCATTACATCTCACATGTGGTCGCCTTGCTTTCATTACGAGGGTGAGGGTGAGGGTGTACAATCTGCTAAGCTGCGTGGGGAACTCGAAGCCGTCGAACGAACTAGAATTTCGAGTAGTGAGAGGAGATATCTGTAGAGTGATAGGTGGACGTGCAAAAGCCACCATGGAAGAAAAACACAGAAAAGAAAGAAAAACACAGAAAAAAAAAAGTTTTTTCTGACCACCCCCGTAAGATAACTTTAACATTTGATGCAAGAAGAGGAAAATGTACCACCGACATTATTTTCTTCGAAAATGATATCTACCACATTTGAAATGGATTGTAAGAGCGTGGATGAGTACAAGAATTTGATCACATTCGTTTCTTGTGTAGGGGAAAGGTTCCAATGATTATGCATGTTTCAATTGTCGAATAAGGCTTTTGTTAATATATATTTTATTGACTGTGCATGTTTTAATTGTCCAACAAGGTTTTTGTTAATATATATTTTATTGACGGAATATATTGGTGTTTATAAATATTAAAGTGTACCAAAAGCTGAATCTATAGTATCTAATATTTGGTCAATATTTATTTTATAAAATTAAAAGTAACTAATCACATTTTGACAAGTAAGATTCAAGTATTGATATTCTAATGCACAACTATTGGTACTCCAAAGGTTAAGTTTTGGTCATAGATTTAAAAAATGCATTTTATGACCTCTCGTGATAAAATCAGTTATATCGTAAGATGTATAATGTGTTAGAACTTGAAATCTTAGTTATAAGTAGTTAAGATGATATATTTAAATCGGTAAAATTTTTGAAGTCTAATGTGATGTTATGGCACTTTGATTTACTATCCAAAGTTAAGGTGCATAGCTATTGGGACCTTTCCCCTAGTGCAAAATCGATATCGATCATTGAAATATTATGATGCAAAAACTAAGATATGTACTTTTCTTGGCTCCATGGAGTCAGTCTACTGCTATGCAAACAATTGGTTTCCATTTGTATATGAAATGCAATTAAACAATGCAACTATCAAGTGAGTGGAGGCCAATCATCAAGATTCTTAAAAGGTTGGAATCTCAATTACTTTAGTGTTATTCTTATTTTTGAAGAGACTTGATGGGTCAAGTAAATATTAAGAGAAACCTCTCATGGAGGATTGTACAAATACCTAAAAGTGTTTTTAATGATGTAAAAGTTGGTTTGTATTTGTTGGAGCATTGGTCAAGATTTTTGGTTCGATTAAATATATAGATTTCTAAGCAAGAGTATAAATATTATTGTGAGTAAAATTAGAAAATAAGACAAATCATTTAACACACTCCATTTCAATAGATCACCATTTAAGATGTACAAATAGGTGAGTAAGGTGTATAAATCCTCCATGAACAATCATATAGAGCTTAGAATAAGAATGTAACTCCTAAGTCTAAAATGATCAATCAAAGAGTAACATCCACTAGCCAATGATAATGAATAATAGTAACTTCCTATGTCTAAGTACACCTAAACTAGCTAACTCAAGTATAAGAATAATCTATATGCGTATAAGAATAAACTATAAAAGGAAAATAAATACCATGTACTAACACACCCTCATAAGCATGTAGCTTAAGTGGGTAGAAGAAATAGGTCTTGGTAACAAGGCTTGATGAAGTACACATGTACAAAGAAACTCTCATAAAGTGGAGAAAAAGAGAAAAATTGTAGGAAAAAATTCCCTCCAAAAAGAGAGAAATAAAAAGAGAGAACTAAAAATCTCCACTCAAAGCTATAACTACCTATAGCCACCCTATATCCTACAAAAGAGCTTTCTAGAGTGATTATGGATCAAAAGTAGATGCAGTGAAGAGTGGATCACCCTAGAATATTGAATGTGTCTACCAAGTGTCAGACGGATCTCCAACTAACCTATTCAGTTCTTATATAAGGAAATATGCTCCTCATGCATGGTAGATGGGCCAAATTCTCCATGCAATGATGGTGCATCAGGATTAGAGGTAAAGACAAATGCATAATGCCTTGTAATTGTGTAAAAGACTCCCTGATGTTTGATGAGTCTTGAACCAATGTACCTACCCCCTGTAATGTCTGAAGTGGATTAGAAGTAGATGAATCAAGAAAAACTCCTCAATATCATGAAAGTAACAAGGAGATGGTGTAGGTGTACCCCCATTACTACTATAGTAATTTATAATGGAAAAAGAGTCATCAATATCATATATGAGTTTGGGCTCAAAAAATGTCATCAAGTCCAAGTGAGTCTGATGAAGAAGAATCTAAAGGAGAGTTGGGGACAAAGTGTGACAAGGTACACAATTGAGTTGGATGATCGACTACTCCCACTACCAATATAGTATCAATGTGTAACTCTTTGAACTCTTTGACATACACTAAATCTAAAGTGAACTCAACTCGTATGCCTGAACCAAGGTTAGTAATCTAGTAAATTGATAGGAGATTAGTTGAAAGTGAGGGAATATTTAGATCATTATTGAATGTTCCACTACTCACTTCAACAAGCTCTCTCTTGAAAACCTATGTAGAAGTGTTGTCACCTAAATGAATAGTGGACAAGTCACATGGTCCCAATAAAGTGAACTTAATTTATGAAAAATCCATGTGATGTGATGCACCAGAGTCGATAACCCCTATTGAATTCAGAGGTACAACTAAAAGTAGGGCCTTGCCTTTCAATTTCTTCTCACTATTTTATTTTTTCTTTTCTTTACCATTGTCATTTTCCTTAGAGAATTCTAGGTTTGATGAAGATGGTTTGATATATTTAGGAAAGGTAAGTGCATAGCGATGAGGGGCCAAAAAGTAGACATTTAAAAAAAAATAATAATAGAACCGCATGCATAGTTATTAAACATCATGTATGTGGTATAACTGTGTATGTAATGAGACCTAATGCAATTTAGGCCTACTCACCCACATGTTACAACTTGGAATCTGTGGTCCACATTTATTGTTCATTGATGGATAAAACACATCAAAATTGTATCCATTATACCCTTGAATAATCTCAAATAGGTCCATGCCAATACCAACCCACCTCATGGACCAAGCCATTATAGCCTTCTTGCCAATAGGCCTAGAAACACAAAACACACTATCTTCTAGAACTAAATCATAATATCAATTTACTCATATAACCTCATTAAAAAACCATATTTATAGGTCTTAAATGACCTAAAACACATAACCAAATTCATTTTCTAACATCACACAATCCTACAGACCTAAAACCATCTCTCTCAAGAAGGCCACTTAGACTGATCATATATAGTCAAAATATAGCCAAGCCATTTTGACTCTCCATAACTGATCAAGGAAATACCATGACATCTAATAAATTATCATAAATCTACTTATATAACAACTTTAAATTCATTGTATGCTCCAACTCTACTCAAACAACCTCTAATTTATCGTTGCAAACTGACCACTCAGACTGCCTGTAGCTTTCATAAACACAGTCATGCAGATGTTCATGTCTATCAATTTAAAGAATAATTTTACTCATATAATAAACATCCATATCTTATATGTGATATATATATCACTCTCAAGTAGATATTTCTCTCGTTCAAGCATCTTTCATTTGTCTAATAGAACACAGTCATGTAGATGTTCTTGTCTATCAATTTAAAGAATAATTTTAATCATATAATAAACATCCATATCTTATATGTGATATATATATCAATCTCAAGTATATATTTCTCTCGTTTAAGCATCTTTCATTTGTCTAACAAACCAATTCCTCAAGTCACTAACTCATAGTCTTCACTATTCAGATAAACCAATTTGAAGGCACTACTTCAACTGAGTATTATATAAATTACCTAAGACATTTTATCCAACCCTACTCACTTAGAACACTTCCCTAAACACATATTCACTTGACTGGGTTTTTCTCACTGTTATCATAGTATATAGATTTAGCAATAGGAAAAAGTGAATGATCAAAATGATTGAAATATAGGTATAATCATGCCCAAATGAATTCATTTAATTTTATAACAAGTGTCTATATTTATCTTACATAATTTTTGTAACTGGGTCTAATGCATCAACTGACTACTATACCTTCTATTTTGGAAACAAGCACTTTACTATAGCTTCTGCTAACTATCAAGACAAACCATTACCACTTCCAGGTACCTTAGAGAGTTATATATAATATATAATAATCACATTAGGTCACCTAATCCATTATGATCCCAAACCATCAAGACCTTCTCCATTGGGTCTTTGTAAGGGGTTGCAAGCACAAAAATCTACTTATCTTCTTAACATTCATTCATAAAGCTATAGACTTGGTTTATCTACAAAATGCTTATGGAAGCTTATTATGACCCTTCCTCAACTACTCCAAAATTCTTAGGTCATCATGCAAAAATTACATGTGACAATGAGAATTATAAATTTCTTCTTGAGCTAGGAAACCTTCAATCTACATATACAAGTGTCCTTCCAATGTACTATCTTTCTTTATCTTCATCCTCAAGACCTGATACTTGGTCAACATCTTTGACCAAACTTGTCATACCTCATTCCATGATTAAAATATCTTTACATGTTAACATATAGAATTGCACCCTAAGCTAATTAGGGAGGTTATTCAGATCTCCTTGCTCAAACTCTAGTTAAACAATGGGAACAACCCCAGGCTATGGGTCACCTATGTTGGAGCTGAACCATCAGAGTAGGCTAGTTCATATTTTATGCTCACCTAAAATAAATTTAGGCCTAGGCATTCATAGGAAAGGGGTTATAAAGAGAAAATGGATCCTAAGAAATTTAAAAGGGTGATGCACCAAAACTATAGGTTGATCCTCTCTGCTTGACTCAAAAAATGCTAATGAAATGAGTAGAGGTTGGGTTCAGAATCCAACTATCTACTATACATCCATGTAGAGGTTCACCAAATGGTCTAGGTTGAGGGGAATGAAGGGGAGGTCTAAATTAAGACACTAACTAGTCATAGTATCCATGTTCGAGATTTGACTAAGAGATAAAAAACATTAAACATGATGTGCATAAATAGATAAAATAGCAACTAGGTGAAATCACAACTTGATGAGGGAGAGAATTCTACCACATGCACAAATTAGACAAATACACACTATATTAGAGCTGTGGAAATAAAATACATCCTTCTATTTACTTCAAGAGATTATAAATTCCATGTTGGCAGAGTTTAGTCTAACTAAGAGAGGGAACCAAGAGAATACATAGAGAGATCTGACTAGTTAGATGTTTAATCTAAGATATCTAGCTTGGGCCTGAGAACCTCTATTAATAACAAAAAAGGAGAGAAAAGGATAAGTTCGTAACTAGTTGTCTGTCAACTTTTTATTTGTTTTATCATGATCTTGGTCCAATAATGATAGGTTACTATGAGTGAGATATCTATGATTAGCCTCAAAATTATTCTGCTAATTGAGAAAGGTAGTCTAGAAGATAAAAGTTAACCATATGTTGTGAGTCTTGATCTAGATGGAAGTGAATTCCCTAACTACTTTCCAAATCGCCAAGTTCTAGACTGTTGATCTTTCACTAGATTCCATCAAAAGGGTAGAATCTTCATACCTGCCAAAGACACATCATGCCTATTATAAATGGTGACTTGTCGAGGCATGACTTTAAATAATCCTTTCACAACTACCCTATGCGTTGGATCCTAAACTGAATTAACTATAGAGAAAATCAATCTAAGGATATTGGTTTTCCTATAGATATAACACCTTGTCCAACAGTTGGTCCCATCTGAATCCATATCGAGCTCTACTTATTTTACTTCTTGAGTCAAGCTTGTCTTTCTCAATCACCTCAACTCACCTCTTTGTTATGGCTATTGAAAACCTGACCATTTGAATTACTCAAGCTCCTGTGGTCATGACACTTGTCGACCACGTGCTCTTCCTCATCTTCCATCAAGGATTTTTGAACCCCATTGGCTAGTTCATGAAACTTAAATTTAACATTCATGTGAACATCATTTTACATCCTTCAGAGAATTTTTTGACATCCCATAGACCACCAAATTTAAACTCATATATTTTTTCCTGGGCATAAAGTTGACACTTGTGTGGACATCTTTCATATTTTGGTTAAATTTATAAACCCATAACTTGAATCATAGAAATCATGAAGACACCAAAATTTTAAGGGATGGTTTTGATGCTATAAGAAGCAAACCCATTTGATTTGTTTTCCTGAAAGGCTTCCTAAGTGAAGATATTAAATGCGCAAGTTGGCTAGCCTACTCGATCCTCATAAAAAATAGCCAAGTGTGAAGGCTTGGTCATCTTAGTCTATGAAGCCACCCTTTAAAGGTGTATAACCTCCATCTTGCCTTATCATGTGAGTTTCAACTTGGCATAGATAATTTGAGACTTGATGTATAGCAATTTGGGACCAATTTGAAGAAACCATGTTTATGTTAAGCATCCCAAACATTCCATAGAGCTATCATAGATCAAGACCTTCCCTTAAAAAATTGACAAATTTACACTTTAGGTGAACCTAAATTGTTTCAAAATCTTTATGAGATTCATGATCTCACTAATCTTCTCATTCCATCTAGATGTTATTATAGATATTTCCTTCTTTCTCTATATCAGAACATGACAACTGGGCACAAGCTAGTATGTGGGCCAAACATAGCCAACAATATTAGTGACTCATAAATAAGCATGCCTACTATGCTTTGAGAACCTATCCAATTCATTGAGAATGGAGTTATCCCTTATTCTAACCTCACTAAAAAATAAAAGAAAAGAAATATAATAAAGCAAGATAGGTGCTCATAGGCACCTAAAAAGGAAAAAGAAAACTAATCTATGAAAAGATGTACACAAAGCACTTAGAGAAACTCTTGTAAATATAACTTACTATATACAATGCTATAAATTATAGGTATCCTCTTGGGTCAAATGGATAACTATTTTGTACACATTGGAGCTTTGAAACATACTTCCTTTTTATAGGTAGCTCTTCCCTATAGCCAAGAGGAACTAAATGCTCATGCCCTCTTAGGAGGGTGACTGGCTCCTCCACTACTAGCTTAAGGTAGATTGGTTAGAAGTACAGACCCAAAATCCAATCATCAAACTCCCAGATCTACATTTTTTGCATAAATAGCTCTAGTTCTTCTTCATTTATTAGCTATTGAGTATGAACATATGGATCAACTTAATCTATTCCCTTCTCTGTGTCCATAGGGTTGACCTCTAACTTTATGATTTTTTGATTCCATCTAAGCTTACCTCTGGCTTCCAATGATAGAGAGATGTCTGAAGATGAAAATAAAATTTGATAGACATTCTTGAATAGTTTAAACATATCATCTCCTAAGAAAATAACTACTTTTGAGGAATCATTTTCATGAAGCTATAGCTTGATTGGAGCTTTTTAAAAAGTGAGCATGTTGATCTCTTGGTTATAATAATGAGGTTATAAATCATTTTTTAGTGCCTCAGGATAATCAGTCAAGATTGCTTCACTTTCATGTGAGAGATAGGTCACATGATTTCCAACTAGGTCAATTTCTTCCATGAAATCTTGGTATAGTTGTCTCCATGAATCCTCTTGATTTCTCTCTTCCTCATCTTAATTTTTTAGGGGGGTGAGATAGGCGGTTCAAGTTGCTTCCATTGTTTCTCCTTACCCTTCCATTTTACTAATCTATCTATCCACCATTGGATCATAGTCTTCATCTCACATAGATCATCATTGATATCACCATACTAAAATTCCTTTCTGACATCCATCCACTCCTTCATTAACATTTTAATTGACTCCCTCATCCTCTTTATGAGATGAAAAGGGATCACATCAAGCTCTACATCCCATTTCTTCATCACTTCTTCTGACTTCAACATATTTAGCTTGAATGCCAACGAGGATATGATAACAGAAGGTTGACTAAGGGAATAAGTGATTTGTAAATTGGCACTTATTTTTGTGAAATTTTTTTACCTTGGATTCTTTTGTCAATTACACAAATTTCTCTAAACATTCATGGAAATGAAATTGCATTTGACCTTTTAATACATATTTTTCTCAAACCCCTAAGTGCTCAATTTTTTATTAATATGTCATATTTGACTAATTATGAATTCAATAATGATTAATAAATAAATTAATCAAAATGTGTAAAAATAATGCATAAATACAATCAACTCATGATAAGCACTTGATAATAGAGTTTGGCAATGCTTACATCTCTGAGTTCACTTATAGTACAAACTGATCCATTTCCTTGAAAAGTGAGTACATAGAAAAACCTCATGATTGTAAAATGGATACTATAAGATTGCACACAACTCAAATAATAGAGCTTCAGAAAGTCTTGATAAACTCATGAATAGACCTTCCACCATACTATCATGTGAATGTAATCTCACAATCCCGTGGATTTCTACCAAAGGTATCAAAAATATAATTTTAAAATTGTCTTAAAAATCATCAGAGGGATTTAAACATACAATTGAAATCATTTTAGAATCTAGGACAAATCCCTAGTTTACATCAAGAAGTGAAAATCTTTCCAAGTCCCTCAAAACTTGAGATTTTAAAAACTAGTCTATTATGGCCTATACATAGTTTATCTATTATTCAGTTTGAGGCATTAAAAAGTGCATCAAAATATATCAAATATAGACACTTAGCATATGGATAGAATAATATCTAGATCTAGCTCTTGGCTTTGGGTCTCAGCTCTCGACTCTTAGCTCTGGCTCTCAGCTCATTGGCTTTAGCTCTTGGCTCTGCCTTGAGATCTTTGAGACTTTGGAATGAATTAAATGAATTAAAATTACAATTATTAATGATTTAAAAATAACCCCTGCCATTTATATAATTGTGGGAGGTCCACTTTTTTTTATTGGGATGATAATCCACAATATTTTTAAATAAATTTCATAATTATCCCATACCCAATTTTTATGGGATTTTAAATTATCCATCACATTTAAAAATATGGGGTGATAATTATTCCCCAATTTACATTGGTTTATGTTTATACCCCTTTACTAAGGTGTAATTTAAAAATATTAATGAATTGGGTTGAGCCATATTGCCACGTCACTTTATTACCACGTCATCGGGTTTGACCATAACTTTAACTAGTCATAACTTGCACATACAGACTCTTTTTTTTAAACCATAAAATTTAATGTAAATATTATGATGATATCTACATCATATAGCTAGATTTTTAATATTTTATGATATTAAAATTTTGTATTTTGACCATCTTTGACCACCTATTGACTGGCTTTGACTAGAACTTTGACTAACTACACAAGGAGCATATGAGCTCTATTTTTAAAGTTTTACATACCATAAAAAATGTCTCAATGGACCCTACACAATGGTGTAGGTTTTGGTCTACTTTAGTATATTTTATAAATTGACCTCTAGACCAATCTTCTCCATTAAGAGGGTTTTTTGGTCCACTACGATCTGGTACCCAACTTGATCCTCTAAAATGCCAATCAGTTTTGAAGAATTATGATGAGTCTTTTATCAATATATTCAGGTTCTGTAACTACACCTAAACACTTGGAATAATTGATTGATCACATCTTTTGCATACTTTCTACTATTGCATGACCATCAATAGCCTCTACATAGAACTAGGATGCGATGACTTCCTCTATTGTATGGCTTCACAAGAACCTTTACACATATAACCCTAGTGATCTCCTCTATTGCCACTAAATAGTCTTCTAAAATGTGTCAAGTACAGAACCCAAATCATAGCATAGAGATAATAGTGGAAAAATATGATTCATAACTCAAAATTGTAAAAGGCCTAAAGTAAGGCATGAGCTATACTGAATCTTCTAATTGCCAATAAGGTCACAATATATTAAACTGTCTACCCACTATCTCATCTTATAAGCGGTGAACTACCAAATACTGAAACAATCACCAATGCAATTGCAAGACAAATTTGTCAATTTAAATAAAATACAATATTGGTTGTCACCATGTCACAATACATTTCCCCAATAGGTCTTATCAATGCATCCAATCACACACATGCCATAAATAGATGCATCCAAAATATCAATTATTTTGAAACAAGTACTGTAAGAAAGTTGAATCCTACCCATAACCTTTATAACTACTGTCAAATTTCCAAAGTTGATAAAGGACTTAAATTTATTAATAATTCAATATAAAACTCATAAAGTTAATACTATAGATTCCAAAAATAGATATTTTCAAAACATAAGTGTGAGAATTAAAAAATTCACGTGATAAACTTGTCTCGAAGTGTTCCCACCATAAGAGCTCCAAAAATTCATATATCAAAGCATGGGTAAATGTCCTTTGTCAATATACAACAAAAATCCAAACAAAGCTTTAAAATATAAATGCATATATCAATCCACTAATCATGACAACATGAAATTAAGAAATTGTTTACAAACCTTCTTTATCAAATTATCCTATTTAGGGTTTTGAAATTTATTAGTAGATTTACTTACATCTACATGGGTTGATTAAACAAAAAATTCATTAATTACCTTATCAACAAGTTTATAAACTATTTCTTAACATTACCAGGATGGAGGGATGGTTGAAGTTTCAAACTTTTCAACCCAATGTCTACTCATGTGATAATGAGTGCAAACATCCCTCTTCTTAATTGAGGTCACTCGTTATCCATTTCTCACTTTGACAGTATGAGAATGTTCTTTAACACCTAGAATTTGCTTTAGTAAAGCTTGTTTTTTCAAAAAATATGTGGCACAATGGTTATTCAATCCACAAAACATACAAGGAAAAGAATGTAGCATCTTCTGAATATCAAAACCAAATTTATTAAAAGGAAAAAGTTATTTAGAAGTCTTGGAATTCACATTCATATTGGTGCCTTCTATAGTGTAAGATTGAGGAGTTGGAATCTCAATACCTTTTTATTTGATTTCTTACATCACTCATCATTCCTTTGTAAGGAGGAATTTTGATTTGCTAATGGTCTCAAATCTTGGCTATTAGAAGCTTGTCCTATTTCAACAATAAAGGAAATTTTTCTAACATCCACTTTCTCACTAACATAACCCAGTTCTGCATGGTGAGATATATGCTCTACCTATATTGGGTTAGCAATACCTTGGCCAGTCTTACCTAGGCCCCTTCCATCAAATTCCATTTTCAATAATAGTTTGGATCTAATACCCTTAGTGTATTTCTCAAAACTACCAAAAAAAATATCTAAAACATTTGAAAATGCATGAAAGGAATTATCAAATGAACAACTTATAATGCACTCATTAGTCATAGTGATTGTATCTACAGTGGAAGGAAATTGATGAAGACAATGTTTCTCTTCATCTTGCATCTGTGCCAAGAGCTCATCCTTGGCTTGTATCTTTGATTTTAAGTGGCAAATTTCCTCTTCCAAGGTGTAAAAATGAGATCTTAGGAAACCTTTCTCTTCTTGGATCTGTCAAGTAATTGCTTTTAGCTCATTAAGCGTCTCTCTTTTCAAGGCTTTGCCTATGGCTTCTTCTTCCTTGCAAACAACCTAATTCCAAAAACTATAAATGGAATATTAGAAGGCTCAAAAAAAGTTTGAAATAATACTAGAAACCAAACTAAAAACAACTGATATCAATTTCACATAATTAGAAGTTAACCCAGCATACTAACTACTCTAATACCAAACCTGACATATTAGAGTAATGTCTATATAGAAGTTAACCCAACATACTAACAACTTTGATAGCAAAAATGATCCATAAACTAGCACTTATTTCCATGAAAAAATTGTTTACCTTGGATTCTTTTGTCAAATTACACAAATTTATTGAAACATTCACAGTAATGAAACTGAATTTGACCTTTTAATACATATTTTTCTCAAACCCCTAAGTGCTCAATTTTCCATTAGTATGTTGTATTTGACTAATGATGCATTTAATAATGATTAATAAATAAAATTAATCAAAATGTGGGAAAATAATACACAAATAAAATAAACTCACGATAAGCACTTGATAATAGAGTTTGATAATGCCTACATCTATGGGTTTGCTTATAGTACAAATCGACCTATTTCCTTGAAAAGTGAGTACATGGCCAACCCTCATGATTTTGAAATTTATACTATAATAGTTCACACAACTCAAACAATAGAGCTTCAAAAAGCCCTGATAAACCCATGAATAGACCTTCCACCTTACTATTGTATGAATGCAATCTTGTAATCTTATGGATTTTTGCCAAAGGCCTTGAAAATGGAATTTTAAAATTGTCTTAAAAAATCATCATAGGTATTTCAACATACCTTCAAAATCATTTTGGAGTGTAGGACAAATCCCTAGTTTACATCGAGAAGTTAAAATCTCTCCAAGTCCCTCAAAACTTGAGATTTTACAAACTGGTTTATTATGGCCTATACATAATCTTCTCTATTATTCACTTTGAGGAATTAAAAAGTGCATCAAAATAATTCAAATCTAGACACTCATCATATGGCTAACATCATTTAAGGTCTAGCTCTTGGCTCTAACTTGAGAGCTTTGAGACTTTGGAATAAATTCACTTAATTCTAATTTTAATTACCAATGATTTCCAAATAACCCATCACCCCTTTATAAACTTGTGGGAGGTCCACATTTTTTGATTGGGATGATTATCCACAATCTTTTTAAATAAATTTCATAATTATCCCATACCCAATTTTTATGGGATTTTAAATTATCCATTACATTTAAAAATATGGGTTGATAATTATTCCCCAATTTACAATGCTTTATGTTTATCCCCCTTTACTAAGGTGAAATTTATAAATATTAATGACTTGTGTCGAGCCATATTGCCAAATCACTTTATTATCACATCATCGGGTTTGATCATAACTTTTACTGGTCATAACTTACACATATGGACTCCATTTTTTGAATCGTAAAATATGCCAAAAATATTGTGATGAGCTCTACATCATAGAACTAGCTTTTTAATATTTTATGATGGTCATTTTTTGTATTTTGGCCAACTTTGGCCACTTGTTGACTTGTTTTGACTAGAACTTTGACTAACTGCATAAGGAGCATACGATCTATATTTTTAAAGTTTCACATACTATCATAAAGGTCTCAACCAACACTATGCAATAGTGCAATTTTTGGTCTACTTTAGGATATTTTCTAAATTGACCTCTAGATCAATAAGTGGGTAGGATACATATGCTTATTATAGGGCTAATAGGGATATTTAGGTGGTTGGTAGGCTCCATTTGGTTGGTGATAAGGCTCACCAACCAGACGAGGGTGAAACTTTGTCCTAAATCTATCCATATAGATTCATAAAGGAGATTAGATGTAGATAACATGCTTGAAGGCTTACTTGGACTACTGTAACTAGTTAAAACTTGGAGCTGCCATTGATGTTTTATAGATGTGCTCCTAATGGCTGATTGGATGAAGAGAACACCAAGACTCAACAATAATTTGGACCTTAGTCCCATCAAGCATGACAAAAATTGTTAACAACTAGAATTACACCCTAAGCTGAGTAGGGAGGTTGTTCAGATCTCATCACTCAAACTCTTATTAAACAATGGGAATAACCCCATGTTGTGGGTCATGTATGTCAGGGATGAACCTTTAGAGTAGGCCATTTCTTCTTTGATGCTCACCTAAAATAAATCTAAGCCTAGTGATTCAAGGGAAAAGGGTTATAAAGATAAAAGGGTTCCTAAGAAAGTTAAAGGGTTGGTGCACCAAAACTATAGGTCGATCCTCCCTACTTGACTCAAAGAGCACTAATGAAATGATTAGAGGTTGGGTTTAGAATCTAACTATCTACTATACATCCATGTGGAGGTTCACCAAATGGTCTAGGTTGAGAGAAATGAAGGGGAGGTCTAAATTAAAACACTAACTAGTCATAGTATCCACATGCAGGCTCCGACCAAGAATAAAGAACACTAAACATTATGTGCATGAATAGATGAACCACCAACAAGGTGAAATAACAACTTGATGAGGGAGAGACTTATGCCACATGTATAAATTGGACAAATACACACTATATCATAGTAGTGGAAAAAAATAAAACCTTCCATTTGCTTCAGGAGGTTACAAATTCCATCTTGGTAAAGTCTAGTCTAACCAAGAAAAATACAAAGAGATATATGACTAGTCAGATGATTAATCTGAGATATCTAGCTTGGGCCCAAGAGCCTCTATTTATAGTATAAAATAAATAAAATGAGAAGTTGGTAACCAATTGTCTATCATGTTTTTATTTATTTTAGCATGCTCTTAGTCTAATCAGGATAGGTTATTATGAGTGAGATATCTACGACTAGACTTTAAATCATTTCACTTATTGATCAAGGTACGCTAGAAGATAAAATTTAACCATAGATGGAAAGTATTGATCTGGATGGAAGTGAATGCCCCAAATTCTTTCCAAATCCCCAATTTCTTGATTGTTGATCTTCCTCCAAATTTCATCGAAATGATAGAATCCTCATATAGGCCAGAGATATGTCATGCCTATTCCAAATATCAACTTGTTGAGGCATGACTTTAAATAATCCTTTCAAAAATACCTTGTGCTTTGGATCCTAAACTAAATTAACTATAGAGAAAACCAATCTGAGGATATTGGTTTTCCTATATATATATCACCTTGTTTAGTAGTTGATCCCATCTAAATTCATATCAAGCTCTACTTCTTTTGCCTCTCAAGTCAGGCTTGTCTCACTTGATCACCTCAACTTGCCTCTTTGCTATGGCTATTGGCAATTTGATTGTTTTACTTGCTCAATATCCCATGGTTGTGACACTTATCAACTACATGTTCTTCCTCATCTTCTACCAATAATTTTTTAACCCCATTATCTAGTTTATGGATCTTAAATTTGACATTCATACGAACTTCATTTGACATCCATGAGAATTTTTTTTGAAATCCCATAAACCATCAAATTTAAACTAATATATATTTTTTCTTGGGCATAAATTTGACACTTGTGCAGATGTCTTTCATATTTTGTCCAACTTTACAAACTTGTAACTTGAAGCATAATACTCACAAAGACACAAAAAATTTAAGGGATGGTTTTATTGCTATAGGGAATAAACCCATTTGATTCACTATTTTAGAAGGCTTCCTGAGTGAAGATATTAAATACACAAGTTGGATGACCTAATTGATCCTCATAAAAAATGGCTAAGTGTGAAGGCTTGTTCATCTTAGTCTATGGAGCCACCCTCTAAAGGTGCATAACCTCCATTTTGAATCATCGTGTGAGATATAACTTGGCATAGATGATCTGAGACTTGGCGTATAGAAATCTAGGACCAATGTGAAGAAACCATGTTTATCTTAAGCATCCAAAAAATTCCAAGAAGCTTTCATAGCTCAAAACATGTCCTTAAAAATTTGAAAAATTTACACTTTAGGTGAACCTAAAGATTTTCAAAATCTTTTTGAGATTCATGATCTCACTAATCCGCTCATACCATCTCTATGTTGTTATAGCTATTTGTTTCTTTCTCTATATTGGATCATGAAAATTGGGCATAAGCTAGTATGTGGGCCAAACATGGCCAACACTACCATCTTAGAATCTCAACTTGACCTTCTATTTGGACCTCACTAGGTCTAGGACTACAAGTCAAACTTTGATATAGAAATCACTAGGATTCTTCTTGTACTAATCTCAACTCATCATCAACATGTCATATGCACTCATGCCATGTTATAAAGTTGTCCTCAATATTTTCCCTAGCCTCAACAATCTCAACATACTAGTCTACCAAGCCTATTCCGCCATATAAGGCTACCAAGCTTATACCAACACACTTTGTCTTGTCTCCTTGACCTATAACAATATCAACATGCTAGACACAATGTGACAAACCTTAAACAATGATTAAATTATCTCATATACATCTAAACCTACCTTGCACAACTTCATTCTCAACTTTATCATCATAATGACATCACCACTTTGTCATTACCTTTTACATCAATACATGACATAATTCTTTTGACATTAATGACAACAAACCTGTACTAATCTCCCCCCTTTTCATTGATGGCAACCTCTTCTTTTCCTTCTCCCCCTTTGCCATTAATGAAAAATTGGACATATCCTCCTCTCAAGTTCATCTACACAATCCTTTGATCTTAGGACTTGACCACTTACACAGCTCCCTCACTTCCTTTGTCCATGCATGAAGATGCAATACCTTGACAAAAATCTTGACTTAGTTTAATCAAGTCATCATAACAAAGTTTTGACATGTTTCATGAGATTTCACCTATAAAAAACTTATCCATCTCACCATCATAACTAGAACATATCACATATGTTCCCCCTCACATCATGCACATCTCTTCAAGCCACTCAAGCTATATGAGTTATCTCCGCCTCACTCTAAACTCTATAGTCCTCAATTGGACTCCTCAAGTCATAGTTCATGGGATCTTCAACAAGTCTCATTTAGGTCTAAAGGATAAATATTTAAAAACATTATGTCTTTTTAGAACAACATCAACATCTAAATAAGGCATTGAACAGCTTCACATCCTAGAAAATTAACTCCTCATAGCATCAATAGGCATCCATGTTTGTCAATGTTCCTCAAACTCCATTCCATTTTTATGAATCTTGCACTTTGGAATCATTTTTGAGTTAATAAGACCACCTCATAGATGATAAAAATTTCACAAGGCCCTTACAATATCAACCACTCACCTGTGGGATTTACAAGCCATCAAGACTCAAAATACTACCAAGCACCCTTACGGATAATATGTAATCAATACTAGGCCTAGAGACCTTATTCACATTATGAAACCTCTAATACACTTTTGTCTCCTTTTTGAGATTAAAAATATGAAAATAAAAACATGAACTCATACAATACATTATCCTTTATTCATTATACTTCTCACCAAGATATTTTCATCTTCATGACAAGGAACATAAGTAACTCTACCAACTCCAACTCGGTCTCCATGAAAACTCAAATTTTTTTGATCTTCAGAATACTAAACTCCTTCATGGGATAAATGGTATGGAAACAAGACCTATTATTATCATCTAAGGTCATCAAGACATCACTTGAGTCATTTGACAATATTATACCTTTAATAGAACTCTACACCAATCTTAGCATATCCTTATTCAAAGACACTAAACTAGGCTCAAACATGCATTAAAAGCATGTCACCAATTGATGAAAACATTACATATTATCCACCTAATGCTCACTTAGCTCCATATATCAAAACTGAGTCATTAGCATCAAGAACACACACCTTTGGGTTTGTAGACATCAAACCCTCAAGTCACTACCTTTCACCTTTTGGGCTAGTTATTCAAAATTGAGAGCAACTGATCACCCAAAGAGCATATAAATTATCTTCAAGACAATAATAACCTTTCCAAACACTTATTAAAATCTTCTTGAGTCTTTAAGAACAATAAACAACTCACCTTGACACACATGTCTACCAAAAATAAATTCCTTCACACATAGTCACCTTCCATGAAGATTTTCTAGCTCAAATGAGTACTTCTAGATCACTCTTAAGGCACAAAATAATTTTATACTGATCCATCAACAAGAATCAATGCTTAGAACATCAAAAATATATCATTAAATGATTTCTAATTCTCTTTTACTCATAGTAAGTTCATTATTTCAAACATAGACTGTAGCAGTCAACTTTGGTCTCTATTTATTGCACCTTTACAGACACCTAAACCAAACCACCACTTCGATAATCCTCTAGTCATTTTCAACTTTAATTCTTACCTCACCTTGATCTGACATCATATATGACTTCTACAAGTAATTTTTTCAAATTGGTTTTCTTCACAAATTTGAATTTTCAAATTCCAATGGTCATATTTTCACACAAAAATGGCTAAGTATGGAAAAAGGAAACATATTCTTAGATGGCCAACTTTCAACCACCATAATTTTTTATAAGCTTCATATCAATACCTAAAATTTGATACATATTAACTAGTCACAACTTGATCAAATCTATTTGACAATTTTCTTATGACTACTCCATATGTGTGAATGTTAATGTCATCAATCTGCTTGCTCAGGAATATTTGTCAAGGTGACAATTCAAACCTAGATATCCATAAGACTTCTCTAATGAATTCCTTTTACTTCCACGAGTGCCCTAATCACTCTTGACACTTCACATAACCTCTCATATCATCCTCCATACCCTTAAAGACTTGTATAGCTATCAAACACTCACAAAACATCCATCACTTCCTTACAACATGAATGCCTCTATAAAGCATATATATATACACCTTCACTTATATATATTTCAAAAAAAAGTGAAATTAGGATAATACCAATCCTCCACTTATTATTTTAACCTCTTGATCTTATTCTTGATTTGAAGTTTCTATATATGATATCCTCTTTGGATTCAACAACTTCTTTCTTCTCTTCTATCTTAGTAAACATAATATCATGTGTCTTAGGTTCATTATGCCCAAACTTAACTATCTTAGGTCTTCAAATCCAATTTTTTCCTCTTCCTTGCATTCTAGGAGTTTCATGCACCTTCTTGTGACTTGAGAAATTTTTTCAACAATATCTTATAATATGACCAACTTAATGACAACTGAAACAAATAACATCATTTGTACCTTTTGATGATTCAACTTTAATTTCTATCCATGAAATCAATTGTTTGTTTCAAATCTTAATCATTCATTATAGAGGTAGTTAGAATATTTATTTTCTTGTAAATGGATGAAGATCTCAAGTGCGGCCAAGGGCATATTCTAGCTAGAAGCATCTTGGTAGACTTGAAATTTTGTTTTATAATTTTGAAAATTGTGACCCACAATCCTAAAGTTAAAAAAGGTTTGAAAATATATAAATAGGGGGCTTCTCATCTATTCAAGGTTATTGGTCATTGTTCTAGGTGTTAATTTTCTCTAAGTCTAGATTTTCAAAGAATTTTTGGGATCAATTTCTATGTATAGATCTTGTCTCCTTTAATAAGATGGTTTCAGATGTATAACCATTATTGATCTTTGAGAGAATATTTATGTCTCCCTTGTCAAAAGAGATATCTCACCATGTTTGTCCCCATGGCAGTATTTTGAAATATTTATTTTTTTGATATTCCTTTTCAAGTTAGTGAAAATACTTGTGGTTCTTTTCTATTTCCTATTGATGAGGTGCAACAATCTATTTTGAAAATATCATTGACTAAATATCTAGTTTTATGTGCATTATTGGTTGTCATTTTGATCATATATCTAGGTCATAAAACCCTTTCTACATTATCTTAGAACATATTATTGAATAACTTATTAGACTTACCTAGGTTTATGTATTTGACAAGAAAGATTTTTTTGAAAGTTTAGTTTCAGTGTGTGTTATATTCTTTCAATGATCATTTGGTATTTCCCACTAGCTTACATTTGATTTTTTCCTACATTTGTGCTAAGGAATGATGTCATGAATCTTTCAAGATACCCTATTGTTTTAAGGCCACTAGCACACCAACTTCCTTATTTATAATTAACAAACTTATCCTACCCTCTCTTACCTTAAAAATAATACACCCATTTGCATATTATGTGTGTTATTTACCTTATATATGCATAAAACCCTAGCATTTTAGTCTTTTATTCAACCCCCATGTTATTGAAAATTATCTATAATGAATATTTCATTCACTTTTATATCTATCTTTAGTAGCTTGTGTCTGGCCTAGAGCATTTGTTCATTCCATGTGATAACCCTTCCTAGGTGAAGTGAGTGAGTTTGGTTGTGTTCTGGTTATATTTGTGTTCCCTTGTGCTAATAATCTCCATGAAGTTTGAATTTCATAATTTTTCCATGTGATTGAGTGACCCCATAGGTCCTCTCACCTTATTTTAGGTAGAGACAGAAGTAGCAAGGAGCTAACCATACCTTATGTAGGTGCCTCTCAGTCATTTTTTACATTTGGTCTAATCTTGATGTTAAAGCCTTCACCAGATACAATGATATATTATCAAGTTTTCATCATCACCTACCATTTTCTCAAATATTCATAATGCTGAGTGTATGAGGTGTACAACTAGGAACCAATAGATTCTGCCCTCCAAACCTCACTTAGTGCATAGGATACTGTAATGCAACATCTATAGACTTGGTAAAACTAGATGCCACCTATCTCTTTTACTGATGTATAAGAATAGTGACATGTTGATAATATAGTTTATATCTATGGTGAAATCACCTCTAAAGTTCCACTGGTGAAGTCTCTTTTACTCAGGATAGTTGATTCCAATATTCACTACTTGATAGAAAATCAAGTTCTCTTGCATGGTATTTTTCATAGTTATCATAAAGCTATACTCATTAGAAATATTAAAATTATGATTTGGCTCTCATAAATGTAATAATTTCATTACTCATCGATGATCCTTGGATCATTCCACACAATCAGCACTGATAAATTTTTCAACACAAGAAGATGATGTATGCAATCAGAATTGTATGATGTGCATGAATCAATCCTGGATTAGATAAGATAGATCACACCTACACTTTTGATTGGGGAACACACTTGTTAATTAGGATCATGACTAATATGAGGATCTGCTAGACCCAATTAGGGGATCACTTGTATCATTTATCACAACACATCATGCTAGGCAGGGTTCTAAAGCCTACAGTATAACACAATCACAAACCAACCCTAAAAGAGTCATATGGATTATATATTCACTTATGATAATAAACAAGAAATTAAACCAATCTAATAAAAAGAGAAGTATACTAATCTAGTGCTCCCCAAAGCTTGTGGCACAAATTGGGGGTTAGATTAAAACAAGTAAATGACAACAAAACTAAACATGTATAGGAGACATATAATCACATCAATGTATATGAAATCATAATACATGAAAGAGAAGAATACATATTTCATTATCTACTCACTCTTAAAAAGGAGAAATAAATTTAGGAATACTTACTTTTGAAGATGAACCTATCGAGTCTCAACCTCTCCCTTGGCTAATGGTGCTTTGCAAGATATTGTTGTGGCTTATAAGGACAACTAAGATAAATCATCTCTAGGATACATGACCTATTTAAGAATCCAAAAGACTTATCCAAAAGACAAGATTGGATCTCTAAAATAAAGTATTACACCCTAAAGTTTCATTCCTTAAGTAGAATGGTCAATAAGCAGATGTTTATTCGCACTTCTTTGCTTAATTCAACTCTCTTATGAAATGGTAAGGAATGACTTGTATATATAGTAGTATCTCACCCTAAATCATTATAGAAATGCTAGTTGTGATAGGTTAACAAGGTTAACCTAGCACATTATCAGGCTAATTCATGAAGTTTATGCTAGGTTGGTTGGGATGCAAGGCAACAAGGAAAGGCAAAGTATCCCTAGAATAAGTTAGGTTGACTTAGCTTACTGAACAAGTCAAAAAGGGAAACAAGGTAATAAATGAGGGATAAGACATGAAAAATGGTGGGAATAGATAGGAAAGAGAGAAATGAGCTTAGGGTTCAAGGTTTTAGGAGACAAGAGTGTAGATAACAAGTGACAAAAGAAACAATAATCTTATGAAGCATCAAAGGTCTACCCACCCCTTTCTCATTGCACCACTTAAGGCATACACTTAGAGATATTAAGACTCGGTAGGTTCTTACAAGATACAAAGTTTATACATATGCCCTAGCTGAAGCTCATCATGTGTCATGTAAGTGCAACAAGGGATGGTGCTTCGAGATTAAAAAATGATGAAACATAATGTTGATGTTAAGTAAAGTGAAGCAATAATTAAATAAGATAAATAAAAGTATAGAATTTAAAAATACATACATTTAACTTACCTTAGTTCCAAAGAATAAGACTGGAAGAAAGTGAAGGTGTCTAATGTAAATCACACTAGATGAACCTATAGAAGTTAGTGCAAAAATAACCAAAAATCAAAAATTTTGGAAGATAGGCATATAATAATGGAAAATAATGTCTATGTCATTATGGAATTATCACATTTTATGTATTTCAAAATGGATGAATAGAAACAAAGATATGAGAAAAAGGGGAATTTGAAGGAAAATAAATGAAGGATTTGAGTTACTAAAAAGTAGTTTTAAATAAAAAAGAGAATTCATTTGCTTATTTTGCATTGTAAAAGAAGAGAAAAAGAGATCTAGAGATAAAACAAGCTAGAATCATGAGGGTATGACATGCTATATGAGAGGGATCTCCAAGAGCAAGAGCAAGTGCACTACAAGTATGCATCTAAGAATCTCAAACCATATTTTGAAATTTGAAATGAATTAAGTGAATTTTGATAAAATTTTAATTTTAAGAATTTATATACGATAAAAATGAAAAAAAATAGATTCTAAGGGAGGGAAATATGAATATAGGAAATGGGTTGGAAGGAATTAGGAAAAAATCTAGAAAAGGCAAGTTTTTGGAAAAATATGCTAGGTCAGCACACTAAAACCTACTAGGTCAACCAAGTTGACCTAGTAGAGTAAATCAAGCTAAAAACCATGTGGTTGACCTAGTGGGTATAGGTCAACCTAGCACATTCTGAAACCAAAAACCTAATGCAAGGTATCTAGTTGGTTTATAAGGGCCAAAATGAAAACTTAGCACTAGATAAAAGATAATAAGAAAAATAAGAAATGTGGAGAAAAATAGGATAAAAATAATAATTTTTTAAAACAAATTAGGTTTACCAGGGAACCATTGAAAGCACAAAAAAGTATACAAAAAGCTGAAAGAGAGCTAGAATTATTCGAAATGACCAAAGAAGGGTAAATGAGACCAAAATAGGTTAAATAGATGGGAAATGAATAAATTATACTTATTTATGATTAAAAATATAATGTATAAATAATGTATTTTGATTATACATGACAGGGAGGAACTTATACATCCTTTGTTGTTCCCTAATTTTAGAGAAAATGATGGTTTTGAAGATTGTTGTATGTTTCTTGGCTACCAAACTTGTTGGAGAGATTGACAGATGTAGATAGGGGTAGACTGATATCCATAGGTCTAGGATGTATAGTAGATATGTGTAGGATACCTATGAGCATAGACCTATTAGTCATGTTCCTTGGTTTTTGGGAATGGTTGACTAACACCTTCAAATGGGAGGTGGATAGGGATGTGATAGAGGTGGCTATCACACTAGAAGATGTCCATGCCATCTTTGGGCTACCTTTGGTAGGAGCACCAGTGACCACAGGGATACCATATAGTGGAGAGGATAAGAAATCCTTAGCCATGTGGGCTACATGATTAGAGATGATATTATTGAGGTAGAGAGTGAGCATGGATGAAGTTTATATATCATACATTCTAGATCTCTAGAAGGTAGTGATAGGCCTTGTGACATAGTGGGTGCTCTATCATAAGTTAGATGGTAAGTTGCCACTATACATGGTAGCCTTGAGTAAGATTATGCTATAGGAGGGGGTGATATATGATTTAAGCTCTATCATTTGGTTCTAACTCATGCATGATTTGTATGAGATGTTAGTTAGAGGGTGAAAGAATATATGACCAATCATACTTCTGATAGCATAGATATATGAGAGATTTCCTATGTATCAACCAGCTAGGTTACCCCATGAAGTCAATGATAGGTAACCTTAAGTGAGGATATGGAGAGAGGATTGGGTAGTGTGGGTTGTGCCCCATGTGCCATCACTACAGATGGTGAGATGTACTGACATAGTATGGTGACCATATGAATAGCTAGCGACTGCTTGGGAGATTTAGCACATAGTTATACCAGTGCTAGAGAGGAGAGAGGTGATAAGACACTATATATGGTAGAGAGAGCCACATCTAGTGGCACAAGTGATAGGATAGATAGGTTTACCTCATCTAGTGACACGAATACTCATGCATGAGAAGTGGACTTGACATTTGAGGGACCCATAAGGGAAGAGGGGATTCAGACCATTGATAATGAGGTTGACACTATGGCCATGCCAAGAGTAACCATGGACTAGTTAGGAATGATGATGGGTAGAGAAAGAAGAGGAGGTGTAGGTAGTGATACTAGATTTACCACCATGAAATCCATAGAGAGATGAGCTATGGCCATCAAGGACATGACATTAATGGAGGTAAGAGGAAGGAGTGAAGACCATCATCATCCTTAGTGAGTCAATAGAGTAGCCAGATGAGACACAGATGAGTAAGATACCACTTAGGTTTAGGATGAGATGGACATAAGCCATGATAGCTGAGTTTAAGCTAAATAAGTGACCTATAAAGGAGGTACTAGGAAGTCATTGTTTCTCTCAATTTTGTTTGCTTTTCTTAATTCTTTGAAAAGAAATAAACTAGTGATAAAGACTTTGTAGAAAAACCTATTAAAAATGTATGCATTGAATCCAGGTGATTATGGAGATATCCTCTTTGGCTTGAGAGGTTGACCTAAAAATAATAAAACACTAAAATAAACTTGTTTGTTAGACAAATAAATGGGTGGATTTCCTAGCATGAGCTAGATCCAAGAAGCAACAACTTTTTAGGAGGCTATAAATCCACCTACTTTAAAAACTTAATTTGAAATGATGAAATAAAATGGTTTTTCATAAAAATAAAAAATGATTGATATTAGAAATATTAATTAACTAAATTTGAGACAATGAAGTTAAATGCTTTGCTAAATTAATCAAAATGAAGTAACTAGTTTGATTATACTAATGCTGAAAATTGGTGAAGGCAAGGTTGTGGTTTTGGGTTTGGAAATGGTCTAGTTTGTCTTGTGATAGGGGCTAAAGTTTTGGTTAAGGTTGGTAAATGGTCAAATTGGTAAAATGGGTAAGAAATAAATAAGGAAAAAGGGATAAATTGTGAAGAGGTAAATGGATGAAATGAATGAGAAAGAAAGGAGGTAATAGTGGATAAAGGGATAAATGGTGAGGAGGCTAAAGGTAAATGGAATAAAGAGAAAGAAGCAGTTAAGGGTAAAGAGGAAAATGGGTGAAAGGAGAAGAATAAGGCTAAAGGGGTTATGTTTTTGAGGTCAATAAAGAAGAGGCCAAAGGGGGTTAAGAAAAAAGAAATTAAATTTTCAAAACAATACAAATTACCTTGATGTTTGTTGAAGATGGATTGAGTATGGCTTGTTGAGGATTATTTTTGAATATTTTGGAAAATTTTCATTTATTGAGTTCTTCTCTCCAAGATGATGATGACCTAAAATATGATTACCTTCTCCAAAAACCTATAGCAATATGCTAAGAACAAAAGACTAACTTACCACTTAACCTTGGCTGAAGGAGAGGGGGGTATGTATATCATTTTTGTGTGAAGAAACATGACAAGATAGAGGAATATTTAAGAAATTCTAATTTCTCCAAGTGGGCTCATGATTTGGTCAAGGCGAGGTTGGTGAAGATTCCCATGTGGGTTGGTGAGTCTCCAAGTTTAAATGTAAATCATGAACATGGGTTTGAATGAGACTTAAAGACTTTGTACCATCCTTTATTGCTTTCACACAAGCACTTAAAGGGGTGGCACACCAAATGTGGCACCATTTTCCATGTGAGGGATGAAAATTCTAGGGTGAGGTTGGTAGGGATTCCCATGTGGGTTGAAAAATCTCCCATTTGGGTTGGTGAGCCTCTATTTGAGTTAAAAAGTCAAAAATGGATGCTCTTTGTCTTTTCTAAAGTCTTAAAGAGGCAGGTATCTCTTTTAAAGTCTATTTTCATGTGGGAAGACAAAAACATGTTGAATAATGATCCCTTAAGGGGAAATTCACCACATTTCATTGGGGGCCCTTGTGATGCTTGAATGAGGTCATCAAGCAATTTGGGAAGGGTCCCAAGTGGGGTATGATGTCCCACATGAAGCCACATCACTTCTAAGTCATGTCACTTGCCATATCACCTATCAAATCACCTCCCATGTCACATGCCATGTCACTTACCATGTCATCATGAATACTGATAGTGGGTCCCATAGTGAATAGTGGTAGTGAATAGTAATTTTGAATAGTGATTTTAAATGATATTTGTGACTAAGAAAATAGTGATTTAGTTGGTTAAGAGGGATTTTGTGAAGGTTTAATCAAAAACTATAAGTGTGCAGTTTTTTAGTGTCTACATTTTGCCCCTTTTTGTTATGTAGCCTTAAATTGACAAGCTACAAAATAAAAACTAATCACTTGGTTGAAGGTTAGGGTACCTTGAGTATGGGAGGAGGTGTTCCCCCTCAAACTGAGAGTCGATGAGGAAAGGTCAAATCAAGTGTAGGTTTGATAAGAAGTTGATGGGGAGGCACTAAGTAGTGCCACAAGTTCGCTGGGTATGTGAAATGCCAATGGGTTCACAAAATATGACTAAGCATAATATTCAAGATTATGTAGAGACTAAATGTGCTAATGTTTATTACAAACGTCAAGTTATAAGATAAAGACAAGGTAACTAGTCCCCATCATTATTCATAATTGATTAGGTTAGTCTTATCAAGGTTCCTAGATAGGGTCATTGTTGGCTCGAGTATCCAAGGTAGGAAGTGCTCCTAAGAAAAATAAAAATGGTTTGGTTTTGCATGAGGTGGTGAAAACATTTAGAAGTTCAACATGGCAAGGTTGGTCATTACAAGCAAAAGTTATTACAAAAAGCACCAATGTTTTGGGTCAAAAATAATCGACGTCAAGGTGGACATGGTGAAAGCATGGGTGGATTAGGTATGGGTTGGAAGGGGATGGTTGAGATGACTCTATATGCATACAACAAGTGGACATTTTCTACATAGTTCCATAGATAAGGATCCAAAAATAACTTTAGACCAAATGTAGTTCTTTTAAGGTAAAAAGTATTGGTTAACTTAGTTTTTCCAATTGGACATCATATAGGTAGGTTCAAGTGAAGGACGTTGGAAAAAGGGAAGCACCAAAGGGTGGAAAAGATGGCTATCATATAGTTTTTGATGGGTGTGGTAGAAATGGTGGATGAGGTGAGCTAGGATGCAATTGAGATTATTTCATCAACAATGTAAAAGGAATTTGTAGCCATAAATAAGAAGGTTGAAGTGTGAAGTTTCTACCACCATCATAAAAAAAGGAAAAAAGAGAAATATGCTTTACCAGGCTTTAGAAAAATTGGAACTACTCAAATTGACATGTTGATCCAATGGGTTATTTCATCACCATATAAATAATGTGACATTGTGCACATTCCACAATAATGTCATTAATAGGCTAAAAAATGTTATTATTCAATGGTTCAAGGAAGTAAAGTTGCAGAGTGGGTAAATGAGAAGTGGTGAAGATTTAAACCCTTTACCCATGAGTCAGTAGGGCCCCAAGATAAGTAAGCATTATGTTTTGAGGGAATTCATAGAAAGATGTTAAGGGGCATTAAAATATGGAGTGAGGAGAATAAAAGTAATATTAATTAAATGAGGGATTTGGTTTTGGATTTCATGATTAAAGTAAGTGTTATTTCAAGGCATAAGAAGATGTAGTCCAAAAGGGAGAATCAAGGGAAATTATTGGTTGGAAGGTTAGGGCATGTGAGAGGGTGTAGATATCATCTCCATGTGGGTATCCCAAATCTTCCATTTAAAGGTGGTTTTAGTTTTTATTCTAACATATTCAAAGGTTGGAGTAAAAGGGGTTTAAAATAGGAAAGATGAGAAGAGGTGGGTATTTTCATCTTGATGGCTTAATGATGCTCAAGTTTTCTAGTTGGTCATATGATCCTGTGGTCTTGGCCAATTATGTTATAGAGCTATAGGATTGGTATATATCTCATAGTAAACCAAAATTGAGTGGAAGACCTTGGAGGCCATAACATGCTCAAAATGGGTAGAGGGTTGAAAAGGAAAAAGGTGATAGCGAAGGTGAAAGAAGTAGTTAGAGAGGGACAAAAAAGAGAGTCTAAGCACAATATACATAGGCATTAAAGGAAGAAAGGGATGACCCTAAAGTAAGGAACCTAAGCAGATTTTATGTATTAAGGCAAAGGCATGGATGATATAAGGAAGAAAATAAGGATATTTATGCATAATTAGTACAACTGATGACCACACTCTAAAGAGGTGGAGGTGAAATTAGAGAACATAAGGGAGATCTAAAAATGAATGAGGTAAAGGTGGACTCAGAGATAGATGAATAAAAAACAATGAAGTCATAGATAAAGACAAAGGTGGGGAAGGATATAAGAAGCTAGGCATGGTAATATAGGTCTAGAAGAGTAAGGAAGGGCATCAAGGGAGATGAAACTAATGAAATGAAATAGAGAAAAAAGAAGAAAATAAAAGGTAAAATATTGGGGGTGAGAGATGCACTAAAGAATGATAGATTGGAGAATTGAATAGGATGGGAAAAGAAGTGTAACAATCATGAAGGGCAAGCGAAGAATGAGGGATATGGGTAGCCATGAAAGGTTTGAAAATAAGTCTAAAAATACAAAAGAGAAAATAGTTTGGTGATGAAAATGAAAAATAAGGAAATAAATGGAAGAAAACGAAACATGAGGAAAATAGGAGTGAAATGAGGACACAAAGAAGATGAGGGGAGATGGAAGAAGCAAGTGGTGTCTTAACGAAGTAAGCATGGGTGATGATATGCAAGGAGAGGAATAACGAAGCAAAGTAGATGGTGGTTTTGGAAATTAGAATGGGATGTAAAATGGGAAAGGGGTGAAGAATGAGGGTAAGCAAAGGATGGGTGGATAAGAAGGTGAAAAGAGAAGGTAGGTGTTAATCAACTTGTTAGAAGAGATTGACAAGATGAAGGGGTGATTAGAAGAGATTGACAAGATAAAAAATGGTGAGGTGGTGAAGAAATAAGGGGATGCAATGAAAAGGAGTGAGATGAAACTAAGCGATGAAGATAAGAGATGATAACAACAAAAAGGAAGAATTGAAGTAGGGATATAAATCATAGATACTCACACAGATGCAAAATATAAGTGAGTATCAAGATGGAAAGAGGAAGAGGGGAATGTAAAAAGGGCCATAGGTAAAAAGAGATAAGAATAAAAGGGAAATTATGGAAGGCTTCTCAAAGGATAAATACCCAGGGAGAAACTAATTGTGGAGGAAAAAGGGGAAGATAAAAAGGATGAATGGATGGAAAAAAAGAAAATAAGAAGAATGGAAAATGGGTACGGTGGGAAGAGTGGTAAAATGGTAGAGAGTGGTTGTACATGTAAATAAAAATTATCGCAACAGAAGAAACATAAAGCTTGCAAGATGCACAGTATGAAGTGGAATGGGTGAGGAAAAGAGAGTGATAAATGGGGTGTGGGTTGATGAGGATGGAGAAAGAAGCTAAAGGGGATAAAGGGAAAGGTTAGTAACAAGGTGAAAGAGAGGTAGAAAATGCAAAAGGTGGGTGGGGAAGTGGGCTGCGAAGCATACATAAAGAAATATGAAGGGGAGGTCAATGAAGCAAAGTAGGAGGTAGATTTATGGGAGGTAAGGGGGGCCAATGTGGAATGTTGTCTACCCTTGTGTTAAAATAGATTGAAAATATGGAGGTAGGGATATGGTTAGGAGATAGGTAGAGAAGTGGAGGAAGAGATTTTAGATGAGAAGGGGAAATAAATTAAAGGAAGTAGCTGAGCTGACCTCAGTAATTGAGTGATACCTACATAGTCCAAAAAGACCTCATGCCAATGTATTTCTCCCAAAAATGGGGGAAAGACTTAAGAGGAAGTATTAGATGGTGTTAAAACATAAGGATGTTAAAGAAAGAATTCAAAGATTCTTTGATGTAGGATGCTCTAAGCAAGAGGGTGTTGTTAGTAGTGGAAATGAGTGAGAAGAAAAAAGGGGATGGGAATTAGTTTTTAGTGGCAAAGATACCCCTAGTGCAACACCTACATAGTCCATAGACATCAAGCCAATATATTTCAACAAGATTTGGATGAGTGGTGTTCAAATTGGCTGCCCCAATTTGCTGGACCACATGGGCTGGTTTGGGCTGAGGGAGAAGGTTTGGTGAAACAACATTTTTTGGTTTTAGTGAAGGTGTCATTGAAAGTGAATGGGGTAGGTTGGTAAATAGTTACCATAATGATCCCAAATTTAGTAGGATGAGATATAAATATGGGCAAGGTAGAATAAATTAGAAGGGAATACAATGCAAAGTACCACAAATAATCTTTAATGGAGCTGATCCAAAGAAGAGGTATTTTTGTGAGAAAATTGCACCTTATAAAATTATGTGAGGGTAGGATTTTAGAGATATTGTCTACCAATACGATCCCAAGTTGTAGGAGGTAGGAGTCTATTCATATCTATATAGTTGTTGTGGCCAAGGTTCATCACCGCTGCGAGCCAAGTTTTAAGGGTAGTAATAAAGTGACAACTTGCAAAGAATTTATTTGATAGTCAAGTAGATTCTCCAAGTAAGGAAGTTATCAGCATGGTGAGAGATAAAGGATAGACCTTTCCTAACCCAAGAGTTTCATGGGTAGGCTAGACAAATGATGGCCATATCTACATCTTATGCCCTAGTTTCTTAGAACTGCAGACATGGGGTCTTATTTTGAAGAGGCCCCGATATCATAGAGCTATGTGGTCTAGGATATTGGTGATACAATTAGATCAAATAGTGATTCTCCTATTATGGGTGGACTCTTAGTTGGTACAAAATAAAATGTTTCCATGTTTGAGCAGACACTACCAATGGTTAGGGTCTGATGTTTAGATCTTATGGCAATGGGCTGGTAAGAATAGGAGGGTAACATGTTGGATATTGTTGGTTGAATGTTATTATGCATGAGGTTGTGTGGATACTTATGAATTTTATGGTTGTGGTTATGATTGGTATGGTTATGGTTTTAATCTCACTTAATGTGAAACAAATGACCATTGTTGTTGTATTGTTGGATGGTACAAGTCATGGTGAAAACATTGACCACACACACTAAGATAAGAATAGGGCCTGATGCTTTATTTTTGATAAAGAATAAAAATAGGCCTAAAGTGAGATCATCTTAATAAATATAAGCCCTTAAAATTCCATGCATGAGTAGTTTCTAGTTGATAAAAAAAGATTTCATGATCATAGGGTGTCAAGTAAGCTCTAAATCCCTAGATTTATAGATACTCAAAAGGGAAGATTGGTGATAGGTTGTGTTAAGGGTAATGGGTGATATGTATGATAACCTCATATGAATTAGTTTACCCCTTTTATAGGTGACCTAAGAATAGTATTAGACAAGTCTATGTTATGTGTTACATGTATAATGATCAATGTGGGAAGTCTACATAGGAAAGTTGATTGTGGATTCCAACTTATTATATTTCTTGAGAGCCGATTGTAGCTTTAGAATTGGTTTTGATAATGGGACTTTTTCTTTATTATTGTATATGGGAAGCTAATCGATGTAGGAAGCTTCCATGAAATTTCTCTACTTTTGACAAAGTTAACTCAACCATTCTTCAAGTGATTGGTCTCAACTTATTGCTTTGTCATAATGTTCTTGATAGTTATCCTTAAAGGGAGAAATCTACCATACATGTGTTAATTTTTTATTTTTTATTTTGGGTAGCTATCCTTCGAGGGAGTAGTCTATAATGCTTAAAATATTTACCTAATTAACTATTTTAAGATGAAATGTGTTTAGACATGGACCAGTCTAATTAGGTTTAGAGGTTCACCTTTGTGAGGGAAAAACTAAACACAAGAAGGTTCATGATATGTGAAAGGGTGTGGTTTTGAGAGATAATGACCATGGGATTCCATCTTGTTAAAGATGAAAAGTAGCCATGAGAACCATGCTATGGGTAGAGCCATGGAACCCATATTTAGTATTAGGCCATGACTATCATGGTTAATCACATTGTTTTATGTTGTAATCAATTGTCCTCAAAAGGGGAGGAAGAAAGTGGGTGAAGGTGAAAATCTCATATTCAAGGGATGAGATTAAGTTATACAAACATGTGAGATTGATCCTTCTTTAACATAAAAATGGACATAGATGCAAAGCATTGAGAGGCTCAAGTTCTTGTTTGACTTTGAGAGAGGAAAAATGATAAGCTCATGATCCATACTTATGGGTGATGATGTAGGGTCCAAGCCAATTGAAAGCAAACTTGCCTCATTTATTCTTCTTTATTTTGTTGGTTTTTTTTTTAGAATGAGATCTCCAATATTGAATTCCCATTATTTTGGGTGCTTGTTATAAGCATGTGTTATATGCTCTTGATAGATACAGAGGTGGGTGAGAGCTGCTAAATGATGTTCATCAAGTAGCTCAAGTTGGGATAAATGATGCTGACAAAAATCTTCTTTAAAAATGATATCCTTCAAAGATATGTGAAGAGAGGGGATTGATACTTCAAGAGGCAAGACTGCCTCTATTCTAAATACTAGAGAAAAAAGGGTAGCACCAATGGAGGTTCAAATGCTAGTGTGATAGGCCCATAAGGTGAATGGGATGTGTAAGTGCCAATATTGACCCGAAGCATTGACAACTTTGGTTAATATTTTGGTGAGGGTTTTATTAGATGCTTTTGCATGTCCATTTTCTTGTGGTTGATAATGTGATGAAAAGCTTAAATCAATGCCAAATTCATCACATAAACCTTGGACTTGCTTATTCTCGAAGGATTTTCCATTATCGGTGATGATCTTATGAGGAATACCAAAGTGGCGAACGATATGGTGGTTCATAAAGTTGAAAATATTTTTTTCTTTGGTAGAGATTAGAGGAATAGCTTCCACCCACTTCGTGAAGTACTCAATGGCTATGATGATGGAGCTATACTGCTGTGAAGAATGGGGGTTAATTTCCCTAATGAGATCGAGCCCCCATTGAGAGAAAGGCCAAAAGTCCTTAGATACTTGGAGGCTATTGGCTAGTGCATGATGTAAATTACCATGTTGTTGACATTTAAAACACTTTTTTACATAATCAAAATAGTCTTGGTTAAGGGTGGACCAATAGTAACCAATGCAAAGGATACATTTAGTGATTACTAAACCACTAAAGTGTCCACCAAAGATCCCATCATGTGTTTCTTTGATGTCATGAGAAGCTTCATGGCTACATAGGCAACGAAGAAGGAGACTGTCAAAACCATGTTTGTAAAGGATTCCCCCTAGTATGGTGCAATGAGAGGTACTCTGAATAAAATCTCTTTGGGCATTCCTAGAGAGGTTGGGAGGAACAATGCCTAGGTTGAGATAGTTAAAAGTTTGGTCGTACCAAATGTCAGATGGGGATTCCTCTGCATTAAAAATGGTAGGGAGGTCAAATTGGCCATAATATGGTGTGGTAAAATGATGAATGGTGATAAATATTTTGGAATTGGAAGGCTGAGAATGGATTTGAGAAACAAGGTAGGCCATTGTATCTGCAAATTTATTGGTGGAGTAGGGAATGGATTAGACTACATAATGCTTGAATGATTTTAAGTTTTTTTCAACTAAAAGGTTATATTTTAGAAATAAATGATTCTTACATTAATAGGACCCATTGACTTGGTTGACCACAAGCTGGGAGTCACCAAAGACATGGATTGTCTTAATTCCCAAGCTTTGAGTAGTTTAGAGACCCATCACTAGAGCTTCATATTCAACCATATTATTGGTGCATTCAAAGTCAAGTTTGAAGGAGAGAGGAAGGGGTTCACCATCAATAAGAATGATAATAACTTTGGCACCACCTCCTTGTTGGAATTTAGATCCATCAAAGATCATGGTCATTTGGTAGATTATGTCATCTTCTTGAAAAAGAGTCATGATAGACGCATCGTAAAAGGCAAGAGGGGGTGGTTGGTTATTTTCTAGAGGAGATTCAACTAATTTATCAGCAATGTCTTGACATTTAACGAAATTCTATTGGAGGAATTCAAGGTCAAATTTAGCTAGGAGCATGAGCCACTTAGCCATACGCTGATTTTGGTATGGTTTAGAGTGCATGTATTTAAGTGGGTCAGTATTAGTGATGACATAGGTTTTATGGTTAAGAAGGTAGTGTTAGAGTTTTGTGGCCATGAAGGTCAATACTAAGTATATTTTATTAGTGTGTGTATATCAATTTTCATATTCTACAAGCATATGACTAATGTAGTATATGGCTTGATCTTTGTGTTGTTCATCTTGGTGAGCCAACATTACCCCTAAGGAATGGTCAGTGGTAGATATATATAGGTAAAAGGGGTGATCATCCTTCAGAGGGATGAAGATAGGTGGTGACAAAAGGTACTATTTAATCAAATCAAATGACTTTTTATAATCACTACTCTATTTGAAAGAGACATCCTTCTTCAAAAGGTGATGAAAAGGTTGGCACTAGTCTAAAAGTTGGGAAATGAAATGATAAATGCATTGAAGTCTTCCTTAAAGGTTATGGAGTTTTTTAAGGTTAGTTGGAGGAGGCATGTCCAAAATTTCTTTGACTTTAGCAGGGTCTACTTCAATTTCATGAAGAGAGACAATGAAGCCAAGAAGCTTTCCTGAAAGGACCCAAAAAATGGATTTCTTGGGAATTAGGTGAACATTATAATGGATGATGCATTCAAATATGATCATAAAAATATCTAAGTGGTCTTTTCAATGTTTTTATTTCCCAAGAAGGTCATCCACATAGTCTTATATGATCTTATGGATGATATTATGGAAAATATAAGTCATGACACATTGGTAGGTTGCACCAGTGTCATTTAACCTAAAAGGCATGAATCTATAGTAGAAAGTTTCCCAAGGGGTCATAAAGGTAGTTTTATGTTGATATATAGGAGCAATCAAGATCTGATTATAACCTAAAAACCCATCCATGAGAGATAACATCTCATGGCTGACTGTAAGATCAACAAGCTAGTCAATATTAGGGAGAGGAAAGTCATCTTTGGGGTAGGCAAGGTTAAGGTCATGAAATTACACACAAATGCATAAACCCCCATTAATTTTTATGATAGGTATGATGTTTGAGACTCATTGGAGGTAGTCAATAGGTTGAATGAATTTTACAAATAGGAGATGTTGAAGCTCTTCTTTGACGAGAAGGGATATGCAAGGATGCATACATCAAAGTTTCTATTTAATAGGCTTAACATCACGGTGAGTGATTATGTTATGGGTAGTAATGGTGGGTTCAATCCCAGTCATCTCATTATTAAACCAAGTGAAGAATATGATTTGGTCTTGGAGGAAAGAGGAGAAATCATGAAATTCTTTGGTATTCAATGATTAGCCCAATTTGACAATGTGGAAGTCATCTAGAGTGCCCAAGTTTATATCGATGGTAGATTTATTCAACATAGTCAATGCCTCAAGAGGAAGGTATTTGTGGATAGAAGACTTCCCCACACCTAGGCTGGTATGAATGTAATCATCATCTTGATGTTGGATGGTGTTGATGGTGGGAGAATTGTTCTCTACCATTTAAGGATGTACAAGTGGAACAAACTTGGTTTGGCCACTTTTTTGTAGATGAGAGGGCCCAAACTTATGGTATTGATAACAAAAAGTTAGGAGGGATGATATTGCGGTCTTTAGGTGGAAAAAGTGATTGGGTTGGCAAGGATGGGAATATTTTTCTATGGTGTCAATGGGTTTGGGTGAATTGGTGGATTCTTTAGGTGGTTCATACCCAATGCCAAATGAATCATGAGGTTGTAATGTTTTTAAATGGGGTAACTCATGAGGCCCTTGTTCATATAGACCGAGGCCAAATCCTTTCCAAGCACATCTATGAAGATACAACTTAGTGAACTCTAGTTTGTTAAGATAGGAAAAGTTAGAGGTAAACAGTTGGATGGATGGTGTAGTGGTAGGGGATGGAAGTGGTTGATCAAGTCCCCCATAAATGAAATTCATTTTATGGTTAGGGAGACCAATGAGGATAATGGTTCTAATGTTAGGGTCATAAGAAGGGTCATGTCTAAGATTCCTAGATTCTTGGTGGGTAAGGAAGGTATTTAAGGCTAAGATTTTATATTCCCCAAAAGAAATATGTTTGAATGTGGTTATCGTAAGGTCTTCTATAGGAATATATGAAGAGGGGATAGATGAGCTAGTGGAAGCTTCATCAACAATAGGTGTGTAAATGCTATGGGTTTTTTGTTGGTGAGGTTGTGTTGTTAGTAGATGGTTGTGCAGTGGATAAGGGAGGAAGAAGGACATCATTTGGATGATATGTCATATTACAAGATGTGAAAGGACTAGGGTCAGCTTGGATAGTCATAACTTGCCCTTCATGTTCAAACTTGACACATCGATGTACGATGGAAGGGACACAACTCATGGCACAAATCCAAGGGCATCTGAGTAAAATATTGTATTAAAACTCTCCTTCTACAACATAAAAGAGTTCAAGAATAGTATGAGGTCCTACACAAATGTGGAGGATAACTGTGACAAAGGTGGTAGCCATAGTGTCATTGAAAGAACAAAGAACCATTGAGCTTTTAGACATGATATTTTTAGGTAATTGTAGTTAGTCATAAGCATGGGAGGAGATAATATTGATTCTATCTCCCCTATTGATCATGGCCATTTTGATGTGGTTTTGATTGATATATGTTGTAATGAAGAGAAGGGGATCAACATCCTATAAATGAACAAAAGGTATTTATAAATTTTTAAAGGTGACAAGGTTGGAAGTCCAAAGGGTACCAACAAAAGTGGCTCCAGGCTGAGGATCATGAGGTTGGACCTCGATGGATTGTAGAGCATTTATGAGTACTTAATAGTGATAGGAGGAGGTATAGATTAACTCATACAAGCTCATCTTTTTTAGAGTTTGGTGAATTTTCCTAAGGATAGATTTTTAGATGGATATTGCATATGGGTTAGGGTATGGAGGGTTATATGGAGAGGCACCTAAGATAGACTCCTTGGGTTTGTTTAGATATGGATAAGGTTGGGTATTATTAGCTTGAGAGTTTGGGGAGGGGTAAGTCCAAGGAATGGATTCCTTAGTCTTCCCTTTATCATTTTTTTGGGCATGAGATTGGGTAATCATGTGAATAGTGTGGATAAGGGGGTTCTCTGGGTTGGATGCTTGCTTCAGTTCCTCCTCTTCACTTTTGGGTGAGACCGAAGGTCAGATGGGTTGAGTAGGTGGTTGGATTGGCGATGGGGATGAAGGAAATTTATCTGATAATAGATCATAATATTTTTATAAGTTGTGAACTAACATTTGGAGAAATTTATAATTATCGATGTCATGTCAAGGAAGAAGTTTACAATAGCCACTAGAGGGTGGTCAAGTAAGATTCGACTAAAGGTGGTAAATGTTTAATTTTTTTGTTTTGGGTGTTGAAGTAGAAAGTTGTGGGGAAATAGGTTTGGTGATAGGTGTCTTGGGTAAAGTGGTATACTTGGTTGCCAATTTTGGTTTAGGTAAGGTGGTCAATGAGCTAGAGGCAAATGATGGTAAGGTAGGTAACATAGAGATTATTAGTGTAGTGGGGAAAGGTGCTTTAGAGAGAAAGTATGAAGGTGTGACCAATAAAGGTGGTGGATTTTTGGTAAAAATGGAGAATTTTGTGTTTAAGGTAGAGGGATGGGGACCTAGAATGGAGGGTAAGGTTGAGGGAGGTAAAAACCAGTGTTTTGGTCCCTTTGGTGATTTTACCTCTTTGGTTGTTTTAGCTTTTGGTTTTGGAGGGGATTTGGTCACTTTAGTTATCTTGGTGGGTTTAGGTGCTTGAAGGTGAATAAATTTAGAAGTGGTTTTGGTTGATTGGGTGGAGTTTTCAATTGTTTTAGAGGGGCTAGGTTGGTCTGTCAAAGAAGGGGTTAGAAGTTCCAGTTTGGTTCCCTTACCTTTATCTTAACCTTTGATAGAAGGTTTTGTAATTAGAGGTTGGGTAGATGGAGTAATATTCTCTTGTGAGATAGCTTTCAAAGAGGGGGTGGATGGTTTTGAGATAGGGGAGGTAGATGTGGTATCTTTTAATGGAGGTGTGGATATGGTTTCTTCCTTTGTTTGGGTGTCCAAAGGAATAGAAGTTAGTCTTTTTTCTTCCAATAGGGTAATGGGGAAAGGAGTGGTTAAGGTAAAATTTTATTCATAAATGGGTTCAATAGTAACCAAATTAATAGTATGTGCCTCATGAGATGATCCAGGTTTATTTTCATGATGAGGGGTAGGAGCATAATGATGGAAAGGTTTGAAAAATATATCAAGGGCTTGGTTTGGTGGTGCATTATGATTGTCCAATATGAGTTTCCCCTTGTCAATGAGGGATTTTAAAAGGTATTTAAAGGCATTACATCTATTGATGTCATATCTTATGACTTGGTGAAAATTACAATGGTCATTCTCATTATACCAACTATGCATGGGGTCAGAAGTATCAAACTATTGGGGTGGTTTAATTGGTGGAAGTTGGATGATTTTGTCTTTTAGTAACTTTTCCAAATTTGAAGGATAAAGCTCCCCAAATGGAATAATTGGTTTATGGTTATTACAATTTTGGTTCCTTTTATTTTGGTTTGGATAGTTGAAGGGGTCAGAGGTTTGGTTCTTTGGATTCTGTTGGTTGGTAGATGGTGGAGGTGCAACTTTGAGGACAATAGCATTGGCAGTGGATTTTCTCTTGGAATTGGTATTGGTTGTGTTGTTTAGTTTTGAAGGAGAAGGGTCATTGGTTTTGTAAGTTAGGTTTTTGTCCATCAACTTTAATCTTCCCTCATCAATGTCTCTATTCTCTAGTTTTTGAGCCATGGTAAAAGCTTCATCAAATGTCTTGAAGCCTTAGACATGCAAGTGGATGAGATGTGTTTTACACATGCCCGACCAAAGAGTTCTATAAGCTCAGGTTGAGACAATGAAAAGCAAATTTGGTTGATTAGGCTCCTCCAATGAGCCATGAAATCAGCAATAGATTCATTTTTAAATTATTGAATGGAGTAAAGGTTGGTAATAGAAACTTCATTGGATATATTGATCAAAAAGTGATCCAAAAATGTTTGGGCTAGTTGGGCAAAGGAGAAGATGGAGTGTTTTAGGATGGCACTATACCAATCCAATGTTGGTCTAGATAAGGACATAGGAAAGTTATGGAGGAGTAGAGCATCATCATGGGAAATCAAGTAAGATGCATGCCTAAATACTCTTAAATGTTGTTGGGGGTCCTCCTTGCTTTGAAATTTAGAGAATTTTGGTAATTCTCATTGTTGAAGATATGGTCAGATAGGGACAGATGGATGGATGGGTTCATTGCAAATTTTGTCATAAGAGATAAGGTTATGTAACCCTAATATGGATGACTCAAAGGTAGTCATCTTCTCCATTACAATCTTGACTAAGTCTGTTTGGGGTTTTATAGGTTTGATAGGTATATGACACATTTTGTTGGGGTTGGGTGACATGGGAATAACTAGTGGATGGTTGGGATGATGTTATGTGTGTGTGAGGTCACATAAGGTTGGGTGGAAGGTGAATGTATGTATACTTTTGTGTTAGGAATATATTGATAAGATGTCAAGGGTATGTGTTGGAATGTTGAGGTTGGGGGGTTTATGTGTGGCATCGAAGTGGTTAGTGGGTTAGTTAGTTAAAGGTGGATAGTGACCAAAGTGTTTATAGGTGGAAGTGTTTGTGGTATAGAGAGCACTAGATTTTGAGATTGGGTTGTGGTTGAGGTATTGGTTGCTACCAAAGGGAGGATAGAAGTAGGAGTGGAGGATAATGCCATAGTAGGTGGAGTGTAGGTGGCTAAGGGTAGGGTTGAACCCACTTGGGGTGTGATAGGAGGTGTTTGGTTGGGGGGTGGAATGTTGGTTTGGGTTTTGGTGGATGGGATGTTAGAAGAGTTGTGGGTCAATAATAATTAGGTTGAAATGGTACTGACCATAAGGTGGGGTGGCATGCCAAGAGGGGGTTCGATAGAGGAATTCAAAGCAAAAGGGGTACGGTGTGGCATAGTATTGAGGTAGTGTTATAAAGCCACCTAATTATTATCAAGGAAGGTATAAAAGTTAGGATCCCCTTCAGATATGATTGGGACCCTAGAAGGAGAAGGAGGAGGGGAAATATCAACATGAGGGGAACTCTCAATGTCTGAGGTATACTCCATAGGTATGAAAGAAGATGGGGGATGATTAACTTGATTTTTGAGTTATTTTTTGGTAGTGACCATATGAGAAAATAAGGGATGAAAAGCTGAAGCTCTGAAAATAAATAAGTTGAAACCAAAAAGATTCCAAAAAGATCAACACAAACAATAAAAATGCATTTAGCCTAGGATTAATTTTAAATTACTTTTGGCTTATGCCTTAAAGAGTGTGGAGGGGAAGTTAGTTCGATATGGGTACTAAAAAGGCAAGCTATAGTTAGTTTTAGGTTGTTTAGGAGATTAAAAGAAAGATTTATGTTGAGCTTCAATATGTGGCTTGGTATTGGGGCCTATAATCCTATAGCGATAAGGGTGTTGGGTGCTTATCCAAGATATACTGAGTCTAGAGTTTATACTCAACTAGAGAGCTGAGTTGGTTCTCCCCTTGGTGGTGAAATCCTAGTGGGATAGCCAGGAGGGGGTAAGGTTGCTGCCAAGTGATGAAATCCCAGTTAGACCTTGTTTCAAGTATTGTTTTGATATGTTTATTATTCATTGGTTTGGCTTGGTGTGTGAATACAAGTGAAAGCTATGATAAAATTACTGTTCCTCCTAGTTACTAGATGAGCTAAGATCAACAACCAATTTAATGGATGCAAAGTGTTTATTTTAAACCCAAAATAAAATTTTAAATTTAATTAAATGCATACAAAATTTATAAATTCAATATAAATGAAAGATGAAAATGCATGTCCTAATCCTAGGATGACTATTCCTTTTATTTCTTTTAAAGATGCAAGGAAAACTTTAACTTTTCTAAAAAAAATGCAACTAAAACTTGTGTGTTTTTTACTAATTCAACTAAATGATTTTTTTTCACTAATGAAACTAAATTAAATGTTCATTAATGAATTTATAAATGTATTAATACAACTAATGGACCCAAGAAAACTCAAGGGTGCCATCGGGCATGCAAAAATGTTTCTCTCAATTTGTTTTTTTTCTTAGTTCTTTGAAAGGAAAGAAACTAGTGATAAGGGGTGTGTAGAAAAACCTATTAAAATGTATTCATTGAATCCAAGTGATTGTGTATATATCCTCTTTGGCTTGGGTTGATTTACTAAAAATAATAAAACATTAAAATAAAAAAATTTGTTAGACAAGTAAATGGGTGGATTGCCTAGCGTGAGCTAGATCTTAGAAGCAACAGCTTTCTAAGAGGCTGTCAATCCAGCTTCTTTAAACACTTAAGTTTAAATGATGAAATAAAAGGATTTTGCATAAAAATATAAAATTATTGATATTAAAAATAACAAGTAACTAAATTTGAGAGAATGAAGTTAAATTCTTTGCTAAACTAATCAAAATGAAGTAACTAGTTTGATTATACTAATGCTGAAAATTGGTGAAGGCAAGGTTGTGGTTTTGGGTTTGGAAATGGTTTGGTTTGTCTTGTGACAAGGGCTAAAGTTTTGGTTAAGGTTGGTAAATGGTCAAATTGGTAAAAATGGTAAGAAATAAATAAGGTAAAAGGGATAAATTGTGAAGAGGTAAATGGATAAAAGGGATGAGAAAGAAAGGAGGTAAAAGGGGATAAAGGGATAAATGTTGAGGAAGATAATGGTTAAATAGAATAAATAGAAAGAAGAGGTTAAGGGTAAAGAGGAAAAGGGGTGAAAGGAGAAGAATAATACCAAATTGGTTATGATTTTGAGGTCAATAAAGAAGAGGCCAAAGGGGGTGAATTTTCAAAACAATACAAATTACCTTGATGTTTATTGAAGATGGATGGAGTATGGCTTGTTGAGAATGATTGTTGAAGATTTTGGCAAATTTTCATTTCTTGAGCTCTTCTATCCAAGATGATTACCTTATCCAAAAACTTGAAGTAATATGCTATCACAAATATACTAACTTTCCACTTAACCTTGGGTGAAGGAGAGGGGGGTATTTATACCAATTTTGTGTGAAGAAACATGCCAAAATAGAGGAATATTGAAGAAATTCAAATTTCTCTCAGTGGGGTCATGATTTAGTCAAGGTGAGGTTGGTGATTTTTTCCATGTGGTTTGGTGAGTCTCCAATTTTGAAGGGGAATCATACACATGGGTTTGAATGAGACTTAAAGATTGTTTACCATCCTTTATTGCTTTCACACAAGCACTTAAAGGGGTGGCACACCAAATGTGGCACCATTTTCTATGTGGGGGATGAAAATTATAAGTTGTAGTTGGTAGGGATTCCCATGTGGGTTGGAAAATCTCCTATTTGTGTTGGTGAGCCTCCATTTGAGCTAATAAGTCGAAAATAGATGTTCTTTGTCTTTTCCAAAGTCTTAAAGAGGTAGGTATCTCTTTTAAAGTCTAATCTCATATGGGAAGACAAAAATACATGTTGAATAATGATACCTTAATGGGAAATTCATGATATTTCATGGTGGGGGGAGGGTTTATGCTACTTTAATGAGGTCATCAAGCACTTTGGGAAGGGTCCCAAGTGGGGTATGATGTCCCACATGAAGCCACATCACTTCTAAGCCACATCACTTGCCATATCACCTCCCAAATCAAATCTCATGTCACTTGAAATGTCACATCCCATGTCACTTGAAATGTCACATGCCATGTCACTTGACATGTCATATGTCATGTCACATGCCATGTCACTTGCCATGTCATCATGAATAGTGATAGTGGGTCCCACAGTGAATCATGATGATGAATAGTACTTTTGAATAGTACTTTTAAGAAGTGATTTTAAATGAACTTTATGACTAGGAAAATGGTGATTTGGTTGGTTAAGAGGGGTTTGGGGAAGGTTTAATAAGTTTTATGGGATCCCAAGGCATTTAGGCATCAAAAATTGTAAGTGTGTAGTTTTTTAGTGTCTACAGTCACATAGACAGGAAGACTGTGCTAGGTGGTCACAAAGATCATGAGACTATAGTAGCTAAGACATAGATAGGTGAGAAAAATATGATTTATTTATTACTTAATCTCTATTTCTAAAGATAGATAGATAGATAGATAGATAGATAGATATTGTGATATATGATAGTGATCTAATATCCATTTGGTGTGATTTTATAGGTATACCTGAGGATGAGGAAGAGATATGGTGGTCCCTAGTTAGGGGAGCACTCCATGACATCCTAGATGAGACTATATAGCCATACAACCCCATGACACTACAGGATCCAAGTATACCATCTACCCTAGATGAGGTGAGCTAGTTTAGACTAGCAAGAGAGGCCATAAGGTAGATATGGATGCAAAGAGAGGGCAAAGCCACTAGTAGACATAGGTGTAAGAGAGAGGTAGTCCTAACAAGCCCTAAACGATGAGAGAGATACAAACCTAGAGATAGTGACATAGATGATGTAGGCATATACAATGATACAAACTTAGCTAATGTAGGCATAAAATCTATTAAGACCTAGATAACATAGGCACATGAAGTGACCCAGACCCAGTTGCAACAGGTATAGGTGTAGATAGGATGTTTATGAGGATAGGTAGAGCGATTGAGATCTTAGACTACCTTGTTATAGTGTACCATTTGGAGGAGTTAGACCAAGGCCTTAGTAGGTAGTGAGGCTAGGCCATGAGATAGAAAAGATAGAGCCCATCCCTAGAAATGGAGCATTGCTTATGGTTGTATATGTTGTATCAAACTCTTGAGATATATATGATGTATCATTTTGGATTACTGATGTGATTTTTTATGTGGTCACTATGGATATTTTTTTATCATTATGTTGGTTGTGTATGTGGATGTTTTGGATAAATTTCTTTCTAACACATGTATTTAGTTGTATTGTATATGCTATAGGAAATGTATGAGATGTAGTTTATTTTCTATGATTATGATAAACACATGCATGGTTAAAAATAAATAGGCAAAAAGACTTGGAAAAATATAAGCAATAAAAAATGCACTATACACTAATTCAAGCTGGGAAATGTGTAATAACATGAAAAATGACTAAGTATAAAGAACCAAGAAGTGGAAAACAAAATGGTAAAAGGGGGATTTGTTTTCAAACCAAATATGAAATATTTTTTCACCAAATTAAATCAAGTAAAATCATAATATATCTTGTTGGGAAGTATGAAAAACAAAGTAATAAAATAGAATGTATGCAGAAGGTCACACAAGGCAAGAAAAATAAATGAAAAGTCAATGAAAATTAACTCTTATCAAGCTGGGAAGTATGATATAAATAAATAAATGGTTGATATCTTATGTGCACTCATAAAATAAGAAAATAAAATATAAAATAAAAATTTATTAAGCATAAAACATACTTGTTCAAGCTAAGAAGCATGCCAAATGACATGTAACTTCAAAACCAATCAAATCATATCTCAAAATTGACATATGTAATTTGATGGTGACTTGATTATTGGAAAACTTTATCAGGGATGGGCCCTATCCATGGTCTTACACTGCAACTAAACAAAGGAGACACCACATGGGGTGTAATAAGCATGAACAACCACGTACATGGAGAATAAGGGTAATAGAGAAAAAGAAAAATAGTCATAAATGAAAAAACCAAAAAGATGCCAAAACAAAATTGGCAAGAAGAATAATAATATTCAATTGAAATTCAAAAGGGATGGAAATTTTTTGAGGAATTATTGGATCCTATCCATGGTCTTATGTTGCAACTCACAAAATAAAAACCCAAGGGATGTGATCAGAAATCAAGACAATATTTCTCAAGAGGAAATATAAGGAAAGGAAATGAAAAAGGGAGTGCAAAAAGCAAATACTTAGGCATCTTAAGAGAAGATATTAGGACATAATAAGCATACTAAGAATATGATAAGACACTAAGTGACTATTGGTCATTTATGTACAAAGGAAACCTATTCCCTATAGACATAAATATTTATAGGATTATAAGTTTGCTACTAAGATCAACTCATGAAGGTAGATTGGTATAATGAAAAATACAAATGGACCTATTTTCCCATGATGTGTTCCCCACTCCTCAGGACCCCTTACAGAGCCATCAGTCTACTACAAAGATTGGGTAATTACGTGAGAAAATAGGTATCACTAAAATATTTTTTTGAATTCCCTTTTTCCAATCTACTAGATTACCACACCCCAAAGGAATTTAGATCTATGTGAATTTGACTATGGAGTTTGAGATTTGATTGGAGATAAGAGATGTGCTTGAAACCACATCTTTTAGTGTGATTTGACTTTTAAGAATATTGCATATTTTTTCTTTTTGATATAATTGCCTTTTGTTTAAATGATTTGGCTTTTAACTTTATTTTGAAGGTTTTTTTTTAGGTTCCTCCATACGGATTTGGAATGACCAAGCATGAGAGAGATAGTGATGCCCATGAATGCGTTGTAGGATAAGTCTAAAGGAAGATAAGTAGCCAAAGACAAAAGACTAACTAGGACACATAGGTTTGAAAATGAAAAAATATGTGATCTCAAATTTCAACCGTGCATATGCTTAGTTTACGGAAAAAGGAAGAAAGGAAAAGAGAGATCCATAGGTGGACTGGTAAGAGGAAACAGTAATGATAAATACTATTTTATAACTGATTGCATGGTAAAAGGAGACAATAACTAAAGGGAATAGGTTAAATACAACCAAGTCACCATGATAATTATCTATGAAAAGCAAGGATAAGAAAACAAACAATCATGAAGATACAAGACAACAACAAGCTAAATATGGGGATTTTTTGAGGATCTGTCAGGTCCTATCCATGGTCTTACAAAGCAAGTCACAAAATAAAAAATCTAAAGTATGTAAATAAGAAAAGAGTAATATAAAGCAATGATAAGGAAGAATAAAAATATGGGGAAAAAGATAGAATATAAAATCAATAAGTAATATAGTACAACAAATAAGATAATGATATAATTTATGCAAAAATTTTACATAATGTCAAATGATTTAATCAGATATAGAAAAATAAATAAAGATATAGCACACATCTAATCCAAATATAAATATAAAATTACCATGAATGTGCTCATAAGTACTATTAAATATGTCCACACACATTATCCAAGATATCAGATAAATCTCTATGAAGCTAGATACAAACTATTACTAATGTGTCATCAATCTTTATTGAATACTAGGCAAATACTTCTTTTCTAATATCCTCAATTGAAAAAGTAGGAGTAATCATTAGATCATGCTGAGGAGGGAAATTAAGGAAAGGATGATCAATAGAATGTGTGGGAATGGGATCTACGGAAGGAGGAACCACATGTGGAGGCATAGAAGAAACCATAAGTGGAGGCAGAAAAGGAATCACATGAGGTGTAACTATGGGAGAATAATGGGGAACCTTATTTCAAGAATGACTTATGGGAGGAATAGTAGCTGGTCTAGGGATAACTATAAGATGATCCTTAAGATTATGTTAAAGGATACGATAATGATCAGTATGATGTGTACTGCACTAGCGATATATACAATACCTCTCACAATACTTAGGTATATAGTCAAGAAGAATCTTGAGAGGAGGCATGGTAGTGTCTATGGATGGGGAAGAAGGATGCAAGGTATCAATATATTGTTGTAACTTACAAAAATGGGTAGAAGAATGAGTATTTATCCCATGAAAGCAATAGATACACTTGTGAGTGTGTTTAGGAGGAAAAATCACATGAGAATGTGTAACAAGTGTGGAAGAAGAGGGAGATGACTCATCACCCCATTTGGTGGGCAAAGGAAGAAAACCATCACCAAGAGGAGGTGATAATGGAGAAGGAATATAACTAGTCTTAATAGGAAAAGAACTAGTGAAATAAGCGAGAGTAAGCTCACCATCAATAGAAGAATCAATTATAACTAGTTCTGATATAGGTTCCACTATGGGAGGAGCAGGATCAATAGAAGGTATAATAAGGGTAGTACTAACCTTAAGATTAAACTAATGACTAAAATTAGGGAACCTAGAAAAATGGTAAGGGTCGGTCATAGGATGATCCATGAGCATAGTCCTATGGGGCTCCTAAAAAACTGGAGGTGTTGGTGCCATCTCTACTCTAGGATAAAGAGGAAAAATAAAAGAATCAGGAACTACAAAAGTTAAAACACAAGAGGACACATGAAAATGCTCAAGTAAAGAAGAAGGATAATGCACAATCTCGCTATCATAGGATTGAACAAGACCACTTGATAAAGGATCATCCAAGGAATAACCATCATCATAATCAAGAAAATAAAGATCAATGACACAAGTAAGAATAATTTTTTCATCAGAATAAGCATGGTGAATATAATGATGAGTCTTGGATAAGATTACAAGAATATTATCACAAGGGGGTTTAAGAGAATGAGGTTATAAGGAAGTAGTAAGTTGGAAGATGAGATGATTTGTGAGATCAGAATTTTTGATCTTGATATTAATCTCATCAGAGTTATCATCATCAAAGTCTAATAGGTTGGGAGGAAGATTACCAATAAGCTTGGGATGCCCATTCTATCCGTTGGTTGAGTTGATAGGAAAATTTAGATGCTGTGACTCAAAAAATGGAATTTTAGGTAAAGGCTCAAGATTAAGAATCTTAAAGACACCACGATCTTGGAATTGTTCAAAATTATAAGGGTTAGTATCTCATTGAATCCTAAAAATGGCTCCATTATGAGGGAATTTAATGCATTGTCAGGCAAAAGAGATGATATCTTGCATATGATGAGTCCATGGCCTACCAAGAAAGATGTTATAAGAAAGAGGAAAGTTAAAGATCATCACCTTCACATGAATGGTGATAGGTGGGATAGTAATGGGAAGCCACACACACCCAAAAGGAGGCATTTACCTTCTATCATATGCTTCACAGTTACTACATGTGAACTTAATATTGAATTCAAAATATCAAAGGGTTTTAATGAAATCAAGAGAAATAACACAAGTTACAAAGCCCTCGTCAATCAAAGCATACTTAACTTGGATATCATCAATTTGGATGATAATAAATAGGGGAAGATCATCTCCATGAAGAAAAATATCATCAGGATTCATAGATGTGATGGGAAATTTTAATGAAAGAGAAGTGTTGATAGTTTCATAAACATTGATGTAAATCTCTTCACATTTTTGTAAAATACTATCCTCAAAACTAGATTAGGCTGACTCTCATCCTGATAAAGGAGGATGAGGGACATTCATCTCAAATAATAGTTGCATAAGATGGTTTTGATGATGGGGAGATGTCCTCATGAGTTAAAAAATGGAATTTGAGAAGGGATATTAGTGAGTTTTGCAATGGGGTCCCACTCATCATAACCCATGAGAAGGTTTTTAGATATAGGTGTGTAATGGTTAAGGATGTCTTTTGATGGAAAAGCCAAAGAGCATTGAAATTTGGGTTGATAAGAATGAGAAGGTTTATAATAAGGTTGTAAATAATTTTGAGATGATGAATGAATAGGTTTAACTTGATCTTGAGGAGTAAAAGAGGTGTTAACAAAAGGTTGATTAACATTGGAAGAAGAAGATGATGGAAGAGTGGTAGAAATAACATGGGATATGTTATCTAAATGATAATAATAAGTGTGATCTTCATAAAAGATTATAATATATTATTACCCCAACTCATTTAAATGAGTTGGATAATAATCTTGGATAACACGGTATTCTTGAGAAGGAGACAGGGTGTAGATAGGTTGAGAATCGATGAAATCCACTACTCTTCGCATATTAGTCATGATAACCACATTTTCTTTAGAAATTGGTTCCACAAGAATTTCTACATTATTGGTGAAAGAGATGGGATTGCCTAGGTTTTCTTTAATTAGTTGATGATTAGGTAAAGGATCCTTATAAATGGATAAATGAGTGCTTTCTTGATTCAAGGCTTGAAATTTATCATGAATTTTGTATTATTTAAACGCATGCTCATAATATTATTGACATTGGTGTGTGATAGAATCATAGTCAAAATTAGGTCTAAGAAGAAAGTCCATAGACAAATTATGAAGATGTCTATAGGTCTCATGAGAATGACCCCAACTAACATGAAACCAAAAAAACTTGCTAGGATCATACCAAGTTTTCATAGGATGAGTAGGTTCAATTTCATGAGGAAGAGGCCTAGGTAGATGTTTAAGCAATTCAACTAAGGAAAGAGGTTTATGAACATTAAATTTATTTGTTGAGAAATGAGGATTAGTAAATTGTTGAGAAGAAGAAGTTGGTTTCAAATAAAGGGTAGGAATAGTAGCTTGAACATGGTGAATGGTATCATATGAATTAGAAACACCATCACTGGTAACATTGTAGTTTTTATTTCTAAGTAATATATGAGAACCCATCGAAGATTAGGGTGGATAGAATTCATACATAAGTAAATATTGTCATTTAGCTTGATCAATAGCTTCTTCCAAAGTGCATAGAGAAAGGGTACATACTCGATATTATAATTTGGGATAAAGAGCATTTGTAAAGAGATGAAAAATATTATCATTGGCCATGTTGTGTTCACATTTGTTTGATAAATTATTCCATCATTTAACAAATGCTTGGGCGGTTTCATTTTTTATTTGCTTGTAATTGATGAAAAGGGCCAAAGTGTTTTCAGGAAGATCACTAGTTTGGAATTCTTGAACTAAAGCATTCACTAAATATTCCAAACTGGTAATGGAATGAGGTTTAAGTTGGTTGTACCAATCCAAGGCATCACCTATGAGGGTCTTAGCAAGGAGCTTGGTAGTGGAAAAGGTGTTAAAATTAACCCAATATTTATAAAGATTCCCAAATGTTGTAAGATGAAGAGAAGGATTAGTTGATCCATTATAAGAGATTATAGGTGTTATTCCTCCTATATCAATATTAGCAATTTGAGTAGTGAGAGGTTCATTTTGTAGATGTAAGATAGTTTTATTGATTAAAGGAAGTCAAGGAATAAGATTGCCTTGAGAATCTCAAAGAGGAGGGGGAGGAACACTTTGGTTATGTTTGCCCCAAGCCATTGGTTGTGGTTGCCTTTGAAGATGAAGAAGGTTATTTTGAATTCTCATAATTTGATTTTTTATGGGCTTGGAAAGCATTCATTTTATTGAGAGTTTTCAATATAATTTGGTGATTTTGAATAACATTATTAGAAGATTTGGTGTTGGTATTAGTGTCTTGGGTACCACTGTTATTGTTGTTGAGGGCTTGAGATGAATGATGAGAATGAGAGTCACCAGTGGAAAAGCTTTCTTGTGTAGCAAAAGATAGACTAGTGAATGGAAGAGAGGAAGAATCACTAGAATCATGAATGCCTTGGGTAATAAACAATGAATGATTGGAAGGATTAAGGATAATAGACCTTAAGAGAGGTCTACTAGATATGAAACTAGCCATGGTAGTTGAGATACTAGGCATAGAGGTAGAAGAAAGGAAAGAAGATTAAGAAGCATGAGAAGAGATCATGATTAAAGGGAGAGGTTTTGATGTAAATAAATTAGTACTACCAAATCCATTTGAGAATTTAGAATGTGGTGAATGAGGTTCATTGTGTTGATCACTAATCATGAGATTATAAATGGTAGATGGATCTTTCCCTTTATGATGGGGAAATTGGTTAATAAAGAAAAACATTTCAAGAGTATACTCTAACTTAGGTTGGTTTTATAGGAGAAAAGAAGGATTATGTTACAAAGAGGTATCATGAGGGAACCCATAGTCCATTGTGCGAGTTGCAATATGGACATTACTAGCATTTACAAAAGGAACTCTACTTTATCTGTGGGAAACCTTATGAGGACTGGTGAATTCCATCATGCATATTGTTTGAGATTTAGCATTGTCACCCAATAGGAAACCCATGATGAAAGAGGAATGAAAGTAAAATGAGAAAATAAAGAATTTAAAAAGTAATAGAAATAAAGCTAGGTCGACCTAGTCGACTTAGTGCAAAATAGGGATAATAAAGTTGGATAGAGTCCATAGAACTAACTTGGTTTAGAGAGTAGAAGCTGATAAAAAATGGAAAAGTATTGAAAAAAATGCTAGGTCAACCTAGTTGACCTAGTGTAGTGCATAGGAGCTATAGAACTTTCTAGGTCGACCAGGTCGACCTAGTGAAGTTGATAGAGGCATAAAGTAGGGTCTAAGATAGTGCATAGTCAAACTAGTCAACGTATCACAATAGATAAGAAAAGAGAAAGTATTGCTAAAAAGATAAAAAATGAAATGAGATATGCTTATAGCTATTCTATAAAAGTAGATACTAAAATGAAATACACAATCAATTAAATTGATGATGATTAATCCAATTGGTATACATAAACAGATTGTAATTTTGAAAGAAAAAGTATAAAGCAGAGTAAAAATAGAGAAATAGAAACTATTCTTGGTGTTTTTGAGATGAAAAAAAATAGGTAACTGACCTATAACCTTGCAGATAATTGGCCCAATCTATAGGACTGGGTCAAGCTAGTCGACCAACAAGATAGGAACCTACTTTAAAAGCTAAAAAAGTGTGATAAGTTGACCTAATCAACCTAGTAGACTAATTTGGATATATGGAAATGTGCTAAGTTGATTTGGTTAACCTAGTTGATTGGACTACAAATTTGGAAGTCTAGAATCTGGAACTTGCATTGTGAATCCTAAATAGGAACTTGTTGTAAAGTGGTTGGAACTGTGCTAGGTCAACCCAATAGACCTAGTAGGCTGAATAGAAAGTCTACAAAGTGATATAAGCCTATGTTGGGTTGAGTTTGTTGATCTAGTTGCCTATCCCTAAATAGATAAAAATAGATGGGTCGGTATAATCGAGTTAGCAATTCAAAACATATGATATAAAAGATGATAAAATGAATAAAAGTGAAAGAAACCTTATAAGGGTTTGATTCACATTGGATTCACTAGAATGTATGCAGTCAAAATTTTATGGTGTACATGAATCAATCCTAGATCAAATAAGATATATCACACCTATAATTTCAATTGGGGCACATACTTGTTAAGTGAGGCATGACCAATATGAGGATCTAATAGACCCAATTAGGGGATCACTTATATCATCTGTCACAACACATCATGCTAGATAGGGTTCCAAATCCTACTGTCTAACACAATCACATAACCCTAAAAGAGTCCTATGGTTTTTATATTCACTTATGATAATAATTAAGAAATTAAACTAATCTAACAACAAGAAAATTAGACTAATCTAGTGCTAACCAAAGCTTGTAGCACAGAGTGGGGGTTAGAGAAAAACAAGTAAATGACAACTAAACTAAACATGTATATGAGACATATACTCATGTCAATTTATATAAAATTATAATACATGGAAGAGAAGAATACATAATAAATTATCTATCTACTCTTACAAAATAGAAATAAAGTTAGTAATACTTACCTTTGAAGATGAACTTGTCAAGTCTCAACCTCTTCCTTGGCCAATGGTGCTTCGTAAGAGATTGTTGTGGCTTGTAAGGACAACCAAGATAAATCATCTCTAAGCTACACAACCTACCTAAGCATCCAAAATACTTCTCCACAAGCTAAGATCGAAGCTCCAAAATAAATTATTGAACCCTAAATATTTATTCCTCAATTAGAATGGTCAATAAGTCGATGTTCATTCACACTTATTCTCTTAATTCAACACTTTTATGAAATGGTAAGCAATGACTTGTATATATACAAGCATCTCACCCTAAATACTTTTGGACATGTTGACTATGCTAGGTCTATTGGGTTGACCTAGCACATTATCAGGCTAATGCCTAAAGTTTATGCTAGGTCAGCTGAGATGTAAGGCAACAAATAAAGGCGTATCCCTAGAATAAACTAGGTCGACCAGGTCAACCTAACTTACTAAATAGGTCAAAAAGGGAAGCAAAGTAATGAATGAGGGATAAGACATGAAAAATGGTGGGAATAGATATGAAAAAGAGAATAAGCTTAGGGTTTAAGGTTTTAGGAGACAAGAGTGTAGATAGTAAGTGACAAAAGGAACAACAATCTTACAAAGCACCAAATGTCTGTCCACCCCTTTTTCGGTGTACCCCTTAAGGCATGCACTTAGAGAGATTGAGACTCAGTAGGTTCCTGCAAGATACAAAGCTTTAGTAATCAATAAAAGTGTGAAAACATTATGTGTATACATATGCCTCTACCCACCAAATGATGCTTGTACAGGTTCTATAATTTTTCAATTTTGGTCCATATATTTTGTATTTATCATGTTTGTATAGTAATCCATAGTGATATCCCATCGAAAACTTGAGAGAGTGGTATACTAGTAGGATACATAGTTGAAAACCTGAAAGGATGGATAATTAGTGCATAAGGGATGAAAACTAGTTTACCATCACCTTGAGCATTGCTTGTGAAGTCCTATGCACTTCTATCTTTTGGATCCTTTCTTATTAATTAGATAAAATCACTCTCTGTCATTATCTCAGGATGAGACAACCTTTTAAGTCCAGGAAAGTGTTAGTGATAAATGGTAAATGTAATATTATATATATGTATGAGAACATCCCATGGTAATTCTAAATGTATTTTATTTATGGGTTGTTAGGAGTTGTTACAATAATATCCATGTTGGTCAAGATTCCACCAAAGGTGATATGGAGATCTATTTTTAGCATGGAAAATTTTGAAGTTACAACTATAGAAAATAATACCTATAAGTATTTGTAATTAATATAATAGAAGGGTTGATGATTATGTTAATTATGATATGTTTTAAAGTTATAGAATATTGAATTTTATCCTCAAAAATATTTTTCATAACACTTTGATAGAACTAGACATCAATCTATGAGGATTTTTTTGGTTCTAATATTTGATATTAGAGATTTTAATATGAATTCTAAGTATTAGTGTTCTTTACTAGTATAATCGTAGAGTTTCCTATGTTCTGATGTTAGTTTCCTTCATTATTTAGATGTGTCCATTTATTTGTCTATAAGTAGTTCCATCATGCATTGAACCTTTAGATTAGTATATTTCTCTATGATAAACCTTGTTTATGGATTCCTAGTCTTGATTAAACCTTTCTAAAAGATTTCTAAGTCACTTCGTACACCCTATCCTTATAATTAGCATGTTTTTGTGAAACCTAGGAACCTCTACTAATAATTCAAAATGGTCAATTTGAAGGGGTTATCCCACCATGGTCTCCAAATGTAAGATGATAAATTTGAGCAATGATATGTTATTATGCAATTTAACCAAAAATCTCAAATCTACAATCTACCATTGAAATTAATAACCATTAGATTAAAATTTAATCAAATGAACCATTCAAAACAACATTCTAACCTAAATCTAAGTGTTCCTAATCAATATTCAAACAAAGAAATATTAATTGACTATGGATGGAGATTGCTTACCAAAATCTTAAATTTGTAGCATGATGTTTGATTAATGACTTGGATTTCATAAATTAGTTGATAGATTTATGATGAATTGGTGTATCATGGATTCCTTGCACACTCCTTGACATAATTTGGAATGGAGGGAGATGGTGCATTTAAATATAAGGAAGGAGGGAAGATCAATGGCCAACATTCAAATTTGGTTGTATGAGGATCAAGGGTGGAGGATTATCCAAGGAATTAAAAATTCCTTGGATGATTATAGAGGAGGGAAGGTTATATATGTATAAACCTCTAGAATATTTTTAGAAGTTTAATCATGATTAATAGTGATTAGTCATGTGATTAGGTGGTTCTAGAGAATTTACGGGGGGTAGGCTTGTAGGGAAGCCTAGGAATAGGTAGGTATGTGGGTTATTGGAATTTTAAATTCCCAAATATTAGATAAGTGGGATTAGTTAGTGGATAATAGGGGTTTAGGTGGATTAATAAAGAAGTGGGATAGGAATAAGGTTAATGAATGAATAAGAATGAAGGGATATGTTAGATAAATGAATAGGAGGATTGGTAAGGATGATTTAGATAAAATTATATGAGACTAATGATTATTAGATGAAATTTTTGATGTTAGTGTCGACTAATAATAATATTAGTGATGATAAACAAAGAGAGTGAATTTAGGTGCATACAAGAAATACAAGCCCTACATCTCATGTGAATCATGAAGCGAGCAATAATTGTAAGAGGAGGATAAGGAAGAGTATATGTACCCAAGAATGAAGTATAATCCAATTAATAAATACAAGATCTACATGTTATGAGAATCGTGAAGTAAGTGACAATTGTAAGAGGAGGTCATGGAGGAGTTTAAGAAGCTAGTAATAAAGTACAATCCAAGTAAGAAATAAAAGGCTTACATATCTACAATTATTTTCATAATTTGACTGAATTATACCTATCTTTTAAGGGATTCAAACTATTACCATGCTATTTTTTAATCAAATCTTTTCTTGCAATGTGAAATCCCATTTTTATCTTATATCAAAACCCTTATATTAGACACAATTTGGTTATCAAATAGGATTGATTGTTTAGTAATGAGATCAACAAGATATTTTCCTTTGTTTGGGATTGTTTTCTTAGTAACAATATCAACAAGACCTCAAAAAACTTGTGAATGTGTGTTTGGGAATTAATGTGGGGATGACTTTTTATTAAAGTCGTAGATAATTGCATAGGGTTTAGGTTTGGGATGGGTCTGTTGTGATTCTTATTCATGATGTATCTCATGTTTTCCTTGATTGTATTTATTCATTTGATCAAGTGTTTGAAATGGTTGGACTTCCCCCAATTTCATAAGGCAAATCAAAATAATTGTTCTTAAAAACATAGGGTATCCATTGGTCATAATCATTATTCCACCTCAATCATATTTACCCCATGAATGTGTTGTGGAAAGGGGTTTAACTTAGATTTTAATCTCTTATTTATTTATTTGAATATTATACTTGATTCACTAGTTATTTATAAGTTTTTTGAAAGATCTAATATAAATTACCAGTCAATTTATACTAGCATGGTGATTTTGCCAAAGATTCACCAATGGAATCATACCTGAAATCTATGGTTTTCTAGATTTTATAGTAAGATTTTAAGGTTCCCTTCTTAAAATTATCCCTAATGTTATATCCTCTTCCATTTCTTCAAACTTTATTTGTATTATTTTATCTTTGTCCCTTATCTATATCTTTGCCTCTAATCGCTCCACCATCTCTAGTACTTCAGTGAATGTTTTGAATTATTTTCAATCTATTGTAAATCTTAAGTTTGGTAATATTATAGATATAACCACTCTAATTTTTGTCTTTTATTGATTCATTTATACTTATTTTAATCATTTTTCAAATTATTTTACATATAATTTTTCTCTTTGAATGAGATCCCTCATCTTACTTACACTTTCTATGGGGTATTAGTGTAGAAAAAGTCACTCTTCAATGCATCATTTACATTTGTCAATGAATATATATGTTTAAGGATAATTTTCATGTGCCATTTTAGTGTCCCATCTTTCAATATTCCTACAAATTCAAATAATTTGAATTTATTGTATGTTATATTGTGAATTAACTATTATGTATCTAATGCAAAGAGATGAGAATCTATGTCTTTGATGTCCTTGCCAAAAAATGGTAGTTTCATTTATTGATCCATTTTATTTTGATTATATTTTCATTTTCCACCTTTTGACTGTTTTTTACTAGTTTGTGGATGTTTATCCTACTATTTTTTTGCTTTCTTTTTATTTTTCGTGCAGTATTTTTATTTTTGTATAATTTTATTTCTTTTGGTATCTCTCTGTAAATGTATTTCAAAGTATATTATTCCAAGTAATTATTTAAATTTTATTTCTAATAACTCCACTATTTTGTGTTTGCTATAACTATTGTGAAATTCTTCTCCTATATCTATCTTTTCTTTGAGTTATGACTCCTTTATCTTTTGAAGCGGCACGAGGGATGATTGTTGGTTTAAGGGATTAATCTCCTAAAACATTATTTTTTGTCTTGGGATGGGGGGTTTGGGGGTGTCACATCATTTGGTATCTCAATTTCCTCACTATTTTTATCTTATTCCTCATTATCATTAGATAATATTTCTTCTTCATTTTCATCTTCTTCATATATTCCACCTATTCCACTATTTCCTTCTTCTAGTCATGTAGCCCACTAATTGTCTCTTACCACTTGTCTTATTATATTTTGTATTATTTTTTATAAATCTACTTATTATTTTTTATTACTCCATTCTCCTTCTATTTTTCTTATTCTTCTTCCTTTGGCCAGCCTAATATTCTTATAAATGGAAAATGTCTTATTTGGCCTTATGATTCCAAATATTATCTTCTATGCATTTTTTCTAATGATCTTATCATGGATTTGAGAGATTAAAGTGTTTTTTTTTACTAATTTTACGTGTTCCATGTGTGCTTCATGTATCCATTTTTTCATCTATTTTACATCTTCCTACCATTCTTATAGTTGGTTTATGTGTCACTAATGTTAACTCTATATTTTTTTGGAATCATGATTCTAATTTATATTTATATTTTACTTATAATTTTTATTCCTTTCATTGTGTAACATACTCACACAATATAATTGTGGCCTTATCTCTATCTTATCCTTTCTTCTCTTTCCACTTTTCCTTCTATTTGTTTATTCTCTACTTCTAATCTAATTTGTTCTCTTGCATTTCTTATCTCTACTTATTTGTTTTCCTAGTTTTATCATTTTACTTATAATTAGAATTTTTATTTCCTTAATTTTTATTTTTAATTATCTTTTTCTCTTTCTATTTGTCTTTCTCTCTTCTACTGTTTATTTTATTTATTTCCTTCTTTCCACACTTTTTAATTATTTCTTTCTTTTTCCTTTCTCTAATCTCTTTATTATCACTTATTTTGTTGTTAATATTCACCATTATTTATTCTTATATTTATCCTTCCATCCATTGCATCTTATCTCTCAATATTCATCTCATTTTGGATCATCTCTTTGGTATCCCCCTTTTTTCCTTTTATCATCCCCTAGGTGCATGTTTCTTATAAGAACTATCTACCAATTTTTTTAAGATACATTTAACCAAAAATATGTGGATTAGAGTTGGAAATTTTTTAATAAATATTCTTAATGACATTCATATAAATTATTATTTATTTACCTAAAAGCTTATCCAACCAAGAATATTTCCTAACATATGATAAATGAGTCTAATGTTGTCTCAAAATAATAGTCCACCACTTATGTCCACGATTTGTCTATCTCTTCTAGTTTTTATTATTTATTTGTTGTCCAATTAATTAGTTTTTTAATTTATACCCTATATCATTTTTGTCTCTTTGGATAACCTTAGTATATGGGGCCAAAAATTTTCAAATGGCACCCAAATTTATTTGTCCTCTAGTCTGTAGAATTCATCTTCCACTTGATCAACTATGGTTTCTATTCCTTTTACTTTTTGTTGAATAAATAATTTTATTCTAATCTCCCATCAATGTTATATTTACCTTTTTGAGAGTTTTGATAAATCCAATGAATAATTTTATCTATTCATTAATTTTATCTAAAACCTGGGCTCAAATATCAAACGTTTACATGAAAACAACATAAAACCATGAATTCATAGTTTGATGTTTTATATTGCACTAACTATAGAATAGGAATTCAAAGAGGGTTACCTCATTTTTAGTGATTAAAATAAAAACAATTGCATGAATATAACACTAAAAACCTATCCAATAGGATTGATCAAGGTCAAATAAGATGTGAATCAAATAAAAAAGTACAAAAATACACATTATGCCTTCCTTGGAGACTTATTTGCTTACCGGTTCAAAGAGTCTTACCATCGAATTATAGATTAGAGATATTTGTCAATGTTAAATCCACATGTGGGAAATATTTCCCCTTATATACACTTGATTTGGCTTGATAATTACATGAAGAAAATATAAACTCTAGTATAATTTAGGCATAGTAATTTTAGTTCAAGAGAACTTGTGAAAAGAGAGGACAAGGGATGCATTTATAGATTTACTAAATCATTGTCATCCATTCATATCATATAAATATGTAGGAATTAGAATCAATAATCACCACCATCAATATGGGAGGTTTAAAATGTAAGAGACTCCATTAATGAAAACTTGGAGTATGTAAAAGAGGTTTAAGAAATTATCTTGAGTGTATAAGTGAGGTGTAAGAAATTATCTCGAGTGTGTAAGTGAGGTGTAATAAATTATCTTGCTTGTGTAACTGAGGTGTAATAAATGTCATAACCCTTTCTTTCTTGCACACTTTGCCTAATGATGTCATCCATTTTTGAGGCAATATTCCAATTTTAAATTTTAAAAAATAGGATAATTTCAAAAGTTGTGGAATTTCCTATTAGAATAATATTAGGATTGATTAAGTATTATTAATCAATAATATGAATAATAATTAACTTTTACAATCTTCTTTTTTTGATAAAATACTCATTTAATTATCTTGTATAATACTTGTAAAATATCCATTTGATCTGAGATGTTTATGGTGAACATGATGTCACAACATGATGAATTACCCCAATTAGGGATGCATCATTGCAATTTTGGATTAAATTTGTAATTTTGTACATGATTTGGATCAAATCATTATTTATTTTTAAATTCATGCATTTATTATGGAAAATCATTATGATTGTAGTTTAGACATGAAAGTCATGAAAATAAAGTGTCTGCATTTTTCCCTTATTTGATAAAGAATTAAAAGACACAAGGCACAGTAATGTATTTCAAAATAATGAAAAAGTCATTAATAATAAATTTGATAATGATTGAAGAATGATGTGTTAACATTTTTCTAAATTTATAAGCCAATGTGCTCATATTGATTCCCTAAAGGGTGTTTAATGACTAGAATGATGATTTGGCACAAAGAATAGATTATATTTGATTTGAAGATATGTTAGTTAGATTTGATTATTAATAACATTAGTGATCTGTGCTAACTTTCCCACGATGTAGGAGAATTTTTTGTCTTGATCGAGCGTGATTATTTCTCACATTTCTTACAAACAAGGAAGATCTAGACCAAGGATAATTTCACATTCTTGAAGACCATGGGACTACTACTCATCACCTACATACCAATGATTAGAGTAAATAGAGCCTACCTTAGTGTACTAGCTGAGAGATGTCACTCAAAAATGGCTACATTTCATCTTCCCATCAAAAAAGACACTATTACACTAGAGGTAGTATATTTTGAGGGTTCCAATTAGAGGATGAACATTAAAGTAAACTAGCCTCGTATGGAAACATGCTTTGTTAGATGATCTAGTCAGTGTTTTTTGTATTCCCATAGAAGATGGGATAATAGGCATTAATTTGATCAAGACCTACATAAATATTTATCCATATGACCTACCATCAAAGGCATCATCTCCACTAGATGATATGGATAGAGAGGTAGTCTTACCCATGGCCATTTTCAATGGCATTTTGCTTTTTGATAAGAGTGGTTGATTTTTCCATATGAGCCTGGGTAGGATGATCAAATACATCCTATATGAGAATATTAATTTTGATTTGGGACCAACTATCTTGGCTCAACTATACCACGATCTACACATTGTTTCATATCAAGGCAATCATAGCATTGACACATCTAAGGTGAGTATGGGGTTCAGCGGATCCTATGGCTTATGTGTTTATCCAGATAAGAACAAGCTATAGAGGGTACAAAGAGAATATCTCTTTGTATCATAGAGTGATATATCATATGGTAGATGAGGATTTTGTGTGGCAACCTTATCTACCACTATAGATTTAGTGGCTAAGTAATGGTTGGTACACTAGATTTATGACCACCATATGCTTCATTATTGGAAAATAATCACACATTATTGAAAATTATAGACCATATTAGGAGAAATGTCAGTTTGGTATGTAGTAGGAAGTGCTAGATGGTCTAAGATATTTTACATATGTGAAAAGAGAGATTAGTAGATTAGGGCAGCCCATAGAAAAGAATATAGGTAGATTGAGTTATTTAGGGGATATATAGGTTGCATGGGCATACATAGGGGTCATAATTATGTATTAGTGATAACAACTTATACAACATGGTGGGTTTAATTTCATCCAAAAATATTGATTATGCCTTAGGGTTTACTAAGATAGTTGATACTAGTGCCAAACGTAAAGATAATGGGTTAAGGATAAGATTAAGATCAAGACCAGGCATCAATGGATGTGGATGTAGAGGGTGAGGATGATGACCACATAGAATAAAGTGATCAATCTAGTATCCCAAATCTAGATTAGACATTGAGATTATAGGGACACAGTATAGGGGTACCAATGAGGCAAAATGGGGATGAGGGACCCAAGAGAGGCATGTTCTTTAGGTACAACAACATTAGACAAAGATATAGGTATGAATGATGAGGATATTACTATGAGGGTAATAATGATATATGAGTTACAAGATAGGGTCGCTTAGGTACAAAAATAAGTTGGAGATAGAGGTGGATAGATTGTGTTCCTCTAGTTAGATATTGCCTCACTAAAGCTAGAGGTGTCCCAAATGATATTAGTGTAGGTTGAAGGAGATAGGACAAGGTAGATGTGGAGATGACCCACATGGATTGATATACAATGTGAGATGAACTTACAAGTCTAGGTCTATTACAAATCATCCTTAATAGCCTTGGAACTAAGGATGAGGTGACATAATATCATAGTTTATATGATATGGCTATGCTAACAGATTGCATGGATCTTAATCTAGAGGTATATAAGGCATAGAAATTAAATACCAGGTCCACTATATCTAAGACATGCCATACTTTAGGGTTAGGGTATTCAATAGATCACCCACCACCTCTTCATTTTTTAAGACCTAGTGGGCCACCAAATTAAATAGGTCATGAGGATACCCAGAGTCAAAGCTATTTCACATAACTCTTTATTTTCTTTTTAGTGTCATGACTTGTATATATTCATGACTTATTGTTGTACACAAACTCTAACATGTGTGTGTGTGTGTGTGTGTGTGTACACACACACACACACACACACACACACACACACACACACACACACACACACACACACACACACACACACACGTTGTTCTTTCTGGTTTGGTACTTTCTGATTATCTCATGGTGGTGGAATATAAAATATGATTGGCTTAATATTTATTTCTTTGTTGTTCATGTTGAAATCATATTTATTAGATTTGATTACCATGATTTTTTGTTTTGATAGTTAAAATTTGATATGATGGTATTTCTTATACTATAAATATGTTATGTTATGATGATATGGATGTTGTAAAATGTTTATGACCTGTATATGCTTACTATTTGACATGTACCATGATTAGCATATAGATTACTCATTTGATTAAGCTGATTGTGTTATAATTGTTTAATAAACAAGGGTTTTTCTTACTACTACATTACTTGTTTTGACCTCTAGTACTTGATTTTTGATTTTGCATTTAAAATTATGCACCATAATTATTAATGAATCATGATAACATTGGATGCCATAAGTGGAATAAATTTGATTTAAATACAAATGTAAATAACTTAGGATCAATATATTAAGAATCAAGAACAAAGTGTATAACATAATGTAATAAAAAAATATAGGTTAGATATAAATCACAGTTAGGATATAACAGATCTAGACATAAGTCTAGAGTATGATACACTAAAATCAAGGCAACCGATAAATGTAAAATAAGATAAAAACATACCAATAAGCAAGAAAACACACACAAACAAACAAAAAATTGAATAGGAATAAACAAGTAACTAATTAATCATTTATACATGTGTAAGGCATTACTCATAGGTATTAGCCTAAAGGTACAAGACATGTTAGATACGACTTTTAACAAGTTTAGAATGTGGGTATAGAAGAAGAGGAAGGAAATGGTTGAGTTGGCCTAAGATGCCCCATAAATCCAAGTGTTGCATACATAGTCCTTGTTGACTTCATGTCAACTGTAGTTCTCCCAAGAAATATGACAAGAAGATTGCTAATGTTAAGAGATAAGATGTAATTTATAGAAGAACATGGAATGGATTCATAAAATGGCAAGAATTTTAAATGTCTAAATCTCAAAATGGAAAGAGTGTTGAATTATTAGGGAATTATGGATGGTGGTGAGAGTGGTTAAGTTCACTTGAGATGCCCCATGCATCCAAGTGTTATCTACATAGCCTATATAGACCTTAGGCTGATGTAGTTCTCCCAAAAATGGGAGGATAATGAAGAAATAACACTATGGTTTGGAAATGATTGTGGAAAGATAAAAAAAAATCCACTCTAGAAAGAATACTACCCAGAACATAATTTAAGGGTCATTGGTGAATACGATGATATATGATTAAAAACATTTTGTTGATTTATACTCTTGCGAAGATTTGTAATTCATTTTTGTAATTTTTTATTTTTACAATTTTTGGAAGTTTTCAAGTGTTTTGGGTTCTTTTGGATTTCTTAAAATGTTTAGCATTTTTGGAATATGATATATATACAAATATTTAGTAAGTAGGATACACAAGGGGGTATAAACAAATGTACATGGGAACCATCTATCAAAGGAAAAAACCACCTGGGGTAGGGTTCAAATTACTGACTTGTAAAATGACATTGTGTTTGATAAATTATAAATGCTTGTGAGTCATTTAGCTTTGCACCAATAACTTAATTTTGATCAAAATGACATGTCATCCCTTGAAACTTTGCATAATAACCTAATTTATATGGAAGCGATCATTTTTCATAATAAAATTAAATGTGTCCTCATAAACAATGGTTTGGGGCTAAATATTTTAACCTCTAATTTGGTCAAAAACCTAGGTTACACAACAATAGATCTTCACCTAGATACCATTAATATCAAAGTATATGATAACGAGGAGAAATAATCTTGAGGAACCATTTTCTTACCCATTATCACTAGGCTTCTAACCCATGATACTCTTTGCCATGTTTTTGACTTGGAACTATCATAGAATTTGCTCCTTGGGTGACCATGGATTCATGAAGTACATGTTGTGCCTTATACTCCCCATTAGTGTATCAAATTTCCTCATTTTTGATTAAATTTTACTATTCCTAGAGACATATAGGTGTATCAATTATGTAAACACCTACAAGCATAATATGAAATCTACAATTATAACCTTGGTATAGATCATGTCCCTTAAAAGGATAAATAATAGTTTATCAATCTCTTAATTTCAATTATGTGGATCTAAGTACTCTTTCCTCCACTTCATCTACAACACCTAATGTACTAACCAATCACTTTACTATTTAATAAAACAAACTTGGGGAGTACAAAATTGGTAATTTTTTCCATATAGCCAAGTTTCCTAAGATGCCCAAATCATATGGTGGACCTAAAATAAAAACTGCTTAGATGGAATGGTGCAAGAAGGATGAGTCTTGTTATGAAAGATCCATGGTTTTCAATAAAACCACTTTGAAGGAACAAGAACATATCAAGGCTGATGATTTTTCCACCTGCTACCAACACACAAAGTATCCTATTCTAAATAAGATAATGTATAGTAAATCCTATAAGAGAAAAGGCCTAGGGAAATGTTAATGACATATTGAACTAATATCATTTTAAAAACATAAAATAACTTGAGGTATTAGATATAAACTACGTGGGGGTGACTCCTTAGATCTTGATAGTGATAGCAATTTATCATCTAACACTGACAATGTTGATAGCAATGTAAATTTCTATTATAGCATGTATGATGGGTTGGATGACACTAACCTATTGGACCCTAATACCATATGTACCATTAATTTTATTTGATCATATTCCCTTTTTTTCCTCCACCATCCATAATTGATCAACTAGGACCAATAAGTGTCATACATACAATTGGATGATTTTTAGAATGATGAGGCAATTCCTAAATTCTTGGGCCTCAGATATGGATTGCCATTTGGTGATCATAAAAAGGGATTTGCTATTACACTAGACCCTGATTCTTATTTTGTAGAGTATATGAACTTTCTAAGTCACAAAGAAAAATAAAATCAAACATTGATGTCCCAAAATGAGAACATATTTGAGGCACATTTGGACTAAGGAAAAATTAAATAAAAAGACAAGTCCCATGGTGAAAACCTATGTCAAATTCCATTAGATAGGGAAGTTCACCATTTTTCAAATGAAGCCTAGGCTTCCTCTAATCCTAAAACTTCATGTTGATCTGGAATTAGTTCAGAGGATTAGAAAGTATTTGATCAATTAGTACAATATTTCTTGCATGCCTTTGCAAAGTGGCCTTTGATAGACTTTGGTGATTCAGATTCTTCCTGTATAGATGAACTTGAAAAGCTAGTTTAGCCACTAGATAAAGATACCTTTAAAGGTTTTGTCTCTTTCCTTTGAATGTTGATTTTTTTTCTTGACAATTTTTCCTCTGCCTTGAGAGCAAATTGGTTTGCCTCTTAAAATAATCTAGGTGATAGACTATTGATCTCATCTTGGATGTTTAACCTTAATCTATTTATGTACCTAGCCACCTTTTCATCATCTTCTATATGTCTTCCTCTGATGGTTAGCTTGTATAACTCCTTTATGTAGTCCTTGACTGTCATATCCTTTTACCTCAAATTTTAAAGCTTCTTGAAGAGATTAGTCTGGTTTTATTTTGGTATGAAATTAATTTTTATCTTAGAAACCACTCTATCCCAGCTCTTGATCTTGGGCTTTCCTTTCCTTCTCTCATCTTGCACTCCATCCCACCATAGGGATGCATGGATTTTCAATCTAGTCATGGAAAATTTCACCTTCTTATGATCATCTACATTTTCATACTCAAATTATTTAGCCATGGTATTGATCCAATCATTTATCTCCTCTACATTCAATCTAACTTCATACATAGTTACTTCAAGTTTTAGTTTTGAACTTAACCCCATGACTTCTCTGATCAATCTCTGTTCTACTCTTTCTTTTCCTTATTCTTCTTATTCTACCCTTTATTATTGAGGCACTTACTCTTATCTATCACTGACATCTCCCATCTCAATTCCCCTTTTTTTCCAATCTCCATGTCTTACATCCTAGCTTTAATGTTTCTCATTTCTTCAAGCAACATAACTCAAGTGTGTTGTCTCCTCTATCTTGCTCTACCTCTTACTCTTGTTGCCATCTTATCAAACTTATTTTTTACTATTTATTAAGAATATACTGATATACAATATTTTGACAAAATAAGACTATTTGTGATACCACTATGGTGTAAGTCATTACCTAAAGGGTCTTTTGTTTGATAGATCTAATGACAAAAATGATATTATAGTTTCCTTTTTGGATTGTTTTGTTTCCCTAGTGAGTTAAAAAGTAATACTTAGACTTGAATGAAAATAAAAATGACTTTATACATTCATATACATATTATTCATGACAATCAACTAGTTTTATAGCCTTCCTTGGTTTGAATTCTCAAGAGAATTTAAGAAAATGATTGTATTTAGGCTTGTTTTAGGCCTATGTACAAGTGTGTCTTATGATATTTTCGATATAAGATATTATAATTTAAACATTTAGTATTATAAAACATGTTCCCACTCACACAAACTCAATAAATCCTTTATATACTCTTAGGTGTCTTGGGTACTCAAAAAAGACTAAAATTTACACTTTTAGCCTTGATTAAAGATCTTTTGAATATGCAGGAAAACATAGTCACCTATATCTATAATTGTAAAAGATTTAAAAATTTAAACCCACTTGTAACATATAAAAAAGGTCCATATCCATATAATTACAAAGTTTGAACAAGATTCGACAATTATTTTAGTTTTTATAGTAATTTTAGTGATCTAAACCCTGACCTAGGGTTTCACAGTATGTATAGAGGCCAAGAGAAACTAAGATTGGATATATAGATTTATAATAATTTTAAAAAAAACTTTATTACACTTGTATTAGGTTTGATACATGCTTTATACGCTCTTCCAAGTGGTGTTTACTCTTGATCAATCACAAAAATCTATAGGAAACACTTTACTCCCTATACCGTGCAGAAGAAAACCTTGTCTTAACCCTTGTAACTTGAGAAAAGCATAAAAAGAATGTTAAAAAGTTAAAATAACATAAAATAAGGCTCATTCACATGTAAACAAGTTTGTTAATGCCTTCAAAACCATATAGCATTTCTTCTTCTCTATTCAAAGATGCTTGAAACATAGTCTATGCAATCCTACAACTTACAAGAAACCTTCAATGACCAACTCAAAAGCCTAAAAACCAGTATTTATCCTTGTCTTCACCCCTTATTTGATCCTTTCTTTAAGGTTTTTGGCTTATCATTTGTCCAAACTTAATTTCATACTCCTAGGAATCCTAGACTGACTTATGAGTCTTGAAATATGCTTAATCTATCCCTTTTCTTATATTGAATAAGGCTTATTATAGAAGACAATAGGTTTGATTACATTTATAGTGGTGAAAGAGTTAAAAAAATATTTACAACATGTTATTAGAGCCCAAGGATCACTCACATAAGGATCATGACCCTTGCAAACCACTAGAACTCACCAAATAGCCCAAAACTAATTCAAATTTTTGAATTTCCTAGTTTTGGTAGAAAATTCCAAAACACCTCTAAATGACCTAAAACCCACATCTGAATCCTATGTAAGACTTCTTGTTGATCACTTAAGACCTATAAGACCTCTTCAAACCACAAACTAATACATTTGAACTATGTACAGTAATGTACCTGCATCATATGGTCTGTCTAGATAAATCAACAATCTCTTTGGTGGTCTCTTATTATTTATTTTGATGTTGTTCCTTTTGCAGAGGCACATTGGGTTCATGTTCTCGAGACTTTTAGAAGATACATGTTCACTTTACAAGGCTTCTCTTGCTAGGCAACTATACTTTGGCTTTCTTGGCTCGAGGTTAAAGTTAAATTTCATTTCAACTATAACAACAAATAATAAGACAAAAAAATTATTAAAGTGATATCTCTAGAGATGTCATAAAAAATTATAGTTTTCTCTACAAGGCCTTGGTGGAAACACTGGAAGAGGTATTTAAATACTCCTTTTTGCATGATACTTCCTACAAAGGAAATGAATGGCTTTCTTCCATTTTACTAATAGTTGAAAATATCAATCCACTTTAGTCTCTATACGTTGTTGGCCATACTTGGAGTAAGAGACTCCAGAGAGTTTAGTGAGCCATCATTTGTAGTTCCACCTACGACTAGTCTAGCTTTATTGTGTTCAGTTATTATAATGTTTAGCTATATGAAGTTCTTTTTTTACAAATATTGTGTATTATTTTACGAGCTCAATATAGCTCTATCAAAAAACAAACAAACAAAGGACATAAGTCTTGCCCAATGGGACCATATCATATGTCTTAGAATGGAAAAGGTAAACCATTGAAATTGAAATGATTGGACAATTTAAAAATAAATGTTGTGTAGTGGCTAGTGCCTGCCTTTGTAGTGACAATTGTTTGTGTATAAATTTGTATGTGAACTCAATGCAACAATAAATCATACACAAAAACTAATAACAATGAATTGAAAAAAGTATTAACAGTGAGATTCAAACATAAAGTGTTTCTATAGTCTATGCCATAGAAGTAATGGGTAATGCATATATATGTAGTTCAAATGAATACATTTAGTTTTGACATGGATTTATACAGTAAAATAGATTGATCAACGATCAAATAAAATGAATTTAGTATTGTTCATTTGAGTGCACAATGGAATGCTCGATACAATCATTGTGTGCATTGAGTTAATTGTTATCAGTGCTTTTAAATAAATTTAGTTTATTTATCGTGAAATAAAAATAAAGATAGCAATATACTAAACTGATACCTTGTTGTCTTTGCTATGTACCTCTTATATTATGGAAATACAAAATAGTCTCATATATTATACATTGTATTATAGACTTAAAATAAAATGTACGCCTTACACACTCAATGACTCACCTAATCTAAAGACTTTTAGAGATATAATTTTTTATACTGATTTTTTTAATACACTTAATATTTAATCCTGGAATATATATAATAATTGTATAAATTGTATACTTTTTTTTTTTTCCAAATAAAATATATCTATATAACAAAAATAAATATACTTCTCATCATATTATTATCGCAAAATGCATGGTTCACATAAATCTTAAAGTTGCCTTTTAAAAAGTGAAAGAAATCATATCAAAATAAAATGGGCCAAACTTTTTTACAATCACTCTAATAACCCAGTAATGATAATTGTATGGAGTGCGATATTGACATATACACTGATATTAAGAATATATTTGATCCCCCATCATTGTTTGTACAGTTAGAGGTGTCTAATCTACTTGGTAATTGCCACTTGCATTGCCCATCATGCCCGTTGATCGGTGAATCAATGATGACAAAATCGGATTGAATCGTAGAACGATTCATTTTAGCGCCACATTAATTTTTTATTGTGGTTGTATAATTTGCAGCCGGCAAACGCCAGCTTTTATTCATTCCTACTTGCCTGTATTGGGGTTGTTCCTCCAAACCGAAAAGGAAGTCCACTGGTTTATTCCGACATTGTTCAGCTTAACTTCAGCAGTGATGGAGTTCGCCACAACATTGAGGAAGCAGATTTATACCACCATAAATTGCATCTTCTGCTGGGCATTACATCTCACATGTGGTCGCCTTGCTTTCATTACGAGGTTGAGGGTGAGGGTGTACAATCTGCTAAGCTGCGTGGAGAACTCCAAGCCGTCGAACGAACTAGAATTTCGAGTAGTGAGAGGAGATATCTGTAGAGTGATAGGTGGACGTGCAAAAGCCACCTTGGAAGAAAAACACAGAAAAGAAAGAAAAACACAGAAAAAAAGAAGTTTTTTCTGACCACCCCCGTAAGATAACTTTAACATTTGATGCAAGAAGAGGAAAATGTCCCACCGACGTTATTTTCTTCGAAAATGATATCTACCACATTTGAAATGGATTGTAAGAGCGTGGATGAGTACAAGAATTTGATCACATTCGTTTCTTGTGTAGGGGAAAGGTTTCAATGATTGTGTATATTTCAATTGTCGAACAAGGCTTTTGTTAATATATATTTTATTGACGGAATATATTAGTGTTTATAAATATTAAAGTGTACGAGAAGCTGAATCTATAGTATTTAATATTTGTTCAACATTCATTTTATAAAATTAAAAGTAACCAATCACATTTTGACAAGTAAGATTCAAGTATTGATATTCTAATGCACAACTATTGGTACTCCAAAGGTTAAGTTTTGGTCATAGATTTAAAAAATGCATTTTATGGCCTCTTGTGATAAAATCAGTTATATCGTAAGATGTATAATGTGTGAGACCTTGAAATCTTAGATATAAGTAGTTAAGACGATATATTAAAATGGGTAAAAAATTTGAAGTCTAATGTAATGTTATGGCACCTTGATTTATTATCCAAAGTTAAGGTGCACAACTACTGGGACCTTTCCCCTAATGCAAAATCGATATTGGTCATTGAAATATTATGATCCGAACAATAAGATATGTACTTTTCTTGGCTCCATGGAGTCAGTCTAAAATGATTGGTTTCCAGTTGTATACAAACTAGAATTAAACAGTGCAGCTATCAAGTGAGTGGAGGCCAGTCACCAAGACTCTTAAAAGGTTGGAATCTCAATTACTTTAGAATTATTCTTATTTTTGAAGAGACTTGATGGGTCAAGTAAATATTAAGAGAAACCTCTCATGGAGAATTGTACAAATACCTAAAAGTGTTTTTAATGATGTAAAAGTTGTTTGTATTTGTTGGAGCATTGGTCAAGATTTTTGGTTTGATTAAATATATATATTTGTAAGCAAGAGTATAAATATTACTGTGAGTAAAATTAGAAAATAAGACAAATCATTTAACACACTCCATTTCAATAGTTCACCATTCAAGATGTACAAATAGGCGAGTAAGGTGTATAACTCCTCCATGAACAATCAGAGAGAGATTAGAATAAGCATGTAACTCCTAAGTCTAAAATGATCAATCAAAGAGTAACTTCCACTAGCCAATGATAATGAACAATAGTAACTTCCTATGTCTAAGTACACCTAAACTAGCTAACTCAAGTATAAGAATAATCTATATGTGTATAGGAATAAACTATAAAAGGAAAATAAATACCATGTAATAACACCCCCTCATAAGCATGTATCTTAGGTGGGTAGAAGAAATGGGTCTTGGTGACAAGGCTTGACGAAGTACACATGTATAAAGAAACTTTCATAAAGTGGAGAAAAGAAGAAAAACTATAGGAAAAAATTCCCTCCTAAAAGAGAAAAAGAAAAAGAAAAAGAGAGAACTAAAAATCCCCACTAAAAGCTATAACCACCTATTGCCACCCTGTATCCTACAAAAGAGCTCTCTAGAGTGACTATAGATCAAAATTAGATGAAGTGAAGAGTGGATCACCCTAGAATAGTGAATGTGTCTACTAAGTGTCAAACGGATCTCCAACTAACATGTGTACCTCTTATACAAGGAACTATGCTCCTCATGCATAGTAGATGGGCCAACTTCTCCATGCAATGATGGTGCATCAGGATTAGAGGCAAAGACAGATGCATAATGCCTTGTACTTCTGTAAAAGACTCCCTGATGTTTGATGAGTCTTGAACCAATGTACCTACCCCCTATAATGTCTGAAGTGGACTAAAAGTAAATGAATCAAGAAATAACTCCTCAATATCATGAATGTAACAAGGAGATGGTGGAGGTGTATCCACATTACTACTATAGTTATTTGTACTAGAAAAATAGTCATCAATATCACATATGAGTTTAAGCTCAAAAAATGACATCAAGTTCAGGTGAGTCTGATGAAGAAGAATCTAAGGAGAGTCAGGGACAAAGTGTGAGAAGGTATACAATCTATTCAAATGATTGACTACTCCCACTACCAATATAGTATCAATGTGTAACTCTTTGACATACACTAAATCTAGAGTGAACTCAACTCGTATGCCTGAACCAAGGTGACTAATCTAGTAAATTGATAGGAGATTAGTTGAAATTGAGGGAATATTTAGGACATTATTGAATGTTCCACTACTCACTTCAACAATCTCTCTCTTGAAAACCTGTGTAGAAGTGTTGTCACCTAAATGAATAGTGGAAAAGTCATATGGTCCCAAGGAAGTGAACTTAATTTATGAAAAATCCATGTGATGTGATGCACCAAAGTCAATAACCCATGTTGGATTCAAAGGGACAACTACAAGTAGGGCCCTGCCTTTCACTTTCTTCTCACTATTTTATTTTTTATTTTCTTTGCCATTGTCATTTTCATTAGAGAATTCTAGGTTTGATGAAGATGGTTTAATAGATTTAGGAAAGGTAAGTGCACAGAGATGGGGGGCTAAAAAGTAGACATTCTTTTTTTCAAAATAATAGAACCATATGCACGGTTATTAAACATCATGTATGCAGTTTTTAAAACTACATACGTGGTTTTGTGTCATAGGATTGGTAATCACCGAGCCAAAACTACATACATCATTTTATGCATATAAAATGCATGTGGTATGACTATGTATGCAGTTTCAAAATGATAAAACCATGTATGTGATTTTGTCATTTTAAAATAAAATTTAAAAATAGCATTAAGCCACCTCCTAAGCACCCAAGCCCCTTGTTCACTAGCTTATGCCACTTTGACATTGACAAGACCCTTTAGACACTAGTGCATTGTACTAATGACCCAGGGACTATGTTATTGTCTTTTTCTCCAAATTCTTAAAATGGATATATTTCCATTCCCCAAAGCACTCCCAAGGTTAGCCTAGACCTATTTCACATCTTGATAAGCAAAAAAACACACTATACACACCACTTTCATTCACTTATCCACTAAATGTAAATTAGATGCAAATAATCATAAATAAACTCATAAATAATTGTGAAATTTAAGGTCATTGATCCTTATTCTACCCTACTTATACATACACCCATATACAACATCCCAAAGCTCACATTATTTATATCTCCAATCTCAAGTCACATTCAAAGCACTCAAATCAGCACTGCTACACAGTTATGTCATTTAAAAACCCTAAACAAATCACTTGAGCCCCAATAACCTTCATTTATATTAAGAATTAGGTCCACATGGCTCAATTTGGTCTCAATTACACCACTAACTACCCCAATTAACTATTTTTCTCTATATGTGATTGCATAAGGGCTAATCAAACCCAAAAACACATTTTATGGTCATAAATAGGTTTAAGTAGCTGAAATTATCCTCAATTGCCTTTACGATTGGAAACTAAAACCTAAATCCTAAAACAATCAATTTATCCTCAATTAACATCATTTAGAGTAAGAATTAAGTTCATAGGACTCAATTTGGCCCAAATCTCATCAATCCTTACCCTAATTGACTAATTGGCTCAATCTATGATGATGTGGGGGCCAATTGAGCCAAAAATCACATTATGTAGTCACAAATAGGTTAAAGAAGCTAAATTTATCCCTAATTTCCTTCACCATTAGACCTTATACCCTAAAACCAAAACCCTATATACCTTAAGACATAACCCCTAAACCCTAAACCTTAAATCATAAACCATATTTACCTTAAACCATTTGATTTAATCTCACGTAATTATGTTCATATGGCTCAATTCAACATAAATCATATTACTTATTGTCCCAATTGACTGATTGTCTCACTTTTTGATGCCAATGGAGCTAATTAAGCCTAAAATCACTTTCTATACTCACAAATCAGTTCAAGTAGCTCAATTGCCTTTGCGATTTTCCATCCTAAACCTTAAACCATAAACCAATTGATTTAGCCTCAATTAACATCTTTTAGAGTAAGAATTACATTCACATGGCTCAATTTAGCCCAAATTGCGTCACTCATTACCCCAATTAATTGATTGGCTCAATTTGTGATGATGTGGGGGCCAATTGATCCCAAAATAATATTATGTAGTCACAAATAGGTTAAAGGATCTGAATTTGGCCCTAATTGCCTTCACAATTAGACCTTATACCCTAAAACCTAAACCCTATATACCCTAAGCCTTAAGCCTTGAACCTTAAACCTTAAATTTTAAACCATATTTACCTTAAACCATTTGAATTAACCCCACTTAATTATGTTCATAGGGATCAATTCAATTTAAATCACATTACTTATTGGCCCAATTGGCTGATTAGCTCAATTTATGATGACATTGGAGCTAATTGTGCCCAAAATCACTTTTTGTACTCATAAATGGGTTCAAACAGCTCAATTGCCTTTGTGATTAGACTCTAAACCCTAAAAAAATCAATTTATCCTTAATTAACATCATTTAGAGTAATAATTATGTTCATAGGGCTCAATTTGGCCCAAATCGCATCACTCATTGCCCTAATTGACTAATTGACTCAATTTTTAATAATGTGCCCAAGGCCAATTAAGCCCAATATCATATTATGTACTCACAAATAGGTTAAATTATATAAATTTGTCCTATTTTCATTCATGATTATACTGTATACCCTAAAACCTAAACTCAATATACCCTAAGCCATAAACCCTAAACCCTAGATTGTAAATTGTAAACCTTAAAACAATTGATTTAACCCCACTTAACATATTTTAGAGTAAAAATTATGTTGGAAGTAGATAATGAGAGGGGTGGAAATGATTTAATAGACAAAAATGTTTATTCAATTCTAAAACCATTCCATTATACTTCAACTTGATCTAGTGACATTATCATGAAAGTACATACATACAAAACATGAAACAAGAGCATACATCACATGAACACATCATCTATGTGAGAAACCCTCATGGATAATAAAACCTATTCAACCATAAAATATGGAATAAAATCCTATAAATACAAAGTTCAACATTTAGACTAGCACCAACTGATCAAGGAGCACCCACCCCTTAATTTAGTCAAGTACCCACTTGACCTTTAGCTAGTTCTAACTAGAAAAGAGGCTACAACCCCCTAAGAAAACAAGCACCAACTCAGATACATATAATCTGATCTCTACCTTTTGATCTGATTTCAAACACACTTGATTATGGACTCTTCTTGCTTTCACTCTTCACCCCTCAATCTCGCTCAAAACAACCTCTAGGGCTTACTCACTCAACTAGCCTCTTCTAGGACTATTAGGTCTAATGACCTATGTGTCCACCTTCATCAAATTGACTAGATAATCATGAATAATATTCTTCACCATTTTATGGGACTTGATG